>OY829914.1:136459569-136496501 GCA_963691935.1 Nephrotoma guestfalica
ATATATATATATATATATATATATATATATATATATATATATATATATATATATATATATATATATATATATATATATATATATATATATATATATATATATATATATATATATATATATATATATATATATATATATATATATATATATATATATATATATATTACCAAATCATTAATTTTCATTTGATAATTTATATTTCATAAATATTAAACAAATGAATGTTACGAGAATATAGCCCAGTATACATGGTGCAGTATGTATCCATAAATATGTTTGTTCCCAAAAATTCGGTACATATGTCCAGTATGTTAACCAACAAAAATAAATTTGATAGAATACATTCAATCACATAACCAAATCAATTTATAATTGCGATACGATACACGAGCAAATAATAATAAAATAAAAAAATTTAATTGTGAAATAAATTAAAATATTTTAATTATTTATTTATAATTTATATAAATTAAAACTGAAGTCCAAATGAAAAAATAATAATAATAGCAGTAACATTAAAACAAACAAATGCAATTAGGGATAATATTTTAATCCTTGATTCGAATGATTTTGGTATTTATAAAACGTGCATCCGTAATTAGATTTAAGTTTAATTAGAAAATTTAAATTTTACAAGCATATTTTATTGATATGTATGAAATTGGCTCAGTATACAAATATCTTATATTCGGCCAAGTTGGTTTATGTAGGGTTAACTAGAAATAATTACCAAAAATAAAAAATCGAATAAAAATGTAATTATTTTTTATACAATTTATTTACTGGTTTATTATTTTGTCATTGTTATTTAATTTTAATTTAATTTATATTCAGAGATATACAAAAATGTAATTTAATTACGTTTAACTAGCTTTACCATGTAATCAATATAATACATATAATGGTGCAAAAAATCATTGATGAGGATTATTAAATTATCTGTACTTTAAACTCCAATATGCGCCGATAATGACTGCAAATGAGATTTATTTTACCGTCGATATTATATAATTAATTGTCAAAAAATACAATTATTTTTTGACGTATCGTTTAATTATGGAATATATGTAAATCAGAGTTGTGCGTCTACGCGTATTTAGGAATTATCTATATATAGCCCATTTGATCCAAGACAGTGTTGCGCAATTACGCGTACAAAATATTGTTTTACGTTTTTTACGTAAATAATATAACTAATGATTAATTGTGGTAAAAAATTGTAATAAATGTAAAAAAATGTAATTAATTAGCAACATTTGCATGAAAATACTTAAATTAGTAAAGTAATTTAAAATACATTATTTTTAGTAGATAATACAACCATTATATGCAACTACATCGATTGAAATTTCTTAAATTAATATATTATAGATTATTTTGTTGGCGTGTCTACTGTAAGCTATACCCCTAATATTAATCTCACTTACTCGTCACCGGGTGAAGAGACCTTACCATAATTCATTTTTGGTATTATGATTCTCACTGTGAGTGAGAATCTCTCATCTCACACCTACAATTTCTTGGCGACGTGGAAATTTGAGCATTTTTGGCAAATTAAGTTAAAATATAATAAAAAAATTCATTTTATGTCAAAAAATTGTAAATTCTCATTTAGGAATTGTAGATGAGGATATGTGAGATTCTCTCACATAATACTAAAATTGATTTATGATGACGTCTCTTCACTTGGTGGCGAGTAAGCGAGATTCATAATACATAATAGGGGTAGTAATAATTTACACCTTAAATTATTGTAGTAGCGCCATTACCTACGGATGTCAGGCCCACAAAACAATGTATAATATATTAATTTAAAAAAATTCAGTATGTATTATGTAGTTGCATGTAATAGTTGTATTATCTACTAAAAAATAAAGCATGTATTTTAAATTATTTTACTAATTTAGTTATTTTCAGGTAGATATCGCTAATTACTTATACTTACATTTTTTACATTTATGGCGCCATGTAACGTAAAAAAGCTCGCGTAACTTATACAATTAATTTGATGAAAATAATAGCGTAATTAAAATAACCTATTTAATCTACACAACACTGCTGCAAGAGTGACACAATACAACCTTTTTAATTTTTGAGCAGAGTGATTTGAAAATAACATTTATAATTGTTTGTAGAACGGCGTTGTTCAAAAGTACAGAAAATACATTATACTTAGTAGAATCAAAATTTTGCTTTCCTACATCCTCCATATGTTTTGATACAAAATAATAAAAATATGAATTATTGGTAATCGTTTGTCACTCTTGCAACAAATGCACAATTGTTGTTTTCGAATAGCTGCATACCAAAAGTTGGGTAATTCGTTTATTACGGTAAAAATAAATTTTGGTACAAAGCTTTCAATCAGTTTGCCATAGAGTTTTTGAAAAATAATTGAATTCACCGAAAAATTTACTTAAAATGACTTTTACTCGTCAATTGGTAAGCATCCATTTTTCAGTATGACGTTACCATCTTATTAAGTTTTCTTGTTAATATTGGCGGTTTTCAAAAGTTTGGAAGAAAAATTCAATTTTTACACAAGAAGTAACTGAGATTAGAACTATTAAAATAATTCAAGGTGTTGCAAATATCTCTATAAATAAAAAACTCTACGAGAATTATTACATAACATTAAAAGATAAATCAACTGCACCCTGCAAAAACCGAAATACCAGCAGGTAAAAAACCACCAGCTCCATCTGTCTTAATCACCAGCTTTATCTATAAATTTTTTGATTGTTTAATGAAGTTTAGTAAAACTAAAACTTGACCCTATAAATTTATTGATCGGCTTACATCTGTTTAGAATTTGTAATATTTTCTTATTTGTTTAACCGTCCGATTGTTTTGGCTGTAATAGTATGTGATAGTGCTTGAAATATTCATTGGATCACTGTGTGCTAAGATTGGTTTACGTTCATTAATTGTGCATCTTAAGGCTGAATAGAGAAAACAAATTTATTTTTTAGTATCGGTATTTAAATGCCCCTAAAATGTAGACTGGTTTGTTTCTCTAATAAATTTACACCACAATTTCGTTTAATTTGCTTACTAAACTTTACTTATATTGCTTATGTATAAAATTAATTAATAAATTTATTATTTTTCATTATTGCTGATCTAAACATTGCATATTATAATAAATTAATAAGCACCTTAACTTGGACAAACGTTTTATTTCCTGATTTTCCATCTAAGGATAATAATTTACCAAAATAAATCGTCATTGCGGCGTAAAAACAAATAAACTTATCGTTTGACGTAACTTTTCGATTGATAAAAATCTAATTTTTTATATTTTTAAACTGAATTTTACATTTTCTACGTAATTTCAAGACTAAGAGAGCAAAAGAGACCAAAAGAGCCATTGTTTCGTTAGCTGTGTGGCAAGTGGCCTCGTCCTGTTGAAACCACATATCGTCCACATTCATATCTTCCAATTCGGGCCATAAAAAGTTCGTTATCATCTCACGATAGCGAACACCATTCACAGTAACTGCCTGACCGGCCTCATTTTGGAAAAAATACGGCCCGATGATGCCGCCAGCCCATAAACCGCACCAAACAGTCACTCTTGGATTATGATTCGCCCAAATGCGGCAATCCTGCTTATTGACGAGTCCACTGAGGTGAAAATGTGCCTCATCACTGAAGATGATTTTCTTCGAAAATTGATCATCCACTGTTGCCATTTCTTGCCACCATTCTGACCATTGACGACGT
The DNA here is from genome assembly GCA_963691935.1 of Nephrotoma guestfalica. Taxonomy (NCBI): domain Eukaryota; kingdom Metazoa; phylum Arthropoda; class Insecta; order Diptera; family Tipulidae; genus Nephrotoma; species Nephrotoma guestfalica. The sequence goes on from OY829914.1 coordinate 136,463,296, forward strand.
TTGGAATGGTCAAGAGGCCTTAGTTCTTGAGTCAATTGCCGCTTATAAGCGTGTAAATGCAAGGCTTTATGCATAATGTTCATCAACGACGAGCGTGAGAGGTGCAATTGTTGGGCACGACGACGAGTTGAGGTGGACGGCTCTTCAGCCACACTATCGCGAACAGCAGCAATATTTTCTGCTGTACGAGCTGTACGAGCATGCCCTGGTGTTTTAAATTCTCCTCCAGACCCGGTTTGCTCAAATTTTTGCACGATTTTTCCGATTGTACGCACATTTGGACGATTAAATTGACCGAAAAAATCACGAAGTGCACGATATGCATTTTGATTTGAACGCCCATTTTCATAATATGCCTGAATAACTTTAACGCGTTGCTCGATTGTGTATCTTTCCATGGTTCAAATTGAGTTGACCGGCCTCATTTTGGAAAAAATACGGCCCGATGATGCCGCCAGCCCATAAACCGCACCAAACAGTCAATCTTTGTGGGTGCATTGGTTTTTCGACAATCATTCTTGGATTATGATTCGCCCAAATGCGGCAATTCTGCTTATTGACGAATCCACTGAGGTGATAATGTGCCTCATCACTGAAGATGATTTTCTTCGAAAATTGATCATCCACTGTTGCCATTTCTTGCCACCATTTTGACCATTGACGACGTTTGGAATGGTAAAGAGGCTTTAGTTCTTAAGTCAATTGCACCTTATAAGCGTGTAAATGCTAGGCTTTACGCATAATGTTCATCAACGACGAGCATGAGAGGTGCAATTTTTGGGCACGACGACGAGTTGAGGTGGACGGCTCTTCAGCCACACTATCGCGAACAGCAGCAATATTTTCTGCTGTACGAGCTGTACGAGCATGCACTGGTGTTTTAAAATCTCGTACAGACCTGGTTTGCTCAAATTTTTGCACGATTTTTCCGATTGTACTCACATTTGGACGATTAAATTGACCGAAAAATCACGAAGTGCACGATATGCATTTTGAACGCCCATTTTCATAATATGCCTGAATAACTTTAACGCGTTGCTCGATCCATCTTTCCATGGTTCAAATTGAGTTAGACTGAAATTGAGAAATGTTAAATTAAATGCAGAAAAAAACTTGACGTTTAGGTGTGGTTCACATTCAACGTCGGTCATGTAAATTTAACCACCCTTTATATTGATTGGTAGGTAGTGTATGGTACGTTAAAGCAACCTTTTAAGAAACTAAAATTTATGTTATACCAAAATTTCGAAATTACTACAAGTTCTCGAATGAAGAACGTCAGTCTAAGAGAAACAGCTATAAATGCAGATTAGTCCACAGCGGCAATCGATAACATAAAAGAAAAAAATGACATTTTATTTAGTACCACACGAACACCATTAAAAATCAAGAAAACTTAAATAAACATTCTAATTGGCTACAAAATTAATTTTAACTTCAACAAAAAAGGATTCTAATTAAAGTCCTTTCCTGAGAGCAACAACAATAACAACAAAAGCACACGAAAAAAAACAGAAATCAAATAAAAATCATTTCAAGAATGAAATAAAGACAGAATTTTGTTTTATTTTCATGCTGCGTTTTTTTTGCAAGCCCATTTTTAACATTTCCCTATACTGCTAATAATCTTAAAGAAAACCAAAATGTAAATAAAAAAGCTTAAAAATATCCATTTTAATTCGTACAACTTTTTTTCATCTCGTTTTTAATTAAATTTGTTATTTTTTTCGTACTTCTTAATTATATTTCCATTCCGTATCAAAAAACGAAAAATTCTTGAAAGTGAAAATAAAACGAGACAGAGAAAGAGGTGAAAAATAAAATGAAAGTTCGTTTAAGCTTTTTTTAAACTTTTACGTAATTTTTTGGTTTCTTTTTCTTTGTAACTTGACTTTAACCCATTATTATTATTATTATTATTATTATTAAATTTCATTATTTTATTTTTTTTTCTACAGTATTTAACATTAAGTCAAAAAGATTTTCCTCTTGGAGTTTTTTTATGATATTTTGACTCGAGCATTACGAAAAATGTAATAAAATGGGGAAAATGGGATAAAAAACTTGCTTTCTTTTGGGTTTGTTTGCAAATATCTTACGTGAAATTTATAAAACCATATACGAGATAAACAAAAACAAACTTTAATCTGGCGTTTGAAGCGCGCATTTAATTGACGGTTTTGGTTTCAAAAGAAAATAATTACGTGCGATAATATGTATAAGCATTAGAAAAGATTAGCAGGCATTTCACTTGACTTAATTATAATACGTGATGAGAACAGAATTATAAAGATTTTTTATAACGGTTATGCGGTTTTTAAATAATTACATTTTTTATGACGTAATTCAAACGTAAAATGATTGGTTAAAATTGCAGGTATGATATTATACAGGAGTATCTAGTTTAACTGAGCATTGTCATTGTCACTGCTGTTTTGGACGTATTTATTTGTAAGAATGCCGAACAGACCAAGTCTATATCCGATTCGCATTGCGTTTTTCGTATTATGTATGTATGTCGCTTGGAGGCGCATACTCGTCTACTAACTTCTCATTCGTTCAATGTCTAATTGAACGCATACCATATGTCGTAATATACCCAGCATCATGTAAATTATAAAGAAATATAAATATAATAATATGCAAATTCTAAATACTAAGGGGTTACTGTTAAGCCATCTGTCAAAACTAGAAATATTAAGTTGTTTTAAATGAATAATAAAGTACCGATATTGGTTATAAACCTGCCATTATAAATTACAGACTTTTAAAAATTCTGAGATTGTTCGAGGTTAAAGTCTGAGTTTGCCTTAAAATCGGGCTCTTGTCCGTCCACCTTGCGCTTATAATATTGTAACAGAATTTCTTGAACGCACTGATGTGAATGGGTAACATAAGTACCAACTTGCTACCCGGCCAGAGTAAATATGTTTCTCTACATTGTTTTATTTTTTATTTTTTATTAGTCTGTGATGTACATGTATGATTTCAGATTATTTAGTTTAAAACAAAAATATAAATCAAACCTTGATTTAACATTTAAAAATTTTAAAAAATAATTCTTCAGGATATTTTTGAAGTTGTCCTTTGATCAGTTACAGTCGAATAGATCGTCGATGATGTTGAATGATTTAGAAACCTATATTAATAGGGTTGTTTTCTCCATAGTTTGTGGAATGGTATTCTAGTGTAAAAATTCATGGTTTCGAAATATTCTGCATGGTACATGAATTAATATGTTTTCAAAAATGACCTAACCGACCTCATAGCACTGTCGGCGAGATCACAATCGAATAGTATATGGTCAGCCGTTTCCGAGCTATTGTCATCACCCACATTTGCAACTGCTAATCAAATTACTAAATCCATACATGTAGACTGCCAATTTTCCGTTTAGGTTTTGCGTAAAAAGGGCTCTTAAAGAAAGTTTATTCTCAAGTCTTTCTGCTATATTAGGCATGTAGATAAAGGGTGCTCCATCTGGTTTGTTTTAAAGCTCAAAAATATTTATTGTGCGGTGGCAAACCGAAAATTTTTTGACAAATGAATTTTTTGTCAATTAATAGATAAACTTAATAGTTGTTGCATGCACACTTACAAAATTCAAATATCTCAACAAGACGGTGCCACATGTCACACAAACCATGAAACACTCGACTTATTGGCAACCAAGTTCGACTTATTGGCCACCAATTGTATCATGTGATTTGACACCATTAGATTATTTTCTTTGGGGTTTTTGGAAAAGTAAAGTATATGGCTATAATTCACAAACAATTCCAGATCTTAAGAATAACATCCGAGCTGAAATTGAGACCAATGAACTGGTTTTATTGGAAAAGTCCTCAAAAAATTTTCGGATGCAGGCCTGTAACAGGAGGCGTGGTGATCACATGAAAGATGTTGTATACTATACGTAAATGGCATAGAACCAACTTGTATTTTCATTAAACAAATTATATTTCCAACATACATTACGTGTTTTTTTAAATATAAAAAACTAACAGATGGAACATGCTTTATAAGTAGTACGGCCATTACTCGAAAGACTCTATATCTATATTCCCAAGTTGCTAAGGGATATTTGGCCTTATTTATACAATTTACCTGCTAAGGAGATTTTCTCTTTGTGCGCTCATTCTTCGTTGGTGGTAGTTTATTCTATCCACCCATACAGCCTGCACTTTTACCCATAAGTCATGGATGCAACCGCTAATTATTCGTATATTTGAGCCAAGGTATTTTGTTGTAAACCCCATCTTACGTTTGTCAACCTTCTCAACACAAAGTGGGTACTACTCTCCGTAATTTTTTTTGGCCTGGAAGTCTTTCATCAAAATCAACTCCGAGCCACTTTACCGTTAACACCATCTCTATTATACACTAACAGCCAATAAAGGCGGTCTCCTAATGTCAAGTGAACTTCTGAGTTTGATCATAACAGTTTTAGAGGAGAATAGTTCCATTTTGTTGCTATTGCACCAATAAACCATCCTGTCTATGGCGTTTTGCGATATCCTGCATACTACTGTTGAAAACTATATTCCAGAGGTGCAGGTCCAAGATTGAGTCTTGTGAACACCTTTATTTACGCTTTTAGAAAGTGTGCCATGGTCTGGCATGACGGTAGCTGATCTGACAGAGAAGTAGCTGTTTATGATCGAATAAAGACTAAATGAACAGCCCACTCTTCTTAGCCCTTTCGTTAAATTAGTAGGGCATTACACTGAATACTTCCAATAAGAACTTTTGCTCTGATTCCTTTAATAAAAAATGTTCATTACGCAATACAAATTATACCTCATCCCAGGATCTTTAAAATCGTCATCATTTAAAGTGTTTTTTTACAAATAGCTATCTATGATAAAAAGAGGAGAAGACCACCAGTACCTTGAGATTGGCACATCTATATATCCTATTCAGTTAATATATATGCAATATTGATTTAAATTAATATTTCCCGGGGACCATGAGTCTCGTGACCGATCTTTTCTGATTTCAACTCGTCATCATGTCCAGTATCGTAAATAAAATTCACATGACCTTCCGTAGCATACTGGGATTTTGCATATTTTACATAAAATATAGTTTGAAGTTGTCCTTTGATAAACTAAAGCCAAATTGATAATCGATGATGTAGAATGATTTTAACAACTTACTAATAGGGTTGTTTTCTCCATAGTTCAAGGAATGATGTGCTAGTGCTAAAAACTAATGGTTTCGAAATGTCCTGCATGGTACACAAATTGACGTTTTCCAAAATGTAAGCTGAATCAATATCAAAAACACCGTGTCCAAGAGAAGTCGTCTTTTCAAGGGTGTATATTTTGTAATTCGTGCATCTAGTTGAGTACTGAGGTAACCAAACAACATGTTCATGGAATGTTAAATTTAGGTCATAATCCCAGTCACTTTTCTTTAACAAAAAAAATCAGAAACACCTTTTGAATGCTTTCAATTCTTTTAGTATGGGTTCCAAATCGTTATAGCGTATGCCACTTGAGTTGAACCGTAACCGAAGTAGAGTGAACATAAGGTATAAAAAAATTTAAATTCACCGGTTCATCGATTAACAAATTCAAAAAAGGAATTCGCCTTCGCAATACAATTTTCCATATGCCTATTGAAACTGCCGTTTTCGACAAATTGACATCAAAATCCATAATCTCAATGGCTCGTTGAAATACTTCACTGCTGTCTTTGTATGAAGGAATTAACGATCACACCACTCACTTTATATATCTATGGATTCTTGAAGTTTCTCCGTATTTAGCATTCCATTAACCGTACGAAGAATTTTCGAGTCATATTTTCTCTCATATGAGCGGGTTTGAGTTTTTGATTATCTCGGTTATTTGATCTATGAAAACAATAAAAATCCAGGGCCCGATGTTTGATTCTTGGTGAATACCAGACGTATCATTTTAATTTTTTAACGGTATTTAACTCAGTGTTACAAAAATAATTTATTTCTGCGTTAGCTTTCGACACCCTTTCGGTGTCATTTTCAAAAGCAATATAAAACGAAATAAATATTTTTATTAAAAAAAACTAACTTAATAACTTCATTATTACAAATTGTAGCCAGTTGGTACCATGGCATGGAGACATGTTTAAATCAAAAGAGTCGGTCACAATGAAAGATCAAATTCGACTCTCCATTATTCACATATCAATGGTGTCCGGAATTGTGCCATAATCGTGACTGCAGTAAAATCACCCATGATTATAATTTGATGGTTTGTAGATGTATATAAAGTCAGCCCAGGATTCATCCCACAAAACGGCAATGGCAACACTAATCTATCACGACAGTTTTTCATCCCAAGATATTACTATCAGCCCAGACATTTTACCGATCACTATCAGCCCGAGTATTACACCCATTCCATAAACACTATATAATCACTAAACACTAGGAACTACATAATAACAAAGTATTAACATTAAATTAATGGGACTGAAAAAATAGTTATAGTTATTGTTAAAGTTAATACACTAAAAAAATATATTCATTATGCAAAATAAAAATAAGGGTCGGATTAGGACGAATGCTTTTTAGATGAGGAACACTAACATCTTCATTCAAGATCAGTTTCATGAAACTTCTATGCGTCCAAGCGGCGCAATTTTATTTTAAATTATTAAAATCATTAAATTGCTCAAGCTTTTGATGCGTTAACATATCGTCGTCTCAGGACTAGGGCACACTAATCAACAAACTGACATTTTCATATTTTTTATTCCTAATTCTTTGTGCTGATTTTTCTAAAATAACAAAATAAAGGTAATAATTTTTAATTTAGATTCACCATATCATGATTCGGATATCGACCCGGAATATGTTCCGCCAGCTTATGATGAGAGAGTAATCGATTTGTTGCGGGAAGGTGATCATCAATAAATTATCAAATGTTATGGGGGACTTTAAATTAAATTTATAAATTGAATTTTACATAGATGTTCTTAGCTGCTCGAAAACTTTGACGTGCAAAAGACTTAGACACCCCGAAAATTGGATGAAAATAAAAGAAAAGCGAAATGCCAACGCTCCAATTCACTGATGATATGGGAATACTTCGAAAAACGGGAGAAATTAAAACAGGGTACGGAGAAAATTGTTCTTATGCATGCCTTGAGCAATTTGATTTGAGCAGCTTTGGCAATTAAACTCTAAAGGCGAATTTTTTGCCAAAATTATATTTAAGATTTCAGTAGAAAGAAAAAGAACCAGCAATGATTACTCGCGTACCTTGGATATTAATAAATCTAGGGTGCATTATTATTTTGATCATTTAATTGATACCAACACCACAACATCGAAATCTCTAGCTTAAGGCAAACACGCGAGAAATAAACTACCACAAAATAAATTTGATGTTGTTGCTGCTCATATAAATAGCTTCGCAACAGTAGAGTCTCATTATTGTCGTTCTTCAACCAATAAAATATTTTTGGAACCACAGCTTAATTTAAAGAAAATGTATTATGATGTATCGCAATGAAACAGATTATCCTGTAAAGCTTTGGTCGTATAAACATATATGCTAACTTTGCTTCAAAAGTTTAACTTGGATTTTTTCATCCCAAAGAAAGATTTGTGTAACAAATGCGAGGAGCACGAGAGAAAGGGAAAACATGCCGAAATATTAACTCACAATGAATGAACAAAACAATTACACGGATCACATTCAAAACAAATTGGTAGCAAAAGCGGAGAAAGATACTGACAAGATAAATGTTGAACCAAATACCAGTGTTATGGTAATTGATCTGCAAAATGTGTTTGCGTTGCCGAAAGCAAATGTTAACTGCTTCTATTACAAGTGAAAACTTTCGTATTTTAACCTAACTGAATATTGTAAGGATACCCGAAGCACCTATTGTAGTATCTGGAATGGGACAAGTCAAGGAAGAGTAGCAAGTGCTTTGGACAGATGCTTGTGTTCCACAGAACCGCAATTCGATTTTATCTTTAAGCTTGTCGAACTTCATGAAGAAAAATCCAAGTATTAAACTCATAGAGCACAAATATTTGGAAACAAGGCACTCTCTTCTGCAAGAAGTTGATGCTGTGCACAGTACTTTGGATTTGAAAAATATGGAAATCTACAATTCAATTGGATTAGTGAAATTACTTGCAAATGCCAAATTTTCGAAAGTTAATTTGAAAAGATTACAAATGAGAAGCACTGATTTTATGCACTTTAGCCAGGCGGCCCAAAAATTTAATTTCTTGTGTATTCCGTATCCCAAAGTATGGCATTTAAAGTATGAATCACGGATCTTAATGAATGTTTCATATAAGAGATCTTTTATTGAAGATTTTACAACGGAATATAAATATAACAAAGTCAACAAGTTATTCCGGAAGAACAAGAAGAAACTTGAATTAGGTTCCAACAGATTTTAGTTTCGATGTAGCAATTTTCCAGAATTATAACATTAAGATAAGTGAGGAGAAACGCAAGAATTTGCTAAGTCCTCTCAAATTTATGCCTAAAGTCGACCAAAATTTCTGCCATATTGCGCCAGAGTAAAATGTATGTACAAAATTAACGTTTGACAATAATTAGAATGAAAAAATTTATTTTTTTTAAGACTGAACTGTTATTTTTAAGTTTTTTGTTTACTGAATAATAAAATTTGATTTTGTTTGAAACAATTAATTTGAATTAGCACGTTTGTGTTTACTTTATACTAAATAAGCACCATCTTTACGCGTAATTTTGTCTACAAACTGCAAGATTAATTTTTAATCTAGATCTAAAATGACCACGTATACTTTAATTTTAATTTTACTCAAAAGTGTGGTTTTGTCGCTGGCGTACTCTAGTCCTGAGGCGACGATATGTGTTTATGTTTTACAAACGAATGGAACGTATGGAATGTAATGTTATCCCATTACACTAGTAATCCTTACATAGTCAGCCCCCTTATGTAATGAACACGTTAAATTATTTACAAATTTCCTCTAGTAACTTTGATGGAAATGAAATTTTTATCAATGAATCTGAAAAAATAATTCTAGATATCTCCCAAGAAGATCGTAATATAAAAATGTTTAAGGAACATTTCAATAATTTGCATTCTAAAATCGATTTTCTCTCATTCTGAATTTCTTATCTCATTCCAATCCAATCGACACAGTTTTTAAAACCAACCTCGTTCTTTGGCAAAATAACCTTCAATATTTTCGATTATACAAATTAATTTCAGTATCTTAACATCATTTCTATTAAGATTAACTGTACTACTCAATGATTTATCTTTCTACTCTTGCACCAATATTCAATTTAAAAATCATACGCATCACTTATCATTTCACCTCCAATAGTAAAGCAAACACCGTAGTTTATATAGAAATAAAGTGAATTTGTGTATTAAAATCAAACAACAGAAATTTGTTTAAAAATGTAAAGATCTTTTTAGATTTAAAGGCGAATTTAAAGTACCACTTAGACGAATATATATTAGAAAGCTATTTATTCTATTTTAAAATACACAAAATTGTTATAACCCTTTTTGTTTAGTTTTCCTACTTTGTTGCTATTTCCTTTTAATGGTTTTGTTGTAATGTTTATGCTTAAACGAAATACATTACTGGAAGAGTTGGAAAACAAAAAGCTCGATAGACAAAATAGACAATTTTCCGGTATTAAATGGTGAAATACTATTATTGTTTATTGTTGAATAATAGTATTTTTCCGTGATATACATTTTCCGAGGTATACACAATTTTTATAGGAAATGGGTGTGGGTTACAATCGCATAAACCCCCGTGATGCAGATGCCGAGAATATAAGGTAGAAAAACAATAAAATTGATGAAAATTGTAAATTGAATGGTCTTCGTATCTAAAAAGAATATACGATAAAACCATACGGACCTGTATTATCTATCGTTATATACTCTATATACAGAATGGCATGAGATTCTTATCGTTTGTATATTAGGATATTGGTGATTTTTCATTTATTTAAATTGATAAAAATAAAATTGAAAAATTTTGTCAAGTTAAGGAAAAATATAAAAATAAGAAATTGGAGTGGAAAGCTGTTCAAGATTATATTGCTGTGTGTATATACCTTTTGAAGCTATTTATAAAGATTGATCTGTAGATTAAAAGCTTTATTTCTTCTGAGGTGTCAATAAAATAGACATATTTTCCATTTTTTGTTTCTATAAATAATGTTGTTTTGCCAACCATCAGTCTAGATAACAAATAGATATTATAATATGTGAAAGATTATAAATCGATATTTGCAAGGTTTAAAACTCATTTGTCGTAGATAAAACATCAAAAGGTAAAATACTGATAAAATATAAAAGATTTTCCATGTGACTAACTACTTCGGGTCACTAAATTACTTTTGACGTTAAAACATCTCTATATATCGGGCTATAATTTACGACTACTCACTTACCTGTCTCAACGTAATCTTATAGTAATTATTCGATCACATATAAGGATTATTGCATTAACCTAAGTTTCACACCGTTGACTTATTCAAAAATATTTCTATCAATCGATAATGATTCTCCATCCATTTAGCAAATAAAAGTCATATTGGCCGGGCTTTGATAGTATTTTCAATTTCAGAAAGTAATATTCCTAATATAAATTCCTTCGGAAATCAGTCCCATAACAGAAAGAACAAAAATCGATTGTGACCCGAAAAGAGCCTTCTTTTATATAAAGGGTGTCTCAGCAAGAGCGCCGGATTTAAATTTCCGCCATTTCGTTAATACGAGTTGTACGGAGATTCTTTTTTGACAATTCTCACGTACAGACCACGCGATTTAAGAATATGGAGAAGTAGTCAAACCAACAACGTTTAATTATTGTAAAAACACATTACAAAAATGGTGAAAGTTTTGCGAAAACAGTTCGCCAATTACGTCAAGTTTTAGGTCGCAATAATGCGCCAAATGAATCGACAGTGAGGCGTTTAATTACAAAATTTGAGACCAAATTTACGCTGATGGATCAGAAGATTATTGTTCGTCGCCGTCCTTGTCGGTCACTCGAAAATATAGCCATAGTAAGCGAATCTTTGGCCGAGAATCCAGGAACTTTCATTCGGCATCGTGGTCAAGAAATAAACATTTCCAGAAGCACTATGCAACGAATTTTGGTAAAAGATCTGCATTTGCACGCGTACAAGGTTCAATTGGTGCAAGAAATCAAGCCAAAGGACCATGCACAGCGTCGTGAATTTGCTGATTGGGTGTTGGAACATCATCCAATTAATGCGGATTTTTCGAAGAAAATCATTTTTTCAGATGAGGCACATTTTCAACTCATCAGATACGTAAATAAGCACAACTGTCGGATTTGGAATACTAAAAATCCTCGTGTGATACTCAAACAATCAATGCATTCACCGCGAGTAACTGTTTGGTGTGCATTTTGGGCTGGCGGAGTAATTGGGTCGTATTTCTTTGAAAATGCCTCTGGAAATGCGCTAACTGTTAATGGAGTGCAGTATCGCGAAATGTTAACGGAATTTTTGTGGCCCGAATTGGATGAAATTGATGTGGAGAATATGCTTTTCCAACAAGACGGCGCGACCTGCCACACAGCACGTGAAACACTGGTGTTACTGCAGACTAAGTTTCCAGGCCGTGTAATTTCTCGATTTGGCGATCAACATTGGCCACCAAGATCATGCGATCTAACACCGATGGATTTTTTTCTTTGGAGCTATGTGAAGGAAAAGGTGTATGCGAATAAGCTTGAAACCGTTGAACATCTTAAAGAGGAAATACGGTGCGTTATTGATGAAATACAGCCACATTTATGCGAAAACATTATTCAAAATGTCAACAAAAGAATAACCCTGTGCCAGAGGTTTCGTGGTGACCATTTATATGATGTTGTATTTCACATTTAATCGGAGCTATTTTGCTTTATATTGAAATATGGCTTTGCTTTATGTTTATTTTGAATAAAAATGTTTGCTTAATTCAAAAATAAATGTGTTTTTCTTTAAAATTAAATCCGGTACTCTTGCTGAGTCACCCTTTACAAAACGTTATAATCTGTATCTAATAATTGCAATATTAAGTAAGTATATATCGGCGAAGTTACCATCTGTATATATAACTCTGGAAGGTTTAGATCCAAAAACAAATTGCAACTAAATTTGGAATAGATTAGCGCAAGCTTCGTAAACGCTATGCAAAATAAAATAAAAGCGAACATCAGCATTTTGGGATGGTACGAGTATATCACTTTAGTATTACCATAATGAAAATTGTGGAAATCCATGGTCCAACATTAGAGCTTGGTGGTACACCGAAGCTTGCTTGAATTGTAGTCGACCTTTTATCTCCTATTTCATTATCTTATTCAATCTCTTATTTAAGTGATCTCATCCAATGATCACTCAAATAAGATTTGAATCAGGTTACGAATTGGCTGGAAAATCCGAAAACGTGTACCAAAGTTTTGCAGTGACTGACGGAGTCGAAAGCTGTTCCAAAGTCGTCGTACATTACAACAACTCATTTACGCTCAATCTTTATTTAATAGAATAGCTCGTAAATTCTATGAGATTAGTCGAAAGTGATCTTTTGGACTTAAAACCATGTTGGTATTGCGACATATACCGCGGGAGCACTGCTTTGAATCAGTTGCATATTACCAATTCAAATCACTTAGGTATCGAAACATCTTTTCTAGATTCAAGTTTGAAAATAGGCGCCACTCTAGATATTTTCCACTAATGTGGAAAAGTTGGTAATCTTAATGACTGATTAAATAAAATACAAAAATGAAGCAGGAATACAATCACGATCGGATCCTTCTTCGAATCCTATACCAGTACTCGCTGGACGTCTTCTTGCTCAATATGTAGAGTAAAAATGAATAGCATATTCACGAGCGGTTGGATCTGTGGAATTATCAGTGTCTTGTGCTTAATAAACAGATTGGAAAACTCAGCAAACCTGTTGGTTATGATTTTATGAATCACAGGACTTTTGATCAGTGTTGTGCAATTACACGTTAAAAATAATGTCTTACATTTACATACAATAAATGTAATTAATTAGTGACATCTGCATGAAAATACATAATTAGTAAAATAATTTAAAATACATTATTTTCTAGTATATAATACAACACAAGCAGCTACATCTATTGAAATTTTTAAATTAATGTATTATAGATTATTTTGTGTAAATTATTACATAAATCTTCATTAGTATATCAATATTTTTAATAAATATCTATGCACTTTTCTATAACGTTGCGTACTACATTATTTAAAAGCGTAATTCACTTGATATTTGGATAAGGAAAGACATACTAACAGGAGATCCATCTATGATTCAAAGGAAGATATATATTATTATAGCTCAGGTAATCACCTTAGGCAGCAATAAAAATTCGCAATGGCTCAGGGAGCTTCAGGGAATAACGCTGGGTGATTTACTTACGATTGTGTTTCGAATTAAATAAAAAATGGAATCACCGAATTAGAATTGTAGCGTGTATCTGTTTACAGTTTCACATTAAATACTTGGATTTAAAAAAATTCGGAAAACCCGAATTTACGAGTATTAGTATGCCAAGAAAATTAGAAACACAAAAAATTATTTTAGCCAACAATAAAAAATAAAATTCAAATGTCACAATTTCAATACATTAAAAAGAATTAATACATTCATTTTGCTGAGTAACAACATCGAGGAATAAATATATAAGAGAAATCAAGTAGTGCAAATTTTATAAGCCAATTTCTCCGAGGTTAATTTTATTTTATAGTTTTGATATATTTATATACACAAATTTAATTTTTTGCTATATTTAATCCATATATATGTATCTTATAAAGATATCGGCATCGTTATTTTATAGTTCATTGTTCTTGTTAGGCTTATACAGATTGCCAATAGTAAAATAAATTAACCTCGAGATGTCTACATGAGTCCTCTTATGTATATTTTTCTTTATGGTAACAATCACTTTCGCGTTGGGTTTAAAAAGTCTCCTTTAATTTTATCCTTTAGACTACGAACGAAGGCCCTGAAGTTGGTTGCATTAACATTTATTTGAACGCATTCAAATCGCCCGCCATTTTGGATATAAACAGCTCAGTCATTGCTGTTTTTATTACATAAGTTCCAGTCATTTACAAGCTGCCGTTCCGTGTGCATCAATTTTAAGAGATGGATGTCGATAAGCAACATTTACGTCATTGCATTATATTGTGTTTTCAAATGAAAAGTCCGAATGTAAAAAAATTAACATTCTAAAAAAAATTCCCTGCAATATATCTATTTGTAGTAATGGAATTCCAATGAGTTTAATGTTCTTTTAAGGTAAATCAATACCACAAGTGTTTACTCACTCATTAAGTATTCAGATGTTCTATTTGTATTTTATTTTTTATTTTTCAAACGAGTTTCTCCGCTAGTTGTCAAAGCGCAAACAACAAGTTTAGTTACATAGTAATAATGACTAAATTAAGAATTTAATTTATTCATTAACTGCAGAAAACAAATTATTACAATATCATATTTGATTTAAGTGTGTTCAATTGTGTTAGATAAATAAATTCGTCATTAAGTGCATTATGTCTGCCAAATGTCATAAGTGTAAGGGAAATATTTCCATATCTCATTATCCTGGAACCAAGTGTGGCGATCCATGTGGCAAATCATTTCATGTTAAATGCGCAAATATGTCTGCCGATTTATTGGAGGACATTAAAGATCGGTCCGCAAACTGTTTTTTTTTAGAGATTCACAATTTTAAATTAAAATTTAAATGTAGACATGTCACTTAACACATCCCGAAAGTAAATAATATAATGGAGTTGGATCACACGATCTCGGTGGCCAATTAACAGGACTATTACGTGAAATTAGTCTTTCATCAAATGTTTATTTGAGTAAATTAATTGTATCCCGCGATATGTAGCATGTGGCCCCATCCTGTAGCGTTCCTATACCGTTCACCGTTGACTGTAACATTCCGCCCATCATCATTTTTGAAGACATATGGACCAATGATTCCGCCGGCCCATAAAGCGCATTGAACAGTGGTTTTCTCTGGATGTAATGGTGTTCGGAAAAGACTCGACAAAGACTTGTATATTATCTTCACTACAAATCCGACAATTCTGTTTATTAACGTACCCATTCAACCAAAAGTGTGCTTCATCGCTGAGCAAAATTTTGTTTGGAAAACCAACATCAATATCAATTTGTGCTTCAGCCCATCGGCTGGGTGTGCAATAGTCGGATAGCTTTAATTCCTGTACAAGTTGAATCTTGCAAGCACGTAAACCAAGATCCTTAGATAAAATCATTCACAAAGTGGATGGACACATCTCCAGTTTGTGAGAACGACGTCGAATTGACTGATTTGAGTCTTCCTCAATGCTACGCTGTACAGCGTCTATCGCTTGTTCGGTACGCACTGTTTGACGTCTTACGTATTATCATTTAGAGTACACGTGGTGCGAAACCGATCCGTAGTTTTTTATTATTATTATTTTTTTTTTTTAAGTCAACTGAATTACCCGCTCTGATGGACTATTAAGACGACCGTAAAATGGACGTATTGTACGTTTGGCAAACAGAGCCATTATTTAGATAAAAAAAAATCAACAATTTGCGAACGTTACTCTGGCGTGAGTGTATTCATTATGAAATGGCAAATCAAACTAATGACAACTGAAATGTCAGCTGTCAAATCGGTTGCCAAACAAAACAGTGTTGCCAACTTAAAGATGTGAATCTAAAAAAACATCTTTTAGTAGTAGGATCCTTTTTCCTACCAACCAAGCATTTTTTCAATACCAACTGTCATAACAAATTGCTGTTGATCTTTTAAGTAACTCTGAATTACATTGATTTTGAAGTGTCCCTATTAAACAACTTATTAATATTTGTCCATAATACGTTTTGGTTAACATTATGAAACAAATTTGCATAATACCATTTCTTAGCAAAAAAAATTTCGGGACTAATATTTCTATATGGTTGATTCACTTACCACATCAATTAACTCGGTTTTCTGAAACTTATTAAATTTTAATATCAAAGCACTTGATTGGCTCCTAACTGTATATATTCGAAACAAATTTCTCAAATAATAAGTATTAACACCACTAGGTTAGGTTGGGTTAGGTTTGAGTGGCTGCTATCGCACACCTAGGCCAACAGTGGTCCATTGTAATACAACAGGATCCTATCTCCCCTTTGCTCCCGTTCAAACCACCCAGAGCTACTTATGTAGCGTAAAATATCTCGCACTCCACAGTCCGCAAGTTCCAAAAGGCTGTCCATACCATACATACCTAAGTACTTATGCCTTCAGTCTCATAGTGCCGGACACAAGCATAGAAAGTGATCTAAAGCCTCTTCCTCTTCTTCTTCCATACAACGTCTACAAAAGTCATTCGTCTGTAGACTCAGCCTTCTCACATGTTCCCCAAAAAGGCAGTGTCCTGTCAGTCAGTATCTCTATGGCCAATCCTACCTCTCCTTTTCATAGGGATATTAGTCCTTTGGACTACCGCAAGTTTTGGCCAAACCTGTTTTGCTACCCTGTACGTGAGAGTGTTGGTCCACCTCTCATTTGTCAAGGTGTGTGCCTTTTTACTGGAGAGTTGTACCGTACCTAGCTAGTTCGTCTGTCCTGCATTTCCTCGTGACGTCCGAGTGACCAGGGACCCAGCATATCTGGATTCTGAAATACTCGCTCATCTCATTAAGAGATGATCGGCAATCCAGCGCCATCCGTGACTTCATACAAACCGCCTGTAGTGGCCTGACCGCCGCCTGACTGTCCACATAAATTGCGGTATCCCTCACGGATACCACGTTATGCTTCAACCATATCACAACTTCCCCGAGCCTGATACACGCTGCAGTAGTGAGGGAGACAAACAGATATATTAACATTAAGCTTTTCACAGAAGGCTAAGACTCCTACCTTGCCATCTAGCTTAGAGCCGTCTGTGAAAAATTACCACAAAAATTAACACCACTAAATGGCAACATTTTTTTAGCCATTGAATAATAAATAATTTATTTCAGAAGCCAATTTGATTGACAATTTGATAAATACACTCCGTATTTGTATCATAATAAAAATTTAGTTAACCCGATGCACTCTTTTTGCTTTGCTACAGAGACATCTGAAAGTTGTTCGTTTAATTTCGTTGTTTCCGTTAGACGAGAACTGTTATCACTCACATGAACCAAGTACGAGAGAAATAAAATATAAATCAGTTGTAGTCAAACTGCCACATGAATAAATACTTATAAATTTCAATTTTATTGTGAGCTGTTTTTTAAGAAAAAAAAATTAAACCGTTAGAATATTAAGATAGAAACTCCGAGTTTTTAAAATGTTTATATTATGCCTTGATTGATTCGCATCTTCAATGTGGTATAACATGTTGAGGTAGCATCTACTTGTCCAATATCAAACAAGTAATTACAATTCAAAAAGCGGTCCTACGAATAATAAATTTTCTGCCGAGGACTTCACCGGCAATCCCTTTGTTTTATAATTTTAAAATTCTTCCCTTACGTCACCTGTACATTTTCAAAATTTTAAAGATCTTCTATTTAAGAAGTGGTAATCGTTTAATCAGTATATATAACAGCTAACCGTATTTGCTCAAAATCAAAATAGAATTAAAATTCCGCGACCATATAAGAAACATTTCAAAAAAAAATTTTCGTACACTGCATCTATGTTATTTACCCAGTTGCCTCCGGTTATTGCGAACATCAGTACATTTAGGGAGTTTCCTCGCTGTCTAAAGGAATGGTTATATGTAGTTGAAGATATTGAAAATCTCTTTAAAACAATAAGTTGATTTAAAGATTATTGTGAGAAGTTGAATTAATTTAAGAGTGTTTTCTTGAACTAAAAGATTGTTTTGCATGTCCTGAATTTATTTATTATTTATAATTTGCTCAGTATAGTTTTGTATATATTTGGATCTATATAATGTAATTCTACTTCAAATTGTATTTACAGTACTATTGAGTCGTGTCTCCAACCCATTATTTTTTTTTTCAAAAATCAGAGCACCGATTTTGTCCCAAATGTGTGAAACGAAATGAGTTTAACCGGAAAGATATAGTAGTAGTATTTGTGTTTGTGTTAGTGACACGCGTATGATTGTTTTGCTTTACTACACATGCATGTCACGTGTCATTGATTTCGTTTACTCATATTAACCTTTTTAAACGCCATATTTCTCTGTTGTTTACAAACAAGACAGGTTAATTTTTAAATAATTTATGTATTTTCGACTTTTTCATATTTAGTAAATTAACATTCTATTTGTAATTATAAAATTGAAAATAATTGTATTTTTTCAATTTTATTAATAAATATAAAATTAATTATCTAAGAAATATATTCAGCACATATAAAACGACTGTAATAACGGCTTTTTACTATCAAAACATAAATACTTATAAAAATGGCGAATTTCTGTTTTATATATACACCAAGTAATAAAAGATGAAATACAGTAATAAACGACGATGGATTTCCCTTTTGTATCAATGTAATCACAAAAAATTAAAAAAAAATTGAAATTGAGAATTGAAAAAATTAGTTTTGTGCTGTTTATCATTAGTGTTATATCCTAGAACAATGTAATTTAAAAAAAAAATATGAACGGGAACATTCCGATTATGTATTATAATCGAAAAATTAAAACTCGTCGATATAACGAATATTTACGCGATATTTTGGATCCTTTTGATGTCGCAGATAGATGGTAAGTAACTTAAGAATTTATTAGTACAATTTACACTATATATATTTTAATAAGTTTGTGATTTTAATTGTAATTATAAATTTTTTTTAGTTTCATTGATAATTATCGAATGCCGAAGTGCATAGTGACTCAATTAATCGAGAAAATTAAACCTTATGTCGAAGAAGGTGGTAGTTTATCGAAAATCCCATTACATTTAGAGGTGCTTGCAACGTTAAATTTTTACGCAAGTGGAAGCCACCAAAGACGTGTGGGTTTAGATGCTTTCGCTATTATGAGTCAAAGCAAAATATCAGCAAGCATCTCAAAAATTAACTCAGTGATTGGAACGAAAATAGTCGACCAATATGTGGATTTTCCGAAAACGATTGCTGCAGCCAAAATCAAAAAGGACGCTGCCGTCGCAAATTTACCAAAAAAAGATGAATATGCGTACATCAACAGGAAAGGTTTCCACTCAATTAACACCCAAGTGTAAATGTTATATATAAATTATAAATTAAAATAATTTTATTTACAGATATGCGATTTGAATTTGAGGATTCTTTCACTCAACGCCCGGTATCCAGGTTCAACCCACGACTCCTATATATGGTAATGCAGCAAAATCATGCCGATAATGGAAAGGTTGAACTTAGAAGATATTAACACATGGTTATTCGGTAATAATATAAACTTTTTTAATTAATTTGACCTTTATTAAATAAACTAATTTTTGCATTTCATAGGTGACAGTGGATACGCATTGAAACCATTTATGACGGTCCCATATCGCCAGCCAACAACGGATGTCGCAGAAAATATAATAAAGTACATAGCAAAATAAGAAGCGGGGTAGAACGTTGTATTGGAGTTTTAAAATCAAGATTCCGTTGTTTAAAACGTGCATCCGGGCATCTGCACTACACATACGAGAAAGTCGTCCATATCGTCTATGCATGTGCTACTTTGCATAATATTTTAATCGATAATAATTATCCAATGGGTGATATTTTAGATGAAGGCGATGAAGCTATACCAGTTCGAAATGCGTTTGAAGAAGAAACTTCCGGTGAACAAAATAGAAGATTTTTATCCAATTTAATATACGAACTTGATCTTATAAATTGAAACTAAAACATAATACTTTAAAAATTCTAAAATATTTTTTTATTAATTTTATAATAATAAAACATAATGAGTATAAAATTTCTGTAACTAAATATATTAATAATAAATAAAAAAACACAATAATTACTAAATTCAAAAGAAAGATTTTTATTTCAATCACAGCAAATTTCAACAATAAACTTTTTGGTTATTTAAATTATAATAAATATCGTTACTCATCTTTTAAATACAGTTTAAAAAATTAATCACAAAACCGTCGTTCTAATTGATACACGCTTTCTTGCAACCCTCTTAATATGGTAATCGTTTCTCGCTGTAGCTGAAGCTGCTGTATAACGGAAGTCACAGCAAAACTTTCCTGAAATGTGAAATATAAATTAAAATACTATTTAACAAATTCACATAAAAGCACTTACGCTCCTGGAGTAAGTATAGTTTGTAATTATAGTTTTCAATCTACAGTTTTTAATTTATTTCTTAAGTTTAATTATTTCACAATAAAAATACTATTCTAATATTTCACTAACGCATAATAACTAACACTTACCATTTTATAAACTTTAAATCAAATTAAAATAATTTTAGACGTTTCTTTTACATTCTTTCATCACTCTATTAAATTTTTTTGAATAAACAACTGTCCCCGTTCAACGATAATCTTCTACTGCACGAGAACACCACATGCGATTTTTTTGTTTTCTTTACTGCGAATGCATGTCACGAGCGATTTTTGTTTATTTATGAAAACCATTGTAAACGCCACATTTTTGTGATGTTTACAAGACAGTGTTACTTTTTAAATTATTTATGTGTTTATGTACTTTTGAATTTTTTTATATTTAGTAAATTAACAATTAATTTTTATAAATTTAAAATAAATTTATTAATAAAACTTTATAAATACATATAAAAATAATTTATGATAAAAAATATAATAATGATAACATATATTTCCATATTAAATAATGACACTCCACAGCTCGAGAGCAAACGTAATGAATTGAGAAAAGGAAATAAGCACCAAAACAATTAAACCGATTCACCCGGATCGCGTTATTTTGGTACTGTTCATCATAAAAATGACACAAATACGAGCAAAAGAAAAATACAAATACAAAGACATAACTGTGTAATATACACTGTATACGTATTTGATTTTTTTTGCTTCACTCATTTTAAATGAGTAACTCGCGAGACAAAATCGATATACAGGAGTTCACTAATAAATAAAAATAAAACTTAAAAGAAGTGGACATTTAATACCTGAAAAAAAATGTCGTCTGAAGTACGATGAAAAAATCATTTCGAATGAAAGGACAGCTACCATGGAGGCATGTTATCAGTTAGAGAGCCTACTTGAGCAAACTATTTGTTTAAGAGGATGTATTAAAGTTAAAGAATTAAAATGAAGACGTCCAAAGATAACAGCAAGAAGGCGTCCAAAGGATATTGGAAAAAGCTTGTGCCTTTCCAAAATTAACTACATCGGTACTTTACTATATATAAACAAAATCTATATGTTTATAATTTCGGATGTCATGATTTTAATAAAACCATCAGTCACAATCATGTTCGTTTGGCCAGAAACTGAAGGATCTCGCAGGTCTCAGAAAATTTCTTCATGTCTAGTAAAGTATATAAAGATTTGTGCTAAAAACAGTAAAAAAATAATAACCTATTCGGACTCATATACGGGACAACACAGAAATATTAAAACTGTTTTATATTTATTGAAATTGCTTCAAAGTACAGAAATACAAGCTGAATCAATTGAAATGAACCTTCTGGTAAGTGATGATGATTCACAATTTGTTATTATCGAATCTCAAGCAAAAAAAGATCAGAACATTTTTTGCCCAGATGATTGGTATAATATAATAAAAACCTGTAAAACGAAACACCGTTTCGTATGGTTCAAATCACGCATCAGGATTTTTTCTCTACAAGTACTTTAGAAAATTCTATCAATAACAGAAAGGTAACAGTTACAGGGATACCAGTAAATTGGCTCAAAATGCGCTGGATATAATTATAAAAGGCGAAACCCCACCTATTGAATTCAAGTGTGACTTTAACGAAGATACCGAATTTAATGCCATTAATATAAGAAAATGGTAGACCACTATGTCTGAAAATTGTAGACCAATCTTTGTTGCATCCAACAGGTAGAACTGTGACAAGAGAAAAGAGGCATGATATGATGGACTTGTTGAAATTCATTCCTCCTATTAAACATGAGTATTATAAAACTTTTAGGACAAATCGACATGACTGGAGCTCAAATACAGCTAACGGAGAAAACATCATTTATATTGATGATAAATCAATTTAAACAAAGTAATAGTACTTGTAATATTATGTAACAGTAACAGAATAGTTATTACTATTTTTGCTAAAATCTTTAATAAAACATGAAGGTTTTTCGTAATAAAAAAATAATTCGAAGACTGAATTTGAATTAATAATTTTCTTTCACTTGTACAAATCTATGAACTCCCTTAATCACGAAAATTGTAGTAATAATAACAATTACCTCAAGGATATTCTATATTATACTTTCTATATGTCGTTAGGTAAAAGATGCATCTGTAGTAATACAGTTTACACCGTATTTTTAAATTGGTAATTTAAAAAGAATTTTAAAAAACAATATACAGTATTTTAGCATTTTTCTCAACTTCTTGTTTTATGAAGTTAATCGATTTGGCAATGAAGCATTCATATTTCAGTTTAACACTTTTAACAGTAGTAAATTTATTGACAAGGTCATGATATTTCAAAGAAATTATCAATCCTTCCGGATTAAGATTATTGAATTGAGTAGAATTTAGAAAATTGCCAAAATACACATTCACCTAGTCGAAATGAGTTACTCTTTTGTCTAAAACCTTTTTAACAAATTTTGATTTAGAAAGAAAAGCAGAGCAAATAAAATTATGATCACCTAAGTCGGTTTACGGAATAAACTGTACAATTATGAACTCTTAAAATATTAGCAAAACTGCATACTACATGATCCAATAATCCAA
Organism: Nephrotoma guestfalica; assembly: GCA_963691935.1. NCBI lineage: Eukaryota > Metazoa > Arthropoda > Insecta > Diptera > Tipulidae > Nephrotoma > Nephrotoma guestfalica. The sequence goes on from OY829914.1 coordinate 136,486,202, forward strand.
TGGCTGATCGACCTTGCCTTGAAATACAATTTTACTCGTATTTTAAAAAACTGTAAAAAATTGATAAAAATTATAAATGTGAAATTTAAAAGTGTGTAGTGCATCAAAAAGCAAACATGAAGAATAATTTTGGTCGTCAACACTCGAAAATTGCATAGAACCAGTATACGAAATCGTTACACAATTATCGTTACACAAAGTTATGAAGTAAATGACAAAAACAATTAGCAATTTCCTATCAACGATACTACTTAAACTATTAAACCCAAATACACAGAATAAACTTCAGGTTGACAGTTTGACAATTTGCTGCTACCAAACCAATTCTATATTATTATCCTAACAACTGTACGAAAGGTACAAGAAAACGAATAAATTCAAAAGCTCAGAAATTTCTTTAAGTATAACCTATCTGGAATGAAATAAACTTTTTCATTTATATCGAATTTAATTTTCATTTAATTTCTGCTGCCATACACCACCCACAAAAAATACTAAAGTCGAAACACACACAAAAAATTACGGTAAGGCAAAACTTTTTTGACAATAACTTTACTTATTATTGTTATTATTCTTTGCTTGTATTATTTTTTGGTTGTACGTTCATTTTCTATTTTCAATTGGATAAAATTGTTGTTATTGTAATTTTTCATTTTTTAGTCGGAGCAAAAAATAGTAATAATAATAATTTTCCTTTTTTTAATGTATTTTAACTGAACTTTTGACAAATCATGTTTTATAGTACTAATTGTTGTTGGAGTCATTTGGAAAAATATGTGAATGTATATATGTGTGTACCTACATACGATTTTCCTGATATTTGTTTTTTTTTTGTTAAAATAAAAGTTTTTTTTCCTCTAGGTTCCTCCTTTTCTCTTCTACTTCAAGCCAAACTTATTGTATTTTACGGAAAACTTTTCCAACAAGAATATCAAAGTTTGAAAGTAAATTATTTTTTGACATTTTGACTTGTGTTGTTGTTGTTTTTGGTCATATTGTTTACAGTACTGGCTGGTTTACTATATTGCTACCCATACTTATACTAGTGGTGTATTATATGAGTGCTTAACATTATTTTCGTGATGGTAATATATAGTTAATTATGTATTTGGGTACAAGTGATTAGATTTTTAGTTTTTATGAGTTTTCTACTTTACGGAAAATGTGTTTTCGTAATAAATTTTATTATATGGAGCCTTGTTTAATTATCTAATATTTTAGTAGTACAGGATAATAGGCGCACATTATAATTAGGTTATTAGTTTGTTTATTAGAACCGTTCTAATGTTAGTCATTTTGCTAGGTATTAACGTAAAATGTGTATTATAAATAAGTAATTATTGTAAAAAGTAATTGTAAGTAAAATGAATAATATTTACGCTTGTAAGTTATTGTTATTTTAAAAAGTTATTGAGTTGTCGCCATTTAATACTCATAAGTTAACAAAATTCGTACAACACATTGAAAAGTAGGCTTTTGTTTACAAATTTTAAATCGCCAAGGGATTATTTTCCGATGTTTTGTTTATTTAAGTACAGCATTATCTTTTACGCTCGTCTATAAAGACACTGGATAACAAAGCACTCTGTCACTCTCACATACAAATTTATTGATACGAATACAAGTATATTGTTAAAATGTTTAAAATTTCGATAAATCCAGAGAACGAATGTGAAGTTTTCGACAAAATTAAAAAATAACAAAACATGGCCGACTAAAAAAATTTGTCGAGATAACAAAAGTGCACATGGATTAGTAAAACAGTTGGCAAAATCAATGTTAGGTTATTTAAAAATTTTGCTATGAACATCAATTGCTCGTTAATACGCAATTAGTAAACTAGCGACTTCGGCAATGACAATAACAAAAAATAGATTAATACGAAATTTGAAATGTTCAAACAAATAAAAATTATCCATATAATCAATTTTTACAAAGATTCTTCAAACAAGATTCTGTTTAGTGGGTACATGCGCTATTTATGTCTGGGTAGCTGAGTTTTGGCTGTTTCGGTGTTTGGTTGCCAATAAAACACTCTCATTGTCTGGCTAAAGCTGACTACTAATCCAGAACAATGGTTGAATCCATCCAAGCATAACGTTCTTCCTTACGGTTCGGTTCTTTAATGTTTTTGATATTTTGATAAGTAACTGGGTAAGTAGAACAGCTCAACAGAGCTTAATTCTCGGCAGCGTGGTTGATTTGACTGGGGTAACCTTGGTTTTTGCTGTTACGACCTAGATACCTATTTTCCCTGTAATATCGGTGGTTCGAATATATATGGCTGCGGTAAAGGTTCCACAGACGTTGAAACATACGTTTTATGCGGATGAAAAACGGAGCTAAAACCCTCAACAAATCAAAAAATCGACTGGTTTCTAAGAGGATTTTATGACGCGTTCATAGTGGTTCAGCTGGAAGATTGACTCGAAAGAGGAATCGATCGGTTTCAGGGTTCCATCTTAATCAGAATATTTTCTGGTTTTTTGAATTTCTTTGAAACCCATGGTTTCGTGTGCGGCTGATTGGTGTTCCAGTACATCCTTTGAGTTTAATGCCCATTTGCCTACGATTAAAAAGTTGATTTTGCTGGCTTCATGAAACTGCGAATCTGGGAATTGCATCTTATTAATACGGGTCGGATTCGGTGAAAAAGATGCAGGTTGGTTGGATACGATTGTCCGAGCTTAAATTCCGAGTTAAAATGAGATATAACTTGTAAAATAACATCACCCTGGTGTTGTTAGCCACAGCTTGGTGTCATAGCACGAATATGCTTTAACGCCAAACATTGAGCGCATAACTCTGAATTAAAGGAGGGTTTTGACCCCGTATCGAACAGAACTTTACATTATTGATGCTGTTCGTATTCGTCATTAAATTGGACTAGGGCGTTAGGCGAAATGACATTTCTGTTTGGGGAACACACTTCGGTCGACAATTGGTTGGTGTAACAAGAAACATAATTATAGGTAAATGCTTGGCTTTGCTCAGATTTTGGTTTGTTCGCAGGTCCGAACTGATTTTTCTCAGAGTCCAAATAGATCTAGATAATCTACCCACGCAAACGATGAATTTATTATGTTTTACTTCAATTGCATCCTAGATTAGTATTTCTGTTGGGTATGTTGGAATTGTTGTTTGTTGGGGCTCGACTTGATTCGGATGTCTGTTGTATGTATTTTTGTTACAGACGTTACAGGTTAGCGTGTACTTTCTTATTAGACTAGCCGTTCCTGCCATATTCGTGGAAAATAATAACGTTCTAAGATTTGTTCCTTGCTTGAACCATTCCTTGTGTTAGGTGCAATTTTTGTACTAAAAATTGTTCTCTTACGTTTATAATATATAATACGAAGTAAGCCCAAGGAATAATTTGTATTCTTTCGATTTTCTGGGCTTATGAAGGCTGGGCTTTATCCGCGTAGCTGGGCCCTTTTAGAGTCTTACCAGATTTCCCGGTTTGTTATGTTATATTCTACGAAGTCAGTTTCAGTTTTACGAATTCCGCTTTGTCAACGTTGAGACGTACAAACAGCTTTATGTATTTTGAGAAATATTTTTCGACATTGATTAGGTATTCTTCCGCAGATGTCATCAATGTAAAAGTAGCAGATGATTCCAATGAAATCATTTAAAACGCCGTTTATCATCCTTTGGATGATAACCTTTAGAATTCAAACCTTCCGTTCATGGTTGAAATGATATCTTCGAAATATCCCTTAATCTCATTCTGATCTGGTGGAATCTTGATATAAGGTCGATGGTCGGAAAAAAATTTTGATTTACAAAGGTTCGGCAGCATTCAGTCTCTTGAAATCTATGACCATCCTATTTTTATTTATACCATTAAATTGTTGAATTGGCCTTATAATTTCATAATTAAATTGATCGATTTGCTTACATATTTCTGGTATGATGCTTACCGGATAGGGGTAAGTACATTGGTTTATCTGTTGTTGAACTATTTGAAAATTTTATTTAGATTCTAGTGACAGGTAGTTATCTTATATTTTGACGCTATTTACTTTAAATGATCAGGAATTGCTTCCTGAGCTAACCCTGGTTTTATGAAGTTATTATCGATGCCAGTGATGATTAAGAATTTGAGAGAGTTAACTTTGTTTGTTTGATAATCTTGGTATGCTACACAGGCTTGCGTTATAAAATTTAACTATTAGTTTATTTCTGTCGGTTCGTCTTCAAGAGTCTCGATTTCCGTAAGTTCCTGAATTAAATTGACCTTGCTCAATTTTTGTTTTCAATGTGGTGGACGATATATGTTATTTACAAATTTAGTATGTATAGACTGGCCGATCTCCATCGGTACTAGAGGCTTCGAATAAAATAGTTTTGGTAATGCTTGTTTATTTTCATATACTAACTAATGTACGGTATTTGGTTATGAGTGTTGGATGTTATATACTATATGTATTTGTTGTGGCCATATACAGCTACAAAGATAAGATATAATTAAGAAACTTACTTTGTTGGAGTTGTTAGCGAATTATTTATTTTCCTTTCATGAGTCGCTAAACCCCTGAAATTCTTGTAAAGAATTTCGAGGCGTTATACATAAGCTTCTGATAGTGTGGTCGGTTTCTGAATATGCACATTGAGTTTCCTCGACTTTCTTATACGACAAATGTACTATATCTCGAAAACACCACACTTAACTTCTAAATCGAAAAATTGAACCTTGCATTTGTGATAAAAATTGTCTTGTGGTATCAAAAATCATTCTTCTTGCTTAAATTTCAGAAAACTTACAAGGTAAACCCTTGTTAAAAATTTTAATTTTCCTTGCAAGAATTGGAAAAGCTACGACAGAAGCTGCCACACATATATCCACCACATTTCGCATGGTCTCACGATTTATAGAAAAAAAAATTGGTATGAAGTTTTATTCGAATAGGCAATCCGTTTGATATGTAGAGATGCCAAATTTTAGCGAAATAAAGTTGTTATTATCAAAACTCTCGATTTCGGGTTAAATTTATAATATACTCTGAACTAATTTTGTTGGAATTTTAATTTAAATTCTTTTCATTATAATCGTTTTTCGTAAATGCTATATACTTTTCAAAATATTTGTAAAAAACAGAAAAGCTCCTATGGTTGCTGTCACTTTCGGTGGACCGATCCCGCTCTAAAATCACTGGGCTCTCCCAATTTATAGAAAAAGCTTAAGTACGAAGTTTCATCTCGACTATACAAAGAAAAGCTTTCAAATTTTTACTGAAAAACAGTTTTTTGACAAACTAATCTGGGTCGGTATTGTTGCCTAATTAATTTATAATCTGTTATTTCATAATCGTTTTTCTCGTAAATGATATAACTCAAAGCTCCTATTTTCGGAGAAGAAATGGAAAAATTCCAATTACACACATTTTTACCAAATTTCACCAATGTCTCCCAACTAATAGAAAAAGTTAAGGTATAAAGTTTCATTGCGAACAGACAATTTTCTTCCGGGCCGGCTGGACAGATTCGGCCAAAATTAACTGGGATCTTCCAGTTTGTGAAAAAAGCTTAGGTATGAAGTTTCACCCCTATCATTCAGTCCACCTGGACTCTACAGGTGCCGAATTTTGGAGAAATGGTTTTTTCTTAGAAAACATCACGCCCGCTAAAATTTAAAAAAAACCGCTCTAGATTGGTATTGTTCCAAATTTTATTTAGAATCTTCTAGGACATAATCATCGAAGCTGTCTTTTTCGGTTGACCGATTTCGGCTAAAATTCACTAATCTCTACCAAATTGTGGGAAATTTTAAGTATAAAGTTTCATCCCAATCGATCAATGTGTTTGGGCTGTATGGGCTACATTTTTCATGAAAATCAATTTTTTTTTTCAAAAAAACTAATCTCCGCCAAAGTTTGGAAAAATTGACCTACTCCGATATTAGCTGTATTTCATGACCCCCATTGATGCAGATCAGTTCAAATTTTGTATGGAAAATTTGATCCAAATTTTGTTTTGGATCACAAGTTTTGAAATGAAATCTAGTAAGCGCCATAGCGTTGTTTCATGAAATTTGAATTGAACTGGATCGGATCAAGCGTCAAGAAATACGGCTATTATTGCAAAATTAATTTAGAATCTGTTAGATTATAATCGTTTTTCTTCTAAATGATATTCATTTCAAAATAGATTGGAACGCTAAATGAAAAAACGTCATAAGGAAGCTGCCTCTTTCGGTTTACCGATTTCGATCAAAAATTACTGGGATCTTCCAATTTATGAAAAAGCTTAAGTTTGGAGTTTCATCACGATCAGTCAATACGTTTTGGCTGTAGAGAAGCTACAACATTTACATGACTTTTTTTGACTTCGACTATATAGCGAATGGTAAATCTGCAAAATTCTATAGGTCGAAATTTTTCATGATTACCATACTACCATATTTTTTTTACTACGTAAATGAACGAAAAAACGGAGGGGTGAATATGTTGTGACCAACACCCGTCTTTCTTTTACCTGCTCGAAAGTATATACATACATCTCAGATACATCACTCTTGAATTCTATTTCGAATAATCAAAAATCGTTTTTTTATCATTTAATCTCTTTGCAATCTATTTTGGGGCCGAAGTACTCCCAAGTCTTTCGCGGTTCGCTTTTCGTTTCCTACCTTACGCAGTTGCATGCCAAAACGAGAACGTACGGCTATAGGTGCAACTTACCTAAACCATCCGCGCATTGCATAGCTCCATGTCAGACAAGCCCATAAATTGTACACTCGTACAAGGGAAAAATCGTCGTTTCTGCTAAAATTTCAGAAAACCAAGCCATGTTGAATTGAATCTTGAAATTTATTTAAATCTCTTAATTCTTTGTTTTTTGTGCATGGTAAACATTACAACATCACTGCAGGAATTTTTTCCTGAAATGTCGCAAGACATTTCAAAGTAATTCAGCAGTCCAGAATTTTTAGGTAAATATGCATCTGGGTAACGTAATAAAGTTTATTATGTATTTCATTATATTAATTTTTTTCTCGTTATTTGAAATTAAAAGCTGTAGTACTTGAACATATTCGCTATATTTAAAACTTGTTAAACTGTGAAATCATTTATTTTATGTGATACCAAAAGCTTCACTTTTTATAATAATCATGACCGTTAAACATATACGGCCCTGATCAGAGATACTTGTTTCATATTATATTTATATGACTTTCTTTTTAAGCTTTATCAGATTCCCATTGACCAATACGGGGCGAACAGTTACAACTGTGTCTAATAATATTAAATTTTTCCTTTTTGGCCCAGTTTATATTTTGTTTACAATTCGCCTCAAAATAACCTTTAAAATTTTTAGCACTTCTGAGGTTGCATATTCCCTATATTATATAGCGAGGGTAAATCCGAGTGTTTTGATTTTGTATATTTGATGTTTGTTTGAGTTTTAACCAAAAGTTAAACCTTATTCTAAAATTTTACAACAACCCTCCTCTAATTTTTATGCTACCATATATTATCCAAGACAAATTTAATGCTGGATAAAAGTTTATATTATCTCTTGGGTTGGTTTTTTTTTCATGAATATTTAATGAATGTGAAAACGCAAATCTGCTTCTGTAAGATTCAATTTATTTTTGCTATTTTCTTTCACTCGAAATAATTTTCTATTTGGATTTCAATTTTGATTATTTTTATGCGTTTATTTGTTTTTATTGGCTTACTTGTGTTATGTGCTGTCGAATTGGATTTTGCTAGCGCTACCGAATAATAACCAAACATATAAATTTATAATATCCAGTCATATTCGATATTCGCCTGCCCTAGATTACACACTCATACACGAGGAACAGAAATTGTACAAAAACCAGTCTGTATAGTATTGATTGAATTTCCCTAGTAAATACGTATTTATGTGGTGTGGTGTTATCATGCAGCAAAATGGAATGTGGGATTATTATTGAAATAAATATAATTACGATAGTATACCTAAGAGAGATGCCAAATCAAGTTGACATGCATTCAAATTTAAATATTTTTAACGTAATCAAATGGATGGTCAGGTCATACCATTTAATTGCATGTGGTACTATTTGTCGATGTTTATCTCACAAATAATTTACATATTTACTTCATGCAATTATAGATCACGATGTGCCTATTATTTATATATTAAACGGGCCGAACTTTACTATGTGTGGCTATGTATATATAAACATATTTGTTTATTCAATTTTTACAACTGAAAGCTTATTTAAATAAAACAAAAATTTTGTTATTAAAAGCATCGTATTTGAGCTTTTTTGGTGCAGTCATGCATCAAATTTTTTCACACAACAAATCGAATTTTATACATTTTTCTGAAATATTCTATCTGGAAAAATTAAAACCAATGAACGAGGACTTAAATTATGGTTCGAGTAAACTGCTTTCAACAAATACAAATTTAGTGGAATAGAAGGAGGTAGGAGAAATTTTAATATATTCATATTACTATTTTACTATATTCAAGTCTTCGATGATATACAGTGTGTGAAATTTAAAGTTCGACAGCGAATAAAACCAACAAACTTCACTTAAATAAATCAAGGACTTTATTTTATAGTAAATCAATTTATTCAATATATATACTTGCTTAATATTTTTTTTTATTTAAATTATTACAACTGAATACAATTCATCTAGTAATTTTTATTTCTTAATTTTGTCACTTGCGAATGAGAAGAGGACCACTGGCCAGCTCCGTTTATAGGTTATTTACTGAAATAGTCTTTGCACTGGTGTCCTTAATCCATTAAATCAATTGGTTTCGTTCATTGCAATCGCCTTACTGCATGTGAAGTGTCCAACATACCACGAAGCACTTTATTTACGTGTTGATAAATACGTTGTCCATGAATTATTGCAAGTTTTTTTTATTTATTCTGGAACCGTCTGGAAATTTATAATGAAGGTCATCATTCCTAATGTTCCACGGAGCACGTAGCACTTTGTTTTGAAATTGATTTTATAATTAATAGTATATTATTCAACGAGCAAATGATAATATCCGTAATTCACAAGGATAAAATTTGCCGAAACTCGCATAGTGTCTCGTTTCAATAATTATTCGAGTGAAAAACAATGCGAGTAGAATGTTGTTACGATCTCAATATGGGTGAGACATTAATTCAGCAGAAATTGTTCAGCTAAGGATTAGAAAATTAATAACATTTTCTTAAATAAGTGACGTAGTTTTATAACAGTTTAGTTGTAATTCTCATTATAACAGTAGGTATAGAACAGAATAGATGCGATTGTTCGCGGACGTTCTGGAATATTCAGTACGGTATGTAAATGCGGGCGCGATGAACACAATGAGTCAGTCTTTAAAGCGTCCTTGAAGAGTTTTAGTTAACACCCGGAAAGTTTTAAGTGGTGTTTAAAGTGAAAATAGTAGTGTGAATCAATGCATGTGAAGTTAGACCTAACCAGTATAGAACTAACTTTAGGATTAGTTTAGCACAAACTTCACAACTTCTTCTTAATCCTAACCAACAAAAACAAACAAAAATTTGTATGTATTGGTTAAAATGTAAAACAAGAATGTCATTTAGGCGAAATATTGAATTTATGAACTAATTCCAATTGCAATTTATAATAAATAATTAGGTTCAACATTTATTAGAATGGGATTTAAGAATTGAATATTTTCTTAAGAAATTGAATATCTCGAGACCTAATATGTTTATCAGAATGGTATTATGTGTTTCTGATAGGTCTACCTATCAGAAAAACATAATAAAATTCTTGATAAACATATTAGGTCTCGAGATATTCAATTTCTTAAGAAAATCCTAACTCTCAGGTTAGTATAGACTAACAAAAAATTAATTTGATCGCGCAAAAATTATTAGCTTTTCAAATGACTTCGAATATAGATAGTCCTAATCTAGACCTATCAGAAAAACATAATACCATTCTTGATAAACATATTAGGTTTCGAAATATTTAAATATTTAATTTCTTAAGAAAATATTAAATTCTTTTATCCCATCCTAATAAATGTTGAACTTAATTATTTATTATAAATTGCAATTGGAATTAGTTCATAAATTCAATATTTCGCCTAAATGACATTCTTGTTTTACATTTTAATCAATACATACAAATCTTCGTTTGTTTTTGTTGGTTAGGATTAAGTTAGGTCTAACTTCAAACGCGTTGTGAATCAAAATGTTTGTGAAAGGTTGGGAAAATAATTGTAGGAATATTTCTGGTATTTTCGGGAATATTGCAGTAGTGTAAGTAGTTTTAAGAATTGGTGTTGTTAACCGTCAAATATCTAAACTGTCAAT
>OY829914.1:136496701-136826137 GCA_963691935.1 Nephrotoma guestfalica
TTCACTGGGGCCTCCAATTTGTGAAAAAGATTAACTATGAAATTTCATACCCATCAAACAACCCATCTGGGCTGTACACATGCCACACATGCATAAATTATTGAAAACTGATCTGGACCGGTATTGTTGCAAATTTAATTTAGAACCTTTTCGTTCTAAGTCATTTTTCTCGTAAATGTTATACTTTTCAAAATATTTGCAAAAAAACGAAAAACATCCTATCCTATTGAAGGTGTCAATTCCGGTGGACTTATTTCAGTCAAACATAACCGGGTTTTCCAATTTATAGAGAAAGAAAACTCGTAAAACTTCACCTCTATTGGCGGTCTGTCTGGGTGGTACAGTGGTCGATTTTTTGTTGAAAAACAGTTTGCTGTTAAAAATCGTCAGTTTGACTAAAATCGTCATTTTTACTAAAAACTAATTTGGATCGATATTATTGCAAATTTAATAAGAATCTTTTAGTTCATAGACGTTTTTCTCAAACATGACACACTTAACAAAATATTTGCAATCGGTAACACATGCATATGGAGCGTTTGGGAAAGAAAATTGATGATCTTTCCGAGTTTGTTAAGAACAAGTCAAGTTCAAAAGTTAAGAACATGCATGTTCTCAGCTTTTTTACAAAACACTTATCAACAGGCGATGGTAGGACGAGAGATAACGACCAGAAGAGGTAGTAAGATTAGATAAGCAGTATGGTAAGAGGAAAAGGTCCACTAGAACACCAACGCTAGGCGGAAATCAACCTAAGAAGGGAAATACGTGAAGCGAAGCCACAGTCTCAACAATGGTCTGAAAATCCCTTGCACTTTGAAGTGGGTGGTAACGGAGTGGTTAAACGCAATACTAGTAGGAGACGAGAGAGGCCCCCTCAACCCAATGATTTGGAGATAACTAAGACAGGCAATCTTACGGATGTCGAGATTTTAACAAATTTAAAAACTAATCTTATAGTTTAAAAGATCTCGGGGAAAATGTAACCCGCATCCGCAAGACGGAAAGGGCAGATTTGAAGCAATTACCGTTTGAATCCAATTCAGTCTAACCTCACACAAAAATAATTTATTATAAACCTCAATGATCTGCCCTCCACAAAGCCCATGGGGTAGAGACCGTTATGTTACATATTTAAAGCCTATACTGTTTGAAGCCAATTCTGTCTAATTTGACACAAAACTAATTTATTACACATCTGAATACGGTTGACTTGCCCTGCACAAGGTCTATGAAACAAGATTTCACTCAATATTTAGTGGCGGTCTAGTGTAAACAAATATTAAACGTGGTGAAATTTACCTTTAAGTTACAAATTTGAAGTAATTATCGTTTGAGGCCAAATCCATGTAATCTAACAAAAATAATTTATTAAATACCTGAGTAAGTTGATTTACTCTTCAAAAGGCCTACACACTCGAAAAAAATTCGATATGCAATGCAAATAATTACGTATATGGCACCAGTACAAAAGTACATCGTTTTTAGAAATAAGTTTTGCATCATAACAAACGCGTTATAGTTTGCATGTGTAATGTATGATGTAATGTACTAATGTAACAAATTACATTTAAGTAAGATTGGTGCAATGTTTTACTAATTGTGAAGCTGGTGTATATTGGAATTGTATCGGTAATGTTGCATCGCAATGTGAGTGAAATTCAATGCATGCAAAATGGTTCGTAAATTTTTTCGATACTAATTACTTCGAAAAATGAAATGTGAAGCGGATGGTTTACGAATTAGGTTTTGTTTGCTTCTTTTGCAAAAACGAGTCAAAATTAACTAAAAGAAATTTACGAATTTTGTTACAAATAATACCCGTTGAATTATATTTTATACTTCAGGAGATTTTAAAATCTCTCTCTGAAAAATATTTTAGGCTTATACTGCAAGTATACACACAATTCCTTAGCGAATTATTATATATTCGCTAAACAAGGGTTAATAATCCCAGGTTATATAGAAATTTACTTTCGACACACGTATTGTATTAGTGTTAGACGCAACTGCATCGTCAATATTCGAAGCATGCTTTGCTTCTAAATGTTTATTCACGATTCGTTCGTATAAGTCTCAATGCATGGGTTACATCGTAAAATGCTGCAAAATTTCGAAGTGTGCATGGAGTAACATTTTACCCCATATATGGTGGCGGTCTGATGTAATAAATTATTAAAGGTTATAAATCGACCATTAAATTACAATATGAAGCCTACATCATCTGATGCAAATTCCGTGTAACCTGACACAAAAATAATTTATTACACACCTGGATAAGGTTAACCTACCCTCTACAAGACTGCTAGAGTCACATTTGGTCGAACATCTGGTGGCGGTCTGGTGAAATAGATTATTAATAGTGATAAAATCGACCTTCAAATTCCATATTTGAAGCCATTACAGTTTGAAGCTAATTGCGTCTAACCTGGCACAACAATAATTATTATCCACCTCAGTCAGCTCGGTTTGCTCTCCTGGCCTATGGAGTAAAAGTTGAATCAATACCTGGTGTCGGTTTGGTGAAATAAATTATTAAATGGTTCGACCTTTAAATTATAATTTATAGATGATGACTTGATCGTCTGATTCCAATTTGTGTAACCTGACACAAGAATAATTTGTTACACACCTGGATAAAGTTGATATTTTCTCTTCAAAACTCCTAGAGTACTATTTGGCCCAAAATCTGGTGGCGGCCTGGTAATAAATTATTAAAATTGGTTGAATTAACATTTTTCTATTAATCATGTTTGATGCCTATTTTAACAGTTTCAAAGCGAACAGTTTCGGATGCAAAGCGAATTGTCGTCAATGATTACGATCGGTGATATTAATAACCTCAGCTAAGAGTCTCTGTTGGAGTGCAGACTCCAACATACATGGCAATGTACAGGTTAACACGGAGCTTGCAATGTGCACGAGGTATACTGTGTAATTGCATGAGTAAGTGAATGAGTGATGAGTACGTGCATGAAATTGGGAGCATTAATTGACTTTCAAAGGACATTAAATCCATCGGATAATTAATACTTAAAAAAAATTAACGGTAACTGTAATAAAATCGGGATTCGTCGTATAAATTGAATAAATATGTAACAAATTATGGTGTAGGTTTCAATGCGGTGGGCTAATTTGTTCCGTGTATGTTTAAGGCACTTAGAATATTAATATTTTACATGTGTAGACAATGTATGTAGATAATTTAAAAAAATGTTGTCAACAATGTAAAGAATGTGCACTATATTTCGAAAATTCTTGTTGTCGAATTGTAACACTTCATCCTTACCCCACATTTCAAAGAATTGACTCTGTTTTTATATACTACATAATTACGAGTAAATATGTAGCACATGGAATGATCTTAAGAAACCCAATCTATTTATATACTAAACTTGCTTAAGTAAAGGGGTTTTTATGGGTTGAGATTCACATCTTTAAGTTGGCAACACTGTTTTGTATGACAACTGATTTGACAGCTGGCATTTGCTTTGTCATTAGTTTGATTTGCCATTTCATAATGTATAGACTCACGCCAGACCAACGCTTGCAAATTGTTGAAATTTTTTATGAAAATAATGGTTAAGTATGATAAGTAGTAATTCGAGTAATTCGATTAACTAAGGATCGTTTGCGCACCACGTAAACTCTAAATGATAATACGCATCCAGTAAGACGACAAACCGTGCATACCGAACAAGCGATAAACAATGTACATCAACACTGTAAATCAATCAATTCGACATCGTTCTCAGTAACTGGAGATGTGTCTAACCACTTTAAGGAAGATTTTATTCAAGATCCTTATGGTTTACGTGCTTACAAAATTCAACTTGTGCAGGAATTAAAGCCATCCGACCATCACACACACCGCCAATTCGGCCAATGGGCTGAAGCACAAATTGAAATTGATGTTGATTTTCCAAACAAAATTTTGTTCAGCGATAAACCTGAATTTGTTGAATGGGTACGTTAATAAACAGAATTGTCGGAGCCTTTTCCGAATCATTTTTATATCCAGAGAAAGTTACTGTTTGTGCGCTTTATGGGCCGGCGGAATCATTGGTCCTTAAGTCTTCAAAAATGATGATGTGCGGAATGTTACAGTCAACGGCGAATGGATAGAGACATGATTTCTAGGTTTTTTGTACCCCAATTAGCTGGCATGAACCTTACTGATATGTAGTTAAAACAGGACGATGCCACATGTCACACAGTGCAGGATACAATTAATTTACTCAATGAAACATTTAATGAAATACTAATTTCACGTAATGGTCCTTTTAATTGGCCACCGAGATGGTGTGATCTAACTCCATTAGATTATTTTCTGTGGGGATATGTTAAGTCACTTGTCTATGCCGATAAATTAGAGACGACTGAACACTTGGAACACAACATTCGGCGAGTTATTAGCGAGATACGGCCGTAATTGCTGCGAACGGTGATCGAAAATGGGACCTCCAGATTACGCCATGTTCACGCCAATAAAGCTACTTTCACTTTTGTGAACCTCTAAAAAAACACCCCTTACATTTTCCAACAAAATTCGAAAAACGCCAGACACATGTAAAAAAAGTTGAACTTTATAGAAAGTTATATTTTACCAAATACAGAGTTGTTACAAAGTGTAATTTCTAGACAATTGAAATCGAATGCAATATACTACTGTTGGCAAAAAGTAGTAAGACTTTTTAATTTCAATTTCGCGCGGAAAACCATTCGTCGAAATATTTTTTTTTCTGGTTGGTATGACTGTCAGTGACATCTGTGGCAAATGTCACATCAAAATAATCATTAATGTTTAGTATACGCTTGTCATTCTGAAGTACAAAAAGTGCATTCGGCGATTTTTACAACGAGTGAAATTATTCAACAAAGAAGTTCCATTACATTTTGTGTGCGGAATCAATTTTGTGGTGCCGAAACGTTCAGAATCTTGCAAAAGGTCTTCGGTAATAATTGTATGTTGCGAGCAAGTGTTTTTGATTGGTAGAAATTGTTCAAAGAGGGTCGAGAACGTGTTGACGACGAACCACGTCTAGGAAGGCCAACAACATCAACTGATGATCAACACGTTAATAAAATCAAGGAATTTGTCCTCGAGAATCGACGATTAATAGTCAGAGACCTTACTGGCATCGTTGAAATATCGGAAGGATCAATGAAAACCATTTTGAAAGATCATTTGGGCCTAAGAAAAGTGAAAGCACGATTGGTTCCAAAATCACTCAATTTTTTAGAAAAACAGCGTCGCGTTGACGTCTGTGAAACAATGCTTTCCGACTACCAAGATGTCATGAAACGTATTATAACTGGCGATGAATCTTGGATCTATGCTTACGACCCGGAAACAGACGATCAATCGGCCGAATATTGTGCCAAAGGTGAGCCGAAAACGAAAAAACCACGTCAAAGCAAGTAAAAAATGAAGGTGATGTTGACAGTTTTATTCGATTATCGATGTGTGGTGCACTGCGAATTCCTTCCGACCGGCCAAACTGTCAACAAGGAATACTATTTGAGTGTTATGCGTCGTTTGCGTCAAGCTATTCGTAAAAAGAGGCCGGTATTATGGGTCGACAACTCTTGGTTTTTGCACCACGATTTTTTCGCCAAAAGTTCCACCCATATCATTCCGCAACCACCGTATTAGCCTGATTTAACTCCGTGTGATTTCTGGCTGTTCAGCAAACTCAAACGACCGCTCCGGGGAAACCGTTTTGAGTCAATTGAAGACATTAAACGTGAGTCGCTACGCGCATTGGAGGCTTTTCCGGAAATTGACGTTAACAACTGTTCCGAGGGTTGGAAAAAACGTTGACACAAGTGTATTGTGGCCGGGGGAGGGATTACTTTAAGGGAGACAAGATAGATTTGGAGAAATAAATAAAGAATTTTAAAATTATGATCAAAGTCTTACTATTTTTTGCCCACATATTTTATAACATGGTCAGAGTTTGTTAGTGACGAAACAGTTGGTAGTTAATTGTAAATATAAAATTAGAAAATTATTTAGAATATCTTCAAATACTCGTATTTTAAATGAACTAATTTCATCCATTTGTTTAAAAAATAAATGTTACCATACAAAATATTAGAAACCTTCAATTTTAGCTGGAAATAAGTTATATAAGTTACAATTCGAACTTATAAATTGTGGACATATTTTCCGAATTGTCTACGATTTTTTCCTAACACTGATTTTTTTTAGTCAAAAATCAACGTTTCCGTTTAAAACTTTGAAACCTGATCTGGGCAGGTATTGTTGCAAAATTAATTTACAATCTTTAAAAAAATACTGTTTTTGACTGCGGCGTTGCAGCGATTACAAAACATATTGGGAGAAAACTCGATTTGTACGATAATAATTGGATTCCGGTGCGAGTTCTATGACATATGTCATACTGGAAAATGGTGAATTTTAACATAACAAAACCACGGTTTGTATAATGAAAATTATTTGAAAACACATGGTTAAAAATACTCAACATTCACACTCATATTACAGTCGCTTTCAGTTCTTGTTATACAATATAATATTCCCTATGGAAAGCCAGATCAGACATTAGTAAAGAATATACTGGAGTTCATAAAATGGTCATTATTAATGTTGCAGACAAATAATATATACTTTTTGAAATTTTTTTTTTTAAAAACAAGCGATAACAAAATGTGTTTATTAAGGGTAATTGTGTGTCGCTAAGTGCCTACGGCAAATAGTGTTTAAAGTTTTCGTAGTTAATTACAACATTTTAATTGGTTGTATATAGTATTTCACGTGGTCAAGCCGGTTGTGTTGTAATTGATTTCAGATGTTACAAGCTTTACCTTTATCATAATTTTTCAGTTTATGGTTTCAGATAGACAATGTTCGCGTTTAATTGCTGTCATTGTATTTCATTCTATAAAGAATGATGTTTTTAGACGATAAAGGTGTAATGCTTCATTTGATCAGTATTTACTAATAGCACAGACAATTATAAAGGGTGTTTTTAAGCTCGATAGAACTTGAAATTGTAAAAAATAACACAAAAAATTAAATTGTAATCAAAAATTGTTTGTTATTCGAAAATGATTTCGGGCAAATGAGCACCGCAGCTGTGCTTGACGAAACGCATCCTAGACGTCCAATTATGAGCCACTTTTTCGAGCACTGCTGGCCGTATGCCACGAATAACACAAACAATGCTGGTCTCCAATGCGTCAATTGTTGCTGGTTTATCAGCATAAACAAGTAACTTCACGTAGCTTCACAGGAAATAATCGAGAGGTGTCAAATCACACGACCTTGGAGGCCAATTGAAAGGTCCATTCCTCGAAATCAACTTCCTCCGGATCAATGTCATCCATATTTTCAAAAAAAAAAATAATAATCATGTTGCGGTAACGACCTCCATTGACCGTAACGCGGCCTCATTTGTCATAAAAAAATATTCTCTTCAGTATGCACATAAAAATTACGAAGTCGTCTACAAGTTGTGCGAATCGACGACTGATTTTCAAAGTAAATTTTAATAATTTCGTAGCGTTGTTCAAGCGTGAGTCTTTTCATGATGATTTGCCAGAGTATACTGAGATCTGCCAGAGTATATTTTTCATAAAGATTTTATTTTTTGTTTACTTTTTTACAATTTCAAGTTCTACCAGGCTTAAAAAAACAGCCCCCGTTCTGTGCTAATAGGCTATGTAGACATATATATAATTATTTAAATTGTATTGAATAGTATACATATTTATGTATAAGGTATATGCATTTACTCATAAGTTTCAAAGTCCATCTAATATAATGTTGTTAATGTTATACAATATATAGGAGGTCAATTTAATAATTTTATTTTGTGTTGTTTCAGTTCCATTCGAAAATTTAAATTATTATTATTACATTTACTGGTTTAGGATGAATATTATTTTGAAGTCCAGCAACAGAACGTACACATTTTTCTAACATACTCGTACTCGGAATTATATTGCAAAAAAAACCTAAGTAAATTAATGTAAAGTAGATAAAAGCTTTTCATTATGGAAATATACCAATTTTCTATTCATGCCTAGATACGAGTACAGATTAAATGCATTATGAACGAACACGTTACAATATTTATTTGGCATGTATGTACTTGTCTATTTATAGTATAGATAGATATCAACTTATTCTATGATATAAAACTTTTTTCTATCATATTTAGGTAAATTAGAATATATTTTTCCATCATCAATCAAATTGATGTGTACATTATCAAATAAAAACTATTATGGGATGAACAACATAATGTTTTCACCATTTTGGGCGTTTATAGATAGATAGCAACATTGACTTTTAGATTAATTATACCGCTGTACAGTGAGTTTGTAAATTATGGTGTATTTTGATATAGAACAAATGTCTGTTTATCGATTTGAGGATGACGGAAAATTTTCCATACTCTTTATGCATTCCCTCAACCATTAATACCCAAGAGACCCATGCCATTCTCAAAGTAGGTGTAACTTAATAAAATATCAGTGAGTCAGCCATAAAGCAGTAATCCGAGTTTTAGCGACAATTTTAAGTAAATTCACGAAATTTCACCTGATTCAGATGATTGGGATGTTGGTTAAATGGACTGCAATGTCTTAGAATTAAAAAACATTTTCTTCACCAATCTACACTGCAAAGCTCTGGATATAATATGCCGTGAATTTCGAGTGCAGATCCCAGAGTAACGTTTGTCGAGATAATATGTTAATTTCAACTCTGAAGAATTGCTGATTTGATACTTTGTAATGTTCAGTGTTGTGCTTTTATGCGTAATTCGAAGTTGACCACATGTTGGTGTCGAAAATAGCGTAGACAATAGATTTTTAAGTAGACAATGTCGAAAATTGATAGAGTAGATGGACAACAATGAACACTATTGCTTACTTTACTTTGCTTTTACCAAGCAAAATCACGAAAATTTTCAACCACGAGATATTTGCGATTCATCATTCCCTATATCGCCTTAGTAAATAAAAGTGGCTTTTAAACAAATCGTGGTGCGCCTACGTATGTACACGTGTGTTTGAGGTGTCATGCAGACTAAATGTCTGTGCGCTCCCTACAGCTCAAACGAAGCGATTAATATGGGTGAAAATTTATACTTTAACTTTCTCCATAAATTGGGAGATCCCAGTTCTTTTTGACCGAAATCGTCTTTGGGAGCATTTGAGCCCGTAACCATTTTAATTTATTAATTAGAACCACAAGTAATATATTCAACAACACTTTATTTTGTTTGTTATTATTGGAGTTGCATTATCAGGGAACATCAAATCCGTTCCAGAGAAGACCAAATTTACAAAAATCACCGATAAAGAAAAATAGAAGCAAATCGGTAGCTGACCAAGCCGATACTTTTTCTAACGTTATACCTAGACAAACATTACACGAAATAAGTGATGCCACCGGAAATTTTACTTTGCAAATAGCCGAATCTAGTCAAACAACTATTGACCTAGAAAAGGAGAATATGAATCTCTTGGCGAGGCTAGAGCATATGGAGCAATTATTTGCCAAGCTAAGCGAAGAAATTGAGTATCTAAAGCAAGAAAATGAAAACCTAAAAATGAATCGGGATTCAAAAGAAGATTGCGATTTAGGAAGCATTGAACCAGACAAACTCATCTATTCTACTGATTGAGATGAATTACAAAGAGAGACGCACTGAATCCTAAAGAAGAAAAAACAGTCCAGGAAGAGTAAGAAAAGAAAAGCTGAATCGTCACCTGAGGCTGAGCAATTAAATGGTAGGGGACAATCTAGTTTAGATTCAAACGATGCTCTACCCAACGCCAATCAACCATAAGGTAGTAAATCTACCAAGAACATTACACCAAATTTGGTGCAACCGAAAGAAAAATCACCCCACCAATAAATATTGTGGGTGTAACCAGTTACCCAGAAATTCAGTCACTGATGAAATCGGTTACTGACAAATACTATAACGTAACAGCGTTAAATTATGACGTTTGGAAAATTAATACTCTGGACTCAGATACTTATAGAACCTTATCTATGAAATTGAACGCTGTAAAGTATCAGAGGTTCACTTACGAAAACAAACAGGCCCGACCTATAAAAGTCATGGCAAGAGGTTTGCATCACACTTGCTCAAGCAAAGAAATAATGGAAGACTTACGAAATAAAGGTTATAAAATACTAGATGCTGTGAATATTGTTAAAAAAGAGAGAACAGAAATTCAGGAAGGCAACCAAATTATCAGTAAAAGGGGACTCCCTCTTTTTATACTAGTATTTGACAACAAAGAGAATGTCCAAAACATTGATGGAATAAAAGGAATTCTTCACATGAAGGTGAAAATTGAACCAATGAGGAGACCCACACCACGTCAACCCCAATGCAAGAAATGCCAGGCATTTAATCACACCCAAAGATATTGCGGCGTAAATGTGTAAAATTCTCAGGTAATCATTTTACCCAGGCATGTAAAGGGTGGTTAAATTTTAAGAGCCGATGTTGATTTTGAATAAAACACAAATTATTTAGGAAATTATTGTCAGTTCTTTTTATTATGATAATATGGTATGGTTCAATTATGTATGGAATAAAATATCGGCCAAATGGCCACCGCGACCTCAGCGGCACACCTCCACCCGATGGTCCAAATTTTCGATGACGCTTGGGCATAATTGAGGTTCTATGCCGTTAATGTGCCGAATTATCTCATCCTTTAGCTCTTGAATTGTTGCTGGTTTATCGACGTACACCTTTTCTTTCAAATAACCCCAAAAAAAGAAGTCTAACGGTGTCAAATCCCATGATCTTGGCGGCCAATTGACATTGCCACCACGTGAGATAACACGGCCATTGAATGTGTCGCGCAAATGAGCCATTGTTTCGTTAGCTGTGTGGCAAGTGGCACCGTCCTGTTGAAACCACATATCGTTCACATCCATATCTTCCAATTCGGGCCATAAAATTGGGCCACTCTTGGATTATGATTCACCCAAATGCGGCAATTCTGCTTATTGACGAATCCACTGAGGTGAAAATGTGCCTCATCACTGAAGATGATTTTCTTCGAAAATTGATCATCCACTGTTGCTATTTCTTGCCACCATTCTGACCATTGACGACGTTTGGAATGGTCAAGAGGCTTTAATTCTTGAGTCAATTGCACCTTATAAGCGTGTAAATGCAAGGCTTTATGCATAATGTTCATCAACGACGAGCGTGAGAGGTGCAATTTGTTGGGCACGACGACGAGTTGAGGTGGACGGCTCTTCAGCCACACTATCGCGAACAGCAGCAATATTTTCTGCTGTACGAGCTGTAAGAGCATGCATGCACTGGTGTTTTAAAATTTCCTACAGATCCGGTTTGCTCAAATTTTTGCACGATTTTTCCGATTGTACGCACATTTGGACGATTAAATTGACCGAAAAATCACGAAGTGCACGATATGCATTTTGATTTGAACGCCCATTTTCATAATATTCCCGAATAACTTTAACGCGTTTCTCGCTTGTGTATCTTTTCATGGTTCAAATTGAGTTAGTCTCAAATTGAGAAATGTCAAATTAAATGCAGAAAAAAACTTGATGTTTAGGTTGGTTCACATTCAACGTCGGCCGTTAAAATTTAACCACCCTTTACAATAGGGAGAGATGTGTCAGCCAAGTGTACAAATTGTAAGGGCCAACATCCGACTAACTATCGAGGCTGTGAGCTTGCTAAACAACTACAAAAATTAAGAGATACAACAAGAAATCAACCGCAAAATCACGAAAATCGAAGGGTTTAAATATCAAATCAAATGAATCAAAACCAATAACTTATAACTTCTATCACTCCATTCATCCAGCGGAAAGAGCAAGAGGTGGTTCGGCATTACTAATAAAGGCAAATATAAAACACCATTTAGAATCAAATAACGAAGAAGAAACTATGCAAGTCACTACTGTAAGGATCCAAATTAAACACAGACAGCTTACTGCCTCTGCAATATATTGTCCTCCCCGGCATAACTTGAAAAGGGAGGACTACCTTAAAATATTTAAATCGCTTGGACGTGAATTTATTATGGGAGGTGACTTTAATGCGAAAAACACCTATTGGAGATCTAGACTTACGACGTCAAAAAGTAAAGAATTGCTTCAAGCAGGGCAGACATCAAAATGTGAGTTTTACTCTGGTGGTTCCCCAACATACTGGCCCAGTGACGGAACGAAGATACCTGACCTAATAGACTTTTATGTAGCAAGATGTATATCCCAGAACTACATTCATATTGAAGACAGTAATTCTCTAGTATCGGATCATTCTCCGGTTATCATGGCAGTCAGTAAAATGGTAATTCAAAGGGAGAGTTCACCCAGATTAACAAATTCAAAAACAAACTTGGATCTCATTCGTGAAGTATTGGAGGAAAAAATCAATCTTCAGGTATCGATAAGAAATCGAGCCTGTTGGAAGATGAATTAGAACAACTCAATGAAGCAATTCACTATGCTGCTTTGGCAAGTACCCCTATTATACAAAATAAGAAGAAGCTTAACATATCCTACCCCATGGAAATTAGAGAGTTGGTAAGACAAAAACGACGGGCACGTAAAACCTGGCAAATAACTAGAATACCGGAGAACAAAACAATTCTTAACAATTTAGGTAACAGTCTCAAATCTCTTCTTAAAGAAGTTAAAAATGCATCAATCAACAGATATCTAGTTAGCCTAACCGATGAAAATAATTCTGATTATTCTCTGTGGAAGGCGACGAAGAGACTCACAAGACCCAAAATGCAAGTGCCTCCACTTAAAAAGGAGGATGGAACCTGGGCAAGAGGTCCTAAAGAGAAGGCTGATCTGTTTGCGGAGTATTTCGAGGATACCTTCCAACCACTACCAAGGCAAACGGCCAATAAAAATATAATGTCAATCCAAAAGCTAGATGATTTTGATATACGCCCAGTAACTCTCAAAGAATTAAAAGAAGAAGTGAAAAGCAACATGAATGTTAAAAAAGCCTCAGGATATGATTTGATTACTTGCCAAATAATCAAGGCTCTACCAGATAAAGGATTTAGGAAAGGAAAGTAGCAGAAGTAATCATGATAGCAAAACCTGATAAACCACCTAACGAAAAAATCATACAGGCCAATTTCATTGCTGCAAATTATGTCAAAACTCTTTGAAAAATTATAACTAAAAAGACTTAAACCAATAATTGAGGACCGACAATTAATTCCTCCACATCAATTTGGATTCAGGGAAAAGCACTCCACAATTGAACAGGTGCATAGAATCACCAACGTTACTGAAAGAACGTTAGATCGCAAAAAAGTGTGCTCCAGCATATTTCTGGACGTCGCCCAGATAAAGTCGATAAAGAATGAGACGATTAATTTTACAACTTTTACGATTAATTTTACATATCAAAAGGCTTCCCATCTACCGATAGTAATTAACTCACGACCAGTGCCATATGCAAACAAAGCAAAATATCTGAGCATGACTCTCGATGCCAAGCTCAAGTGGAGAGAGCACGTCAAAAAAAAGAAGAACTTAATATTAAGTTCATAAAAATGTATTGGCTCATTGGTAGAGGCTCTGAGCTTACAATATACAACAAGCTGCTTCTATATCGGCAAATACTGAAGCTGATATGGACCTACGGTATTCAACTCTGGGGATGTACTAAGCAAACAAATGCCAAAATAATACAGACGTTTCAAAATAAGGACGGAGAACCTACATAAATGCTCCGTGGTACACAAGAAATGAAGACCTTCACAGGGACTTACAGACGGAATACATCAAAGATGAAATAAAAAGCACGCCGCCAAACACGAAATAAGGCTTCAGGAACATGGAATCCCCTATATTCGCCATATGATAGATAACCCTGTCGTTGAAAGAAGACTTCAAAGAACGAGGCCACTTGACCTAGTAAACATACCAAATTAAAATTTTATTTTAAATAGGTTTAATTAATTTTGGGACTTACCATTGGGTTTCACCCCAACAAATCAGAATTATTTAAGAAATGTAAAATTTGTAAATTTGAAAGATAAATTGCTAGATAAGCACAGTCTCAGTTGCAATTAATAAAGAGAAAAAAAATTTGAGCATTGAAAAAAAAAATTATTGGAGTTTATTTTTAATAAACTCCAATAATAAGTTATTAGATTTAACAAATATTTATAAAATAAAAACATATCGCGAGATAAGAAAAATTAGAAAACTCGAAGTAAACAATTTTTTGCAATTCTAATAAAAAACGAAAAATAATTTTTGTTTTACGAAGCATGCATGATAAAAAGAATTGTATAAAAAATTGGTTTTCCGAGTGTAAAATGTTAGTTAAATAATTATTGGGAAATCCCCGCAATACTCTCTCTCCAGTAAATCGGAAATGATTGACGCAACAGAGGAAACAATAAAAATAATAAAGTTCAATCAAATGAAAAAAAATATAAGAAATTTGCATACAAATGTTGTTGAAATTAACTTTTCATATGATCGAATTAATGGATAAATGGATAAATTTTATTTACATAAGGCATAAAATTATGTAAGGATAGGTTCCAATCACGTACTGCTGAAACTAGCTTTTCGTATTTGTCACGGATTCGAAACAGCCAAAAGAAATGATCCCCAATGTTGAAGCCAATTTAAATTTTAGTTAGACTATTAATTCGTAAAAAAACGCGTTGATTTCAAACGCAGAGGTGGCAGCTTCCATAGGAGATATTTGATTTTTTGAAATTATTTTGAAAAGTATATCAGTAGGTGATAAAAACGATAAAGAACTTTACGAATAGATAGACGGTATAGTAGGTACGAGCAGAGACAATTATGTTTATAGTCATGGACAAAACGTGTCACGGCTCACGGCGAGCAGTCACTGACTATTTTAATCGATACGACGAACGACGAATCCCACTCAACATCCAGTAAGAGTGAATTACTATATATTAAGTTATGACTAGTACGATGGAAAACAAAATAGGAAGAAAACCATCGAGACGCCGCAATGGTTGGTTCGATGGTCGGTTCCGGCTCGTTGTCAGAAATAAATTGGTTGGCCCGTGACACTAGAAGCACTCTAGTAGACTATCTTCGTGTTAGTAAAGCTACGACTTATATCTCTGACAAAAGAAGCGCTAACATATGAGAAAATGCATCAAAATTATCAGATTCCAAGTGAAACATGGAAACTCAAGAGATTGTTTTGCTAACGCCAGGAATCTCACTACAGACTTCCATCCAAGAAGCACAGCCATTAAAATGAGGAATGGAGAACTGAGAACAAACGTAATTGATTTTCTCTCAGTATGGCAAACCTACATAAAAAATCTGCTAAATCGGAATGCCGAAATTTACAGATTGGCTTTATTACTTCAAGTTCATCCGAACGTTGTCCTATAAATTCATATAACCGTTGCAAGGTAGGAAATTTAACTGTTTCTACTCATCGTCATGTTTGATGAAAATCAGATATTTAACCTACACCTGTATTGATTCTGCTTGTGAATAAAGAGCTGTTAAGCCGCCTCGATAAGTATTGGTTAAAATCAGTTTCCCAAAATTTAAGCGGAAATGAACTATTTTAATAAAACTAATCCTTTTCCGCCCAGTCGGGTTGGTTGATTGGAAGGAACTTCATACTCGAGCTATTCTCACTAATTGGGAGGTCCTAGTGATGTTTGGCAGAAGTCGGTTCACGGTAAGTTGTATAGCTTCCATAGGGGCTTTTTCGTTTTTTGCGAATATTAGCATACAACATTTGCGATAAAAACGATTAAAAGAAAAAATTATAAATTAAGTTTCAAACAATATTTGTTCAGATCACAATTTTACCGGAAACAACGATTTTTGATTAAACATTTTATTTCACCACAATTTGTCAGGCCAGGTAGATTAAGTTTTCGAAATGGAATTTAATATTTAAACTTTTTCATTCATTAGAAGAACCTTGCGAAATTTGATGGAATTCTGTGTAGTGGAAGTGGAAGCTTCAATGAAAGCTTTTTAAATTTTTGCAATAATGTTAACAACTTAAGCATTTACAAAAAACGACGAAGAATTAAAAGATTTAAATAGATTTAAAGATTAAATTTTCTTCCAACAAGGGTTACCTTGCTATGATTCTAAAATTTAAGCAGGACTAATGATTTTTGATTATTTAAGGCAGTTTTACCAAAAGCTAGGTAAGTTTAATTTTTAGAAAGCTATTAGAAAATCTGTAGCGATACCTGATTAATATAACTTGGATCCCAGTTCAAGTTAACTGAATGTTAACTGAATAAAAAGTTCATTTTAGCAAAAAAAATTAACTTAGCAGATATCATTTTTTGCAGTAATCATTTTCTTTCGGTTTTGGCTTTAAGTGAAGTTAAGTTTAAGTTACTCAAATTGGTTTCTGCCTATTGATTGTGCACCTGCAGCAACCTGACGTGATCACCATTGATATGATTTAAAATTTATTGGGCGGTTACTGGGAGTATCGTTTCTATCATTAGAATTTCTTCAGAACATTTCGGTCATGGAATAAACTTAAATTATTTTATAAATTAAGGATCAATAAAATGCATTATATTATCAATAATTCGTATTGTAGGCTGCACCGGTAGCTCCCGTAATCAGGCGTTTAAACGATCCTGTAACATATGCTGATTTGTAGTATCGATGCTACACTGACGTCCTTCGTCAAGGAATCTGGGAAATGGGCAAATGCTGTACGAATTTTTTCTGTATCTAGCGCCCTCTATAAAAATTAATAATTTTTATTCTTGTTGAACTGGAGTTAGGTCCGTAATGAATCAAATAAAATGGCGTTATGTTATTTACTTAGGTTTTAAAAGAAATTACCTGTACAATGTGCAATCTGTCATGAACAATTTTGAAACTATACCCCTAAAACATGCAGCGTACAGATTTGGCAACCAAACGATGAGTTTGTGCACAATCATCGATTGTTTAGCAATAACATTGAACTTTTCTGATAGCCGTGATAAAATGTTTCTTGAACAAACTAGATATTGTTAACTAACCCACACCTGTACTTGGTGCGGATTTGTTAACAATATCCATTTTGTTTAGGTCAGCTGAAATTTACATTGCTGCCAACAATTCACAAATTGGTTATCAATCGAACTTTGTTTTTCTGGTATTTTTTCGCTGCAATTATATTGCATGAAATATCCAGTGACCTTCGTTAATATTTTAGCATTTATTAGGATTATGAACCGAGAAACTTGAATGATGTGTACATCTAGGTGATGTTACCAAGACGTTGGAATGGAAGCTTGGTTTCGGACTAATGAAACTTGAATGTTTTAATTTAAAAAATTCGGTCGTCTCATCAGACTGCAGCGACCAAACTACAAAAATATTAAAAATACTTTGCAGTTACGTATAAAGCATAATCACAATGCCTTAGCGAATTATTATGTTTCGCTACGCAATTGTCAACCCCTTCGTAACCTCGAATTTTATTGTATTTAACGCATACATGCGATTTCTAAATAAAATTTGGGTTGTATTGGTTGATAGCCAGATATTGCTTGCTTGATTATTGTTTTGGTAACCTCACCTAGATGCAATAACTGGCTATCAACCAGAACAACCCAAATTTCATATTGAATGATGTGGTACCTTCCATAAAAGCCTTTTCGTTCGTTTCGCAAATATTTTGAAAAGTATCTCAATTATGAAAATCGATTATGCACTAAAACATTCGAAATTAAATTTACAACAATATCTGTTCAGTTCATCAATTTACCAAAATCAAAGCGGAAAGGTCGATGTTTGACATACAACTTTTTTACTTTCTTTTACGCAGTAAAATAATGTCTAGTAATCATGAAAAATTTTAACCTAGAGATTTATGAAGATTTACCAATCTATATATCGCCGAAATCGCTGTGTATATGTGCGTATATGTTTGCAGACTAAATGCCCGTTGATTCTCGGGGTGAAACTCACTTATTCATAAATTGGGAGATCTTTGGCCAAAATTGATCTACCGAGAGTGTTAGCCTCCGTAACAGTATTTTGGTTTTTTGCAAATATTATGAAAATTGTAGCACTTACAAGAAAAACTATTAAAAGATTTTAAATAAATTTTGCAAAACTATCAGCCTAGAGCAGTTTTCCAAAATTTAAGCAAAAATTACGTTTTATTGAACAAAAAAAAATAATAAAGGGCCGATTTACCTTGTTTAGCCCAGATGAATTATTTGATTGGGATGAAACTTCATATTTAAGGTTTTTCCATAAACTGGGCTATGCCAGTGAATTTTGGCGGAAACCGGTTTACCGGGTTTGACAGTGGGAAGACAGTGGAAGCTTTTTCGCAAATATGTTAGAAAGTACAGGGTGGGCTATAAGTCACTGAACATTGCATTTTTTATATATTTTTTTATTATTATTGATTGAAATGAATAATTTTGATTACAAAATATAGTTTTAATCATGAAGAGTTTAAAAAACAAATTAAATTTTAAAAATAATATCTGTTAGACGCCTGCCATCAACCTCTTCGCAAGCTGCTGCTTTTTGCTGTACCTGGTCCATAATTGAAGCCAAAACTGGTGGATCAATCGCAATTATTTCATTTATTATGTTATCTGTTAGTTGTTGCAGTCCTTGCGGTTTATTTGCGTACACATGATCTTTCAAATATCCCGACAAAAAGAAATCTGATGGTATTAAGTCGGGTGATCGTGATGGCCAAATCGTGAAACGATACGATTACCAAAAAACGTTCGCAGCAAATTAATTGTTTCCCTTGCAGTATGGGACGTAGCTCCAACTTGTTGAAGCCACATTCCTTGAGTATTATCAAGTTCAGGAAACAAAAAATTTTCTAACATAACCCTGTAATGCTCACCATTTACAGTCAATGCATCGCCTTGGTAGAAGTACGGGCCGTAGATCTTGTTTGCTGATATTTCGCACCAAACTGTGGCTCTAAATGGATGCAACGGACGCTGTTGAATCATTCTTGGGTTTTTAGTTCCCCAGATTGTAAAATTTTGCTTATTAACATAATCACTTAAATGGAAATGCGCTTCATCGGTCATTATAATTTTTTTCATAAAATCAGGATCATTCGTTAATAATCCGGTCATTTTTGTACAAAATCTGAAGCGGGTGGCATAGTCTTGCGGCAAAATTCATAATTCAATCGATAAGTCACCAACAGAATCCGAATGAATGACTGAAAACGAGCGACTAGATTGCGTACTTGATTTCGTGATGGTGCATTTCTGATGTTAAAAAAATTTCGAAATTTTCTTTGGGTTTGAATTATTGAATTTTGACTAGCAAAATAAAACTCAATAATTTTTGCTCTTTCCTCAATCGTATACATGGTTACTGAATCTCCCAAACGTTGTTTTTAATATTGAAAAATAAAAAGAGAAAACAAATACAAAATTAAAAAATTATACCTAAAATACAATGTTCAGTGACTTGTGGCCCACCCTGTATGAAAAAACCATTTAAAATAAATAATTTAAGAATAAAAGGTTTGTAAATTAAATTCGTAACAAAATTAGTTCAGATCATACTTAAAATTTTATTTTATCGGAAAGGACGAGTTTTGATAAAAAAAAAAAATTTATTTCACGAAAATCGGCATCTCTACAGACCAGGCGAATTGATTATTCAGATTAAAATTTCATACTAAAGCTTCCATGCTAAATGTCTAAATATGTACCAGAGTAGCAGCTTCCGTAGAAGCTTTCTAAATTATTGTAATAACGATTAAGTTTTTAAACAAGATTTGACCTTGTTGGTTTTCTGAAATTTGAGCCGATGATTTTTGATTATACTCGTACAATACAATTTTTATCACAAATCCGGTAAACCTCCGGTAACCAAAATTTTTCACTTTAGAAATTAAGTATGGTGTATTCGAGATCTATGCACATTTGTCCTAGACGAAAGTCGGGTGTTGGCTACATCAATTACACCCCACCATATTTTTTAATTTCCTACATATATTGCCTGTAGAATATAGAATGTAGAAATGATGTAGAAACTACACAGTGCTAGATGGAGCACTGTAACTGGTGGAGTTACAAACTTTTAAAAATTGATTCGATTATGAACACCTCTAGAGAAGTAATTCGAATTAAATTATATTTACATAAATTTCAAATTTAAATAAATCAAAATAAATTTTAAATTTAATTTAATGACCTAAACATTATGGTTGATTGAAGAATCAAATCGATTTTTAATTTGTATTGCAGAATATCCAATTAACATTTAGATGACCCTACCTAACTTAATTAAGTTTTTGTGCATGATTTGAGATCAAAGAGAATTTTAAAAACTATTTTCAATTTTTAATCAATATTAGTTCTTTCATTTATGAATTAATTTTCAGTTCTTAAGTAGTAAAAGTAATATTATTTTGCCTTAGGCTAAACTAATTAAATTATTATAGCAAACTGATGTATCTTCTCTCTCGTCTCGTGTTTATTATGTTAGTATAATTATAATGGGTCCATCGATTTCTCTATCACAGTAAATCTACTTATAGGGATCAATAATCTGTCTATTTAGATTCTAAGTAGCTATAAAGTTTATTGAATCGCGCACCGACCCTATAAATCACAATTTCAAAAATATTTTACTCCTTATACCTTTATATGAACAAGTTAACTGCAACCTTGGCAAGGAGTTACGATTTGAAAGACACTGACGGTTGAAACCCCATA
Source organism: Nephrotoma guestfalica (assembly GCA_963691935.1). Classification (NCBI taxonomy): domain Eukaryota; kingdom Metazoa; phylum Arthropoda; class Insecta; order Diptera; family Tipulidae; genus Nephrotoma; species Nephrotoma guestfalica. The sequence continues at coordinate 136,517,420 of OY829914.1, forward strand.
AATCAACCTAAAACGAAACCATAATACAAAATTATTTATATAGATAAATGGATTCATTCAATTGTACCTTAGCTCCTTAATTAAGTTTTTTATTCTCGAAAAGTACACTGAAGTAGGCATTTGCGGTTTTCCTTTGGTGTATTTAGTTAAACTCACTTTTGCAAATCATTATAGTCAGTGAACATTAATTCCCTGCTAATCGAAATTTAAGCTGATCAAGTTGTATAAATGACAAAGTGTATAACTTTGAAGTTTTAACTATTTAAACACTAATAAACAGAATATCGCTGGGTTTCAATCCAAATTAGCACGTGAGAAAGTATTGCTGAAACAGTATGAAAATGTCAAATTTTCCGTTTTCACAATTGACCCTGTTCAGGATAGCGGTATGATTGATTTTACCGAAGAATATTATGTAATAAAATCGCGATTAAATAGATTCATACATACAAATTTTTTTTAAAGGGACGATGCTTAGAATTTATTAAAGCAAATCTCAATTACCTAAACAAATTATTTTAAGGCGTCAAGAAAATTGTATGAAATATGTGGTATTCAAGGCATTTTGAAAAGATGCTGAATCATGAGATGTTTGGTTACTGTATTGGTTTTTGCAGAAAAAGTCTAGAAAATATATCTTCTGGGTGATAAAAACCAAATACCATATATTGACAGATTACATTATGTCAACATGCAATTTTCCGATTACATTATGACACCATGCCAAATTTATAAACCTGCCGTCAACTTTGATGTCGATACCTCTGTTGGATAACACATTCTATCTAACCTTTACCAAAGCTGATAAACAATTAATCTCCCAGCTTAAGATACCAGAATCTAGTAAAGTCATGACTATCCACGAAGTTCAAGGATTAACCTCACCAAATGTGAGATGTATAAGAATCAATTCTCACCCACTTGGGCTATTCGATAGTGTACCCCATGCCATAGTTGCAATTTCAAGACACACCCAATCATTTAGATATTTTTCACCAGTGGCTAATGGCAGACTACACTCGCTTTTAATGAGGGCTCGAGCCTACACTACTACTCTAAAAGTAAATCAATCCATAAAAATCAAGAAAAGGTTGGTTTATGAGAAATATGCAATTTACTATCAAAACGTCAACAAAATGGCATCAAAAGCATCTAAGTTCTATAACTTCGTTTTAAAATCAAACTACCTAATCTATGTAATTTGTGAAACTTCATTAAAACCGGGCATAATGAGCAGTGAATTTTTTGGCCATGATTACGTTGTCCACAGATGCGATCGGTCTCCCGAAACTAGCTCAAAGGAATCGGGTGGTGGCGTACTAATAGCAGTACATTCTAAACTCTGGAATTCTCCAGTAACTTTAGCCCCATCGAGAGTCGAACAAATTGGTGTAAAAATCAAAATTAACCAAACCAATCTATTCATTTACGCAGCGTATATACCACCTCAGTCAAATAGTGATCATTACGCAACTTGCATCGATGCGATTGATGAAGTTATTAATACAGCAAACTCGTCAGATTTAGTTCTTGTGCTTGGTGATTTTAACCTTCCAAATATAATATGGAATCTGGACCCGGAACTAAATTGTATTTTTCCAAACAATATAACAACAGATGCTGAATCTTTATTTGTGGACGCCATGCTTGGTTATAATTTGAACCAGATAAACACAATTACTAATAATCGTGATAGATTACTGGATCTTCTCTTCAGCAACGACATTGACACTTTCAAAATTCCAGAATCCGTGTTACCTTTTGTAATTAACGATATCAATCACAAGTCTTTCGATATTGTATTTGACTCAACTAATTTAATGGTGAGTTCGGAACACCTACAACCAATCAAATACATCTTCAAAAAAAACAAATCGTGTGGGGCTACAAAGTTACCTAGAATCCATCAACTGGCAAACCACTCTAAATTCCAATGATATAAACGAAAATGTTGATAAATTTAATGACATTATGCAGCAAGGCTTCGAACTTTATGTACCTATGTGCTGTAAACCACAAAATGCTCACCCTCAGTGGTTCTATGATAGACTAGTTAACTTAAAAAATCGGAAGTCGAAAGCGTATGCCAAAATGTTGAAAAGCGGGTTAGAAGCCGACAAAACAATGTTTCTACAACATAGTAACGAATTTGAAATTTACTTCAAATCAAAATACAGAAAAAATCAAAGTAAATCCAAAACATTTTTGGAAATACTTTAGGAATAAACGCGAAATTGACGGATACCCTGCAAATATGACATATAACAATACCAGCTCCTCAAACTCCAAAGATATAGCTGACATGTTCGCGAAGTTTTTCCGATTGTACGAACAACTCAGCAATACCAACGTAACAATAACTCCTCCTGTTATATTTGAGGATAACATAATATCGGCTCTAAAGGGATTTGGAGACGGTTGTGGCCTTGGCAATATTCCCTCATCTATTCTGAAGGAGTACGCTGACATTTTAGCAATTCCATTATGTTACCTATTCAACCACTCCTTGAGCACCGGGGTGTTTCCCGAAAAATGGAAAATTTCAAAAATTACACCAATTTTTAAATCGGGCAAACGAGATGACGTTACATGTTACAGAGGAATATCAACTACATCATCAATTCCAAAATTGTTTGAATTAGTTTTATGCAACAACTTTAAATCCACAATTGCACGTCATATATCAACAAATCAGCATGGGTTTATGCCTGGCCGATCCACATCAACTAATCTGGTTGACTTCACCAGTAAAATAAGTAATGAGATAGAAAACCATCATCAAGTTGATGTAGCGTACACGGATTTCAGTAAAGCATTTGAATCCATCTGCCATCAAAAAGCACTCCGCAGTTTATTCGCATTTGGGTTTTCACTCGATTACATAAATTGGTTCAAGTCCTATCTATCAAAACGGCGACAATTTGTAATAATGGGAAATGAGAAATCAAACGTTATTAAAGTTACGTCGTTGCCCAAGGATCGCACATCGGGCCGTGGATATTCATTGTTTTTATAGATCAAAAGATCAAATAACCGAGATAATCAAAAACTCATACGTGCTCATATTTGCTGATTACGTGAAAATTTTTCGAACTGTTAATGGAATGCTAGATACGAAGAAACTTCAAGAGGACATCGATAGATTAAGTGAGTGGTGTGATCGAAACTCGCTTTACTTAAATATTAAGAAATGCAAGATCATGTCTTTCCATCGTAAGAGAAATCCGCTAATTACTTCCTACAAAGTCAAAAACGAAGTATTGCAAAGAGTTAATGAGATCATAGATCTAGGTGTTACATTTGTCGAGAATGCTAGTTTCAATAGGCATATTGAAAATTGTATTGCGAGAGCTAATGCCATGTTTGGATTTGTTAAAAGGTGGACAGGTGAATTTAAAGATATTCAAACCTTATGTTCACTCTATTTCGCTTACGTTCGATCTCAACTGGAATACGCTGTACCGGTCTGGAATCCATACTATGCTGTACACATTAAAAGAAAGCATTCAAAAGAAGTTTCTGATTTTCTTGTTAAAAAAAAGTGACTGGAATTACGACCACAATTTACCCTTCCATGAAAATGTGACTCGGTTACCTCCATACTCAACAAGATGCACGGATTACATAATATGCACGCTTGAAAATAGACGACTTCTCTTAGGTGCGGCTTTCATTGGTAACGTTTTGCTTGGTCACATTGATTCAGCATACATTTTGGAAAACATATCAATTCATGTGCTTTGAGAACATTTCGAAACCATGAATTTTTAGCACTTGAACACCGTCTAAATCGTTCAACATCGTCGTCGACCTATGTGACTTTAATTTATCAAAGGACAAATTCAAAAATATACTTAAGAATTATTTTTAAAATTTTTAATTGTTAAATCAAGATTTCATTTATATATTTCTGTGTTTTAATTTTCTTTATTTTATTTTTTTTTAATATTTTTGTTTTAAATTAAATTCTGAAATCATACATGTAAATCACAGAATAGATTTCTTTAAATAAATAAAGAAATAAATAAAAAAAAAAAATTCAACCGGCCTTTTAATAAATTATCCACTTATGGTCGGACCTGCAAAGCAGACGACTCTTTAGGTAATTATTCTTCGCTTCTATCTGCATAAAATAGCAATTAGGGCCGACGTGGAATGGATGTACTAGTACATCTGGCAAATCCTAGATCAAGAGAAACATACACTTTATTAAGCCATCGCCTTGATATCGCAGATAACTCAATCTTATGGAAATGCTGCAGCGCCATATTCAGCGTTCGAGTGTTCAACGAATTAGCAGCATCCTACCATACCAAAGATCAATCGGCACCCGATGCAATCAGTAATTCTACGCATGTGGACGTCGTGATTCTCAGCGCAACGACAAAAGAAGCTATACAACTGAATAATAAATTTACTTTTATATTGTCTAAAGCAGGAATGAATCTGAGAAAATGGGTGCCTAATTTAGAGGAATACCTAGAACCAATCATACTTGAAGACAGAGCTGAGATAATAAACGATTTTACGCAGGATGATATACTGGTGAGAGTTTAAGAATTTAATGGAATCCAGAGGCGTTTACTGTTCGAAGTTATTGTCTTAAAGCAGCCAAATATTCAACCTTTTTTGGATTTGCTGTCTCCTAAATAATAATTAATTTCAAAGTTTCAACGCTCTGGTTGACTAACTTAGACTAGGGCATGAGCTCCCACAGACTTTATAACAAAAGAAGGTTCGTCATAAGTCAACAATTGTATCACTTGGAAGAACTCCGAATATCGAGATGGTCCAACACCTAGCATTGGCATCGAATTACACGGATTTTTTGACGCGAATAAGAGAGCATATGCTGCTGTAGTCTAAATGCATCATACGATTAGCATAGCAACTAGTGTTGGTGTTTGATTACCGCAAACCTAAAGTAGCTCATTTATGGCTATGTATTTGTTCAAGTATTTGGCCAGGGCATAAAGTAAATTATGATACAATGGAAAGAGAACTTTCTAAATTTATTCGTGCAGAAGTTTTACGGCAAGAGGACACTGAAGCTCCAAAATCCATTTGTTGATTGTATTGGAATGAGGTAGCCGGCAAACTACCAAATCCACACTTGGCATACCGAATGAAGTATCAAATCACCCTACCAAGATCCAAATGAACCACATTAATAATCGAAGATTGTCACAAATATTAGTACCATGCAGGTTCACAATTAAAGTTGGTGATATTGGGGTAAAAATACTAGATCATTAAAGCCAGAAAATACGACAGATGGTTAGAAAGTGTCTGCGATTTTTCAGAACAAAAAAAGTTTCCCTAACCCATGGTATGAAAAATCATCTATCGTGCAGAGTAAAACTTATCAAAGCATTCCTGCAAGTGGTTACAAATTTCGCTAGAAAAATCTACGTGTATCATAAAATATTCAAAGGTTAGGATTTTTCAGGTGATTTATAATTTAAGGGATTTAGAATTTACTACCGATTTAACAAAAACGCATTTTTGTTGTCGACTGCGATTGCGAATCCAACTTTAAAGGGGCAAAAGAACAAATAAAAGAAGTATTTAAATTTTAAGAAGCTTTTACGCGATTCTAATACGACCGTGAAGCCAATGAGACACTGTTTATAGCGAGTTGCTGGTGAAACCATTTTCACTGAAGAAAAACTTTCAAACATTGTTGACCGCAATCGAACCATATTACCAACTGACGCGGAATCAGATATATTAACACCAGCACACAGCTAGTTCCTGAGATTAACATCATTATCAAGAAGATAACTAAAAGCTACACAGGTAGGTGGCACGTATAATATCTCACGTCAATACAGGCACGTTCAAAATGGGAATCATCAAAACAAATTGATGCACTTTTCTTCGATAAAAATCTACCGTCTACAAAGTCTAGAACTTACATTCAAAGTCTAATCACAATACCTTCGCGAATTTTAATGAGTTGCTACGCAATTTTCAACCCCTTCGTAACCTGAAATTTTATTGTATACATGCGATTTCTATATGAAATTTTGGGTTATTTTGGGTAATAGCCAGATAGTGTTTTTACATCAATGTTTCATTAGTTCGAAACCAAACTTCCAACTTCTTGGTAACTTCACTTTGACTTAGTGCAGTATTCACTCACTCATTATTCACTACAACGTAGCGTGATTATTCACTTTATTTATTCACTAATGACAAGTAAATAATTTATTTTAATATTATTTAACCTTTTATTAAATATTACCTATACGTAGTATTTAATAAATCACTTTAAAAATATTTATAAATATATATAAATAAAACAATTGTAGTTGTCAATATCAAAAAATTTAAATGTCATGGTCAAATTATTATATTGTTATGAATATTTCCAGCCAAATCCAGTTCATACACCTAGTTTGTAAAGACAGCTATAAATTTGACAGTTTATAATACCAATTCTTGTAATTTACACCATTTCCGTAAAATTTCCGAATGTATATAAAACACTTGTCACTAATGGAATATTTCCGAATACCAGAATTATTTCCACACTAATTTCCCCGCAATTATCCACAAACACTAAAACTCAACAATAAATAATTTCCACATTTGACACCACTTATAATTATTTTTAATGGCACCAATATTTTTACTTTAAACACCAATTAAAATTTCTTTTTTATTCTATCGCGTACCGTGTCTTAACTTAGACTCCTATACAGACTCACTTAAGACTGACTCCGACTAACTACCGCGCTAAATATTCCAAATTATTTGCGAACGATCGGAAAGATTTTGTTTTAGACTAATCTGTTATAAACTGTAATACAACTAAACTGTTATTAAACTATTTCTTATCCTTAAACTTACACCTAGATGTCACAAATATCATAAAATCTCTAGCCCAAGTGACCAATCCAAGTTGAATTGATGCCCCCCAAAGCAATACGCGCGATCATAACATCTAAACTACCGTCACTGTAATTAAGTCGTACAAGGCTAACAAATTTAACGTCTCACTTGCCAACGCCTCTTGAACCCATTCATCCTTCCAGTCACCCTCAATGGTCCATTGAACTCCAGGTGCATCCTCGATAACAACCCATTCCGCTCCTGCTGCCAAATCAGCCACGCCACGCGTCTTTCCCATGTGCCATATGTATGTTTTTACCCTTGCTGTTAACCGCGAAATAATAACGCCTTCCATTTCATATTGCTGTCGCTTTTCCAAATTCCAGGCGGTTTGTGCATCTTTTCCATAACACATGTTGATCGCCTCACATATTACTCTTGCTCCTTGAGAGATATGGTTCGCATATGTATATCCCTAGTGGCGGTACTCTCCTACATTCAAAATTCAAGTTGATAGTTCGGTTTCACGTTACTATCGATAGTCATTTCTAGCATAAGCTTTGCACTGTTACCTGAATACTTGACCTTCTGCTAAAAATCAATCGCATTATCACTTCTACATCCAACTAATCTACCTCTCGATTGGTCCAGTTTTTGTACGATATTTTGACTTGGCTACATGAGTTTCTACACACTCTTCTCTAATTTTTGATTCACTTCTTGTTTCATTTATTGCATCTCTTTGTCTTGCTGATGGATGTAATTTTTGATTTATTGACAGTTTAGATATTTGACGGTTAACAACACCAATTCTTAAAACTACTTACACTACTGCAATATTCCCGAAAATACCAGAAATATTGCTACAATTATTTTCCCAACCTTTCACAAACATTTTGATTCACAACGCGTTTGAAGTTAGACCTAACTTAATCCTAACCAACAAAAACAAACGAAAATTTGTATGTATTGATTAAAATGTAAAACAAGAATGTCATTTAGGCGAAATATTGAATTTATGAACTAATTCCAATTGCAATTTATAATAAATAATTAAGTTCAACATTTATTAGGATGGGATAAAAGAATTTAATATTTTCTTAAGAAATTAAATATTTAAATATTTCGAAACCTAATATGTTTATCAAGAATGGTATTATGTTTTTCTGATAGGTCTAGATTAGGACTATCTATATTCGAAGTCATTTGAAAAGCTAATAATTTTTGCGCGATCAAATTAATTTTTTGTTAGTCTATACTAACCTGAGAGTTAGAATTTTCTTAAGAAATTGAATATCTCGAAACCTAATATGTTTATCAAGAATTTTATTATGTTTTTCTGATAGGTAGACCTATCAGAAACACATAATACCATTCTGGTAAACATATTAGGTCTCGAGATATTCAATTTCTTAAGAAAATATTAAATTCTTAAATCCCATTCTAATAAATGTTGAACCTAATTATTTATTATAAATTGCAATTGGAATTAGTTCATAAATTCAATATTTCGCCTAAATGACATTCTTGTTTTACATTTTAACCAATACATACAAATTTTCGTTTGTTTTTGTTGGTTAGGATTAAGAAGAAGTTGTGAAGTTTGTGCTAAACTAATCCTAAAGTTAGTTCTATACTGGTTAGGTCTAACTTCACATGCATTGATTCACACTACTATTTTCACTTTAACCACCACTTAAAACTTTCCGGGTGTTAACTAAAACTCTTCAAGGTCGCTTTAAAGACTGACTCATTGTGTTCATCGCGCCCGCATTTACATACCGTACTGAATATTCCAGAACGTCCGCGAACAATCGCATCTATTCTGTTCTATACTTACTGTTATAATGAGAATTACAACTAAACTGTTATAAAACTACGTCACTTATTTAAGAAAATGTTATTAATTTTCTAATCCTTAGCTGAACAATTTCTGCCGAATTAATGTCTCACCCATATTGAGATCGTAACAACATTCTACTCGCATTGTTTTTCACTCGAATAATTATTGAAACGAGACACTATGCGAGTTTCGGCAAATTTTATCCTTGTGAATTACGGATATTATCATTTGCTCGTTGAATAATATACTATTAATTATAAAATCAATTTCAAAACAAAGTGCTACGTGCTCCGTGGAACATTAGGAATGATGACCTTCATCCTAAATTTCCAGACGGTTCCAGAATAAATAAAAAAAACTTGCAATAATTCATGGACAACGTATTTATCAACACGTAAATAAAGTGCTTCGTGGTATGTTGGACACTTCACATGCAGTAAGGCGATTGCAATGAACGAAACCAATTGATTTAATGGATTAAGGGCACCAGTGCAAAGACTATTTCAGTAAATAACCTATAAACGGAGCTGGCCAGTGGGCCTCTTCTCATTCGCAAGTGACAAAATTAAGAAATAAAAATTACTAGATGAATTGTATTCAGTTGTAATAATTTAAATAAAAAAAAATATTAAGCAAGTATATATATTGAATAAATTGATTTACTATAAAATAAAGTCCTTGATTTATTTAAGCGAAGTTTGTTGGTTTTATTCGCTGTCGAACTTTAAATTTCACACACTGTATATCATCGAAGACTTGAATATAGTAAAATAGTAATATGAATATATTAAAATTTCTCCTACCTCCTTCTATTCCACTACATTTGTATTTGTTGAAAGCAGTTTACTCGAACCATAATTTAAGTCCTCGTTCATTGGTTTTAATTTTTCCAGAAAGAATATTACAGAAAAATGTATAAAATTCGATTTGTTGTGTGAAAAAATTTGATGCATGACTGCACCAAAAAAGCTCAAATACGATGCTTTTAATAACAAAATTTTTGTTTTATTTAAATAAGCTTTCAGTTGTAAAAATTGAATAAACAAATGTGTTTATATATACATAGCCACACATAGTAAAGTTAAGCCCGTTTAATATATAAATAATAGGCACATCGTGATCTATAATTGCATGAAGTAAATATGTAAATTATTTGTGAGATAAACATCGACAAATAGTACCACATGCAATTAAATGGTATGACCTGACCATCCATTTGATTACGTTAAAAATATTTAAATTTGAATGCATGACAACTTGATTTGGCATCTCTCTTAGGTATGCTATCGTAATTATATTTATTTCAATAATAATCCCACATTCCATTTTGCTGCATGATAACACCACACCACATAAATACGTATTTACTAGGGAAATTCAATCAATACTATACAGACTGGTTTTTGTACAATTTCTGTTCCTCGTGTATGAGTGTGTAATCTAGGGCAGGCGAATATCGAATATGACTGGATATTATAAATTTATATGTTTGGTTATTATTCGGTAGCGCTAGCAAAAAACCAATTCGACAGCGCATAACACAAGTAAGCCAATAAAAACAAATAAACGCATAAAAATAATCAAAATTGAAATCCAAATAGAAAATTATTTCGAGTGAAAGAAAATAGCAAAAATAAATTGAATCTTAAAACAGAAGCAGATTTGCGTTTTCACATTCATTAAATATTCATGAAAAAAAAAACCAACCCAAGAGATAATATAAACTTTTAATCCAGCATTAAATTTGTCTTGGATAATATATGGTAGCATAAAAATTAGAGGAGGGTTGTTGTAAAATTTTAGAATAAGGTTTAACTTTTGGTTAAAACTCAAACAAACATCAAATATACAAAATCAAAACACTCGGATTTACCCTCGCTATATAATATAGGGAATATGCAACCTCAGAAGTGCTAAAAATTTTAAAGGTTATTTTGAGGCGAATTGTAAACAAAATATAAACTGGGCCAAAAAGGAAAAATTTAATATTATTAGACACAGTTGTAACTGTTCGCCCCGTATTGGTCAATGGGAATCTGATAAAGCTTAAAAAGAAAGTCATGTGCAGATGTTTTATTGCCTGTAATTTTTTTTTTAGTACTAATAGTGCATATTTTGTAAGATTAAGTTATTCTGTAAGTGATCCTAGTCAAATAACGAATAAAGTGCAATTTTAGTTGGAAAAATGGGAAAAGTTAGTGAGCAGGGTAAAAGCAATATATTGATTTTGGCGCGAGAAAATTTAACCACCCGTGACATAGCAGAAAGATTAAACATTCCTAAAAGTACTGTCGCGTGGAATATTAAAAAAATTCGAGATATGGGCTGTATACAACGAAAGAAAGGCTCTGGAAGGCCCAGAAAGACAACGCCAATGGAAGATCGTTTCATAATATTACAATGTCGTCGGAACCGTTTTAAAACTTCATCGGACATAAGACGGGATGTTGAGCGAACAACCGGGAAACAAATTTCAGCCAGTTTAGTGAGAAAATGACTTGTTAAACCTGGTTTAAGAGCACTTAAAACAGTCCAGAAGCCTGAGTTCACATTACTAGTGAAAAAAACGGGTACTATGGACCCAGGAGCTTGTTTCTTGGACTCCAGAGATGTGGATTGATGTGATTTTCTCCGATGAGTCAAAATTCAAGCTGCATGTTGGAGATTGAAGGATTATCGTAAGAAGAAAACCGGGCGGGAAGCTTAGCAACGAATGTCTTTTAACACCTCCACCGAGAAATGAAGGATTTATAGTCTGGGGATGCTTTTCTGGAAATTAAACCGGTCGATTGTCCTTCCTTAGTTCCAGCATTACCGCAGCTGTTTATTTGCAGGTTCTACACAACGAATTTGAGCCTTCTGTGTTAAAGCTTTTTGGCGAGACTTGCAAATTTATTTTTCAACAGAACAACGCTTCGTGAGATACCGCCAAAGTTGTGAGTTATTAATTTTGAATTGTGGATAGAAAAATTGCCTTTTAGATAAACATAAATAATTTCTTAAAAACCTGTTTTTTTCTTATCTCTTCATTTAAAGGTAAAAAAGTACTTCGAAGAAAGAAGTATCGATGTGTTGAGCTGGCCCCCGTATAGTCCAGACTTAAATCCCATTGAAAATATTTGGTCTATAATGAAGCTAGAAGTAGCAAGAAAGCGCTCAGAATCGATTCAAGCTTTAAAAGGTTTGTTGATGACGATTTGGGAATCCATACCTCCTACGACTTTGAAAAATTTATAAATTCAATGAATCGGAGATGTATCGCTGTAATAAAAGCAAATGGCGGTCCAACAAAATATTAATATTAAAGATAAAACTTCTATAAATCAATAAAAAACAAAACAAAAATTATAAAATAGGTTGAATTTGAATTGTTTTTTGTAAAACACTTGTAAAAAATTTTCCTTAGAGTGACCATATTTATTGATTTTATTATTAGGAAGATCGATTTCGAAAATGTATTTCTTCTTCAGTTCCTTTTTTACAACTAATACACGTATTAGTTGTAAAAAAGGAACTGAAGAAGAAATACATTTTCGAAATCGATCTTCCTAATAATAAAATCAATAAATATTGTCACTCTAAGGAAAATTTTTTACAAGTGTTTTACAAAAAACAATTCAAATTCAATTTTATAAGTGACAAAAGTTAGCAGTGGGGCTAAAAATGGATTTCAACCATTATAGCACAAAAAAAAAGTGCTTAATTTATTCCATTTCTTTAACTCCAATCAACGTATTTTGATAATTTTGGTATTTTTCGAGGTTTTGCCCCATATATATATATATATATATATATATATATATATATATATATATATATATATATATATATATATATATATATATATATATATATATATATATATATATATATATATATATATATATATATATATATATATATATATATATATATATATATATATATATATATATATATATATATATATATATATATATATATATATATATATTCGCTAGCATTGTCGAAGGAAGATGGCAATGGTGATGATGAACGAGCAATGGTGGTGGTTCAGAAACCAGTGAACTACGGTTTTTTGGGCGGCGTTCCACTAGTCCTTTTCTCCTTAAAGTTTTTAATGTGTTATTGGACGTGGTATAGAATTGACCTCGGGCTCGACCATCGTTGCCACTTCCAATAAAATTATAGTTCTGAAATATATAATATTCAAACAGTTAATATATACATACTTTAAACGTTTTTGTAAAATTTTAAAAATAGGAAAGACACATACCTTTATTTCAAAAGGAACCAATTTTTCTATATCATAAGCAGCCCCGGAAATTCGATTTTAATATATGCTCAATGTTATAAAAAAAAGGAATGAAACAGATTAAGAATGCAAGTTCTGCTTAACAAACCGTTTATGATACTAACCAATGAATCCTTAGCTGATTTAGGCGAGATTGGTTGTAAATTTGTTTGTGAGGCATTTGTCGTTGATGAAACCCAATCCATAATCGATAAAGATCCGATCGAAACCGTATCCGCCAATGATCTTGCGGGAAAATTATACAGAGCCAAATAATTTGTTGAGAAGACTACAAAGAGCTGAAAAATAATACCTTCGAAATTCGTCAGGCCACTAATTTAGATTTAAATAAAATTGTGGCCTGCATTAGTGGTGATGGTATCAGAACATCAATGTCCGAGAAAGTGATGTGTTTTAGACAATCAACATCTAAATTTTAATCTAGTTAATTTTAAAATATAATGCTTATTGCTTATACAATTTTAGGTATGCGTGTAGAAATTGGTTTAACAGTTACCATGAAAAATTTGACATAGTTCTGGAAGACTCCATTTTAATAAAAGATTTTTAACAGTTTCTACTCCATTTTCAGTTAATGCATTACTACTCGGGTGATTTAGTTCTATCTGGTGTATGGTGTATGGACTATTTTCTGCAGATCCACCCGCTGTCTCAATTTGAATAAGGCTTATTGGGCTTAATATATAAAAACTGGTTTCCGACTCGGTGATCTCGTTATCCCTCTCACCAATGCCATCAACACCACTTTCGTCGTTGAGTTTCTTTATTTAAAATGTTGTGGCTTACAGCAAAGTATTTAAAAATTTCAAATATTTGCTTATTTATATATATAATAATTTACGTGTAGTTTCTTATATACATTAAAATTATACGAATTTTTTCATAATGTTTGTCGTTGTTATTTATCATTCGAATCGTCGTATGATCGCTACAATTTCGCTAAATTGATCAATATATTCAATGAAAAATATATGAAGTTCATCCCGACTATTACACACATTAAATAAAAATCCTAAAAACAGTGAAATTATAGTGTAATTGTAGTAAAATTTAAAGTTACGAATGTTAAAAGAACGTAGGATTATTGACAGATTATAACTAACAAGTTGAAATACCGATAAGCCTCAAGAAAAAATTCTTTATAGTACATATATAAAAACAAAACTAGACACTTTAATATTTGTTTTAATGTTTATTAATCTATAAACGTGTACTTACCAAGACACTAATTCACTTACTGCACAAGTATAATTACAGCCAAAAATCACGCAAACTAAATAAATAATAAAAATATGTATTATTAATCCTTACTGTTCGAGAAACACTTATAGCGCTATTCCATTCAAAATCGCAAGATTTTGTACAAAATTAAAAAGAGACGAAAATAAACCATTTCTATTTGTGAGAATAGTATATCAGATTTTTTTGTTTTTGTTGAGTTGCTATAATTTTTTCTTGAAAAATATCAAGCTGAGTATTTTTTATGGCAGCAAATATAAAAATCAAAAATAAAAATCCCCCACTCTCTCTTTAATTTATTTTTTGTAAATTTTTATGGTGTACAGACATAAAAGACGTGACTTTAGAAGATCAATTTTTTATGATACCGTGATTTTAGAGAAGAACTTAATAAATAGATTCGTGTGGTGGTAATTTGTACTGTATAGTACATATATGCAGTATGCACAGAAACACAACAACAATATAAAAAAAATTTAGTTTCGATTAAAAGATTTATTAAATAATAAATGATGGCTTCCACCGGTGCAGGGGAAGCGATTTAAATAAATATAGGATGCTAATGATTTAATATCGGCAAAGGATAATTTAACACGCTATAAAATGTATCTAACAATGTATCCAATTCAGGATATTTATCCGAAATATTATAAAGGAGATCACGAACTATTTTATAGCATATATCTTTGGTCGGCTGATTAATGAATCCAATCTAAGAACAAAATAAAAGAAAATTTAATTAGTAGGAATAGGAAGGAACTAGGAAGTAATTTAATTTTCTACCTCAAATATCTTTAATGTTACAGTCCTTATGAATTCCCAGACCGACTGTTCTCTCGATAAAATCATATTACAAAATGTTTGCAACAAATAATATGTCATCGGCTGAAATTTCAGTTGTAACATCATTGAGTTCATAGTTTAAATAGTGAAAATTGTCAGGAAACCCAACCGTCAAGCAATAGCATAAAATTCATAATGTGCGCTTATCTAAAGTTGAAAATGGTAAATCGACTGAATATTGCCATGTGCCAAGGCGTCGCGAGTTGTACATATAGTGGCAAGTTCGTAATATAAACGAGTTATATTCAACAGTTACATACGAGTTCCACATCATTCGTCTTATTCGGTTGGTGTCTGAAAATAAACAAAATTAATATTTTATTTGAATGCCAAACCACAATAAATTAGAGACACTTACGTGAATAATTCGCGGGTATCGTGGGTATCAGTGGGGATCTTTTACTTTCCACAATGAGTTTCCATTCAGCTTAATATTATTGCGCAAAGTTTCCAAATGAGCTAATAAATTCTTAATCAGTACTCGAACTTTTTGAATATTTCTTAAGAAATTCAAATAAAACATGATTTGAAGTTATATATAGCGTGTTAACTTCTGTATCAATAAATTGTGCTTCGAAGGCTGTGGCCAACTGAATTTCAGGATTGTTTTAAATTTGATTTAATTCTAGTTCGTTGAAAGGATTTATGTTTAATTTAACATGATCAGCTAATTTATTGTACGTCTGTGCGGTTGCATGATATTCAATTGCTTCCTTTGATTTTAAATCGGGAAACAAAACCTTGGGTGTCAAAACAGTATGCGACGATGGTGTATCTTCGGAAATGAGAGCAGTAGGCTTAAAATGTATTTAATTTACTTTTGGCATATTACTGGGAGCGAAAGTTATATCTGGAACAGGTACATTTGTCACAGAATTAATGCAAATCTGACTTTCAACCTCCCCACTTTTAGTAACCGGTGCAACTACTTCATCAGCATCTATTGGATCGTGAGATGTGACAGCACATTCCACGCTTTCTATTGAAACTACAAACGACGAAGTCGACTGAAAATTGACGCTGCTAAAGATTCGACAATCGAATCGATTTCATGCTGGGGCTTCATTTTTTCTTTTTCTGTAAATAAATCGTTGTTGATTATACTTCATTGATCATTATTTTTCTTCATTCATTATTTTTTAAAGTTTAGAAGTTCTGGTTTAAAAAAAACTAATAAAAAACTAATATAACGACAAAAACGTAAACGAATTAATAAAATTCGATATTAAAAATAATAAACAATAAAATTGTGATTCTCAGTTAATGCGGCACTGCTGATTTTGATGTTAGAAGCGCAAATTATTAAGGTCAATACATTTAAACTTAATTTTAATTTAATATTTACTGTTAAAACAGTAACAAATCAACTACGAGTATATTATAAGTTACACAAATTTTTTAGTTTATAATTATTAAAAAAATACGTTTTATTTAAATAAAATTACCTTCAGTTTAGGTTTCTCCATTGTAGCCATTTTGATTTATTATTTATGTAACATAAATTTTTTCATTGTTTTGGGTTATAGAGGAACTTGTCAAAATTTTCCCCTCACATGTTTTATAGTAGAGTACTTTTTACGTATTTGTCCAAATTAAAGAAACTAAATGAAACAAAACTATTCACTGAAAAAATATGTACTCGTACAGAGTGAAAACCAGCATTAATAGTAGGAAAAATGCGTAAAAACTGCGCCAATGCAAGCGATCATTAATAGTACGAAGTACGGTTCCAAAGTATTACCTTAAATTAAAATTGCTTAAAAAATATTTTAGTGCGGTAAAATGTAGTATTTATGAATGCATAAAAAATAGTAAAAAGTCTTGTAATACGAGAATGCAATTCGATGTATTTCGGAATTATTAGTTACAATTATAACGCCGGAATTCATAGTATTAAGTAATTTAGTACTCACTGTTTCATTACAGGATTGATAGTTCGCGTCCGAAGCTGTTCAAATATTTATATAATAATTTACATAAGTTAACTATCAGCATAAATCAACTAAGGACTTATATCGTTTGATAAGCGGCTTTAAACGTTATTCCGCGGCAACAAAGCGTCCATTTGCTCGTTTAATTGTTCACTTGCTTCTTAATTTGTCTCGTAGCGGTTTAGTTTGGTAATTTGCTGGCCTAATTGATCACTTAGCTAATCAAATTTAGCACTTCACTAATTTGTTTGCTGTTTGCAATTCATTAATTTCATCAAGTTTTACATTTATATGGTTGATTTTAGCCGAAAAAATGGGCGACCAAATACTTATGGTTATTTTTTAGACCCACAGATCTATGGTCTTCATATTGTGCCTTATTTTTAGTGGACTGGGCTGTTTGTTCTTCGCAAATAACAGATAATATTTAAGGCATTCTGATGATGCTCGCGCTTTAAAAACTTATCTCTCATCTTTTCGTTCGTAAATGTATTTGTTTGTTCAAATTTGCTATAAGACAGTTCGTAGGCGTAAAATGTAGAAAACCATCATTGTTTGAAAACCCTGACAATTAGTACCTATAATTTTATGTATAATTGTATAATCCTTACCCATATAATAGCATGGATGTTCATTGATATAACTGAGGTTTATTATTTAGCAATAAATCGAAAAGTCACTGCCCCTATTGACCGACATAAATGTTGTTCAATTTCGAGTACATACAATACAGAAGAAGTCATACGATTTGTAGGTTTCCGGTGTACTTTGATGAATCTCGAAAGCCGATCCCGTTAACATGGTAATAATTGTATTACACTTAGCTCTTTTCTTACCCATTTTATTAGGAAAAATCAACTATGGTTTTCTCGTAAATTACTTGTTCGGAATCTTTCGGATTTTGACTAATGGACCCCAAAACCTAAAATTATATTTTATCCAACAAAAGACCTTTCCTTTTAAAAGCTATTTAAAATCGAAATGTGAAAAGTGAATTAATTTTAACAAGACAAAAATTATCAACAAAAGCGAGATTATTACAGTACTCGTACTCTAAAATCGTTTCCTGCGCCACTGAGAAAAATTTTGATTTGTAAATTTGAAAAACAAAGTTTTTAATTTCTAAAAATTGAAATTCTTTTTGAATTTAAAAATTATTTGTTTGTTATTAAATAAAATTTTTAAAAATTAATAAAAAGTTTTTTGATTTTAATAAAATATTTTGTAAAATTCTTTAAAAAATACCTTAAAGAAAATATTTATTTGACGAGAACAATAAGTTTTAAAAAGAGATTGTTTGCATTTAAAACCCATTTGTTTGATAATAATGGTACCTTATTTTATGTTATTTGTTTAATTACGTTTTTAGTACTCGTAATACAAGAAAATTCGTGTCGAAAATTTAATCAAACTGTTCTCGTACGTGTGATAGTTTAGATTTTATAAAATTTAAGTTTTGTGTAATATCAAATTTAATAGTTAATTTAATTACTTGAATAGTGTAGCATTTCAATTAAATAAAAAAATTGTGTAATGCATGTGATACGGTAAATTAAACAAAAATAAATGCGAGTGTATTAAAATAAAACAGTATTTTTGTTTATAGGAAATCTAATGACGATCGAAAAAAAGAGCCGAGCTTGGTAAATCTCATGACATAAGTAGTGTATCGTTAACATCGTGGGAGTTCTTATAGGAATCAACATCTCGAGCACTAACACGAATTATCGGATCATTTTATTTATCAAAAATATTAATATATAAAAACAATTGTGACATTTGTTAAAAAAACTATTGTGAAATTAAAATGAATCTTTGAAAACTAGAACATTTTCTTTTAATTATTAAAAAAACATCTTTTATAATTATAAATAATTTTTTCATATATCTGAGAAATATTTTTGAAAATTAAAAATCATTTTTTTGCCTAAAAAATTTATTTTAAAATGAATAAGTTTTTCTTTTTAATTTTAAAAACGACATTGTTTGCCTAAAAAATATATGTATATTTTTTTGTTTTTACAAGTTTTTTTTCTCCGTGTGAATGCCCCTACATGTGTTTCTAAGGCGGATTTCCAACTTTACCTTGATCAATACTTTAGTTAATTAAAATATTGACTCATAATACGTTGGTTAATCGAAAATGTTTATCAAATTCAAGAACCTAAAAAATTGTGTGTTGCACCACCAACATCAAAATTTCCCAAAACAGCACTTAATATAAACAATATTTTCGAAAACACAATGAATTTGCTTCGAGTAGAAAGATTCGCACCATTTATTCCATTATTTATCCAATTTTCACAATTTCAATACCAAAGGGAACATTAATTTGTTTCAATAAAACAAAATAAAACGAATTAGTAGCAAATTCCAATCAATATTTTTGTTTTTAATTCAGGTGTAGAGAAAGCCGTTTCTTTTCCTTTCGCACAAATTTTTCCAGGTGCTACTATTTAGTATACAGATTAACTTTTTTTTGTATTTTTTTCCGACCAATTTAGCTAAATACCAATCATGATTTTTTTATTACTTGCGTTTCGGGTTTTCAGTTTTATTAATGATTTTTAATGAAAAAAATACAAATTAATCGAATTCAATTAATTTTGTTTCTCTATTAACAATTTATTTACCGGAACCCTTAAAATTTGTAATACACCTATTTATAAATTAGGGAGTTGCCCGGGAATAACTAAATATATAGAATTTTGATTACATAACAGATATGGTAAATTCTGTGATCTCATTCATTCATTGGAAAATTCCACTATTTTATATAAAATTTACCTATACATACAAAAATATTCAAACAAAGCGGTTTTTTGTATTTTTCAACTCTTTATAATATTATTTTCGTTGAAAAGCTAAAATTTCAATTTAGGTCAGTAATTTCAATTTCAATCCAATTTGAAACAAAAAACGAAAATCCAACCAAACTAAACCAAACCAAAAACAGAATATTACATTTGCAAAGCACAGAAAATACAAAAACAACACAAACAGCCAAAAAACCTATCAAAATAATCGCATTTCTCGTATAATTTAAAATCAATGTTTTTCTTGTGTTTACATACACGGGCTATATACATAGTTGAAATCCCAAATTATAACACAAATCGACCCGTTGAATAAGGTTAATCTCCAAAAAATTTCGTAGGGATTCGAATGCAATTTTTATAAATTTTGTTTTTTAATTTAAGTGATAATTCTATTAAAATAAGTTCAAATGAGAACACTCTAGCTGTTCACAGTGTTGTGCGTCTACGCGAATTTTAGACTTAACTAAATGTTGCTGTCGAAAATAGCGTGGACAATGATTATTGCGTAGCCAAAATCGACAATTGGAAGCATTTGTAGACAATGTATATTATTGTATTTTTGTTGTTTTCCAATTGCTTTTTTGTTTAGAGACCGCCATCTTACACTTTTTCCAATAAAATCAATTTTTCCATGTCAGACAGGTGAGATTAATACCTTTAAAGCAATTCAACATTTTCAAATTAATTTTCAATTTTTTTATTATTAATGTAATCTGGGTAGGAACAAAGCGCAAAAAACATCAATAAAATATCCATAAAATTCCAAATAAGAATGTAGCAGGGCCTTTAATTTTACTGGGTGAGCAAAAAAAAACAGAACTATAAAAATACTTATTCTTGATGGTAAGGTTCACTTTAAAACCAAAATAAATCTAGCAGCCTTTGCTTTCTCCAGTTTCTCCTAGAACATAATTTTTTTATGTTGATATTTTTTTACCGATAAATTGTGCGCTTGGTTCCTAACCTGTTCCACATATTACATAGTATTATTGAATAAATCAAAAAAAATCGAAAAAAAGTACCGTATTTCGGCACTTTCTTATTCAACAATTCCTTAAATGGTTTAGATTATAATAGTTGACGTTAATACTTCCAATAATCATTTCCAGTCGACATCGAGCACGAAATACTGAATCAAATTTTCATAGCGCCATTATGTACTGAAATTTGTTTCTGCCCATTAATTAAGCACCCGCGGCAAACTGACTAATCACCGTTGATGTAGTTAAAATTATATCCAGCAATTTCCGGCGAAAGGGAGCATCGGCGCCTTCGTGACATTTTCTTCAGAAAATTTATATTTACCACTGAGCAAGGGAAAATACATTCGTGTTAAGTGAGAATATGAAAAAGAATAGTTTTTTCATAGGTATCGAGTACGTTTGAATTGCCCCTGAGAAATTATGATTTCAAACAATGGAATTTAAAACTGGCGAATAATTCAAACTAGATTGCTAATGAAGACAATTGTTCCTTTTCAAATTCCTCTTCGTTAATTGAGATCGTTTCGTTTTTCAAATCCAAAACCAATAACTTAAATTATATTATTAGTAATTAGTATATTTTTGGTAATATTTGAGGTGACATAAGTTTTCGCTTGGAAAATTAGCGTAAGGAAATAGTTTACTAAACTTAAATTCCAGATTAACACAAATCTCCAAGTTTCGATATAATCCACTTCGTATAAATCATTCGTCAGAATATTCGTAAAATTGGAACATCAACAAATATGTATTCTGCATTTAGGATTGCCCTATTGAAATTAATAATTTTAATTCTGATCAAAATCAAATTACATCTTTAAAGAGTATAAATAATACGTCGGTATATATGTTCTTCCATTGGTTTCATCAATAATCTCAACTTCGTACGAGCCTTAACTCAGCTACAAAAGAAATTCCAAAGGTTATGTACACCCGTTTGTTTATGCCGCTTCAACTCCAGCTTGATATAAATATTAATAAAAGGTGTGATGTTACCAGACTAAAAAATAGAGGGATGAATCTGTTGTGGCCAACACCCGACTATTTTTTACCACGAATGTACCAGTATGCATAGATCTTGAAATCTCGAATACACCAAATTTAATTTCTAAAGCGAAAAATTTTACACAATGGACTTTTTGGGAAAACTGGCTTGTACAATAGTAAGTACGTTAGTATACGTTAGTAATGTACGTTAGTATAATTAAAAATCATTATTCCTGCATACATTATGTATATATATATATATATATATATATATATATATATATATATATATATATATATATATATATATATATATATATATATATATATATATATATATATATATATATATATATATATATATATATATATATATATATATATAAAATATATAAAATAAAATATAATAAAATATAAAATATATAAAATATATATATATATATATATATATATATATATATATATATATATATATATATATATATATATATTTATATATGCAAACCAACAAGGTTAACCCTTGCTCAAAATTGAATTTTTTAGCATATGTAAACTTTTAATTTTTTGTCGTTTTTTTTAAAATGACAAACTTTTCAACAGCATTGCAAAAATGAATAAAGCTCCAATGGACTTTCCACTACTTGCACATAGCTGGCCATCAAATTTCGCAAGGATCTCCCAATTATTGGAAAATGGTTAAATATGAAGTTCCACCGCAACAAAGTTGGTTCCTTACAGTCGACTGTACGACACCACCACGCACGAGGTTAATCTGTTTATTATAAAGAAAAACAGATTATTGTAAAAAATCGTCATTTCCGTTTTAATTTTAGAAAACTAAAAGTTAATTTAGAATCGTTTAGTTCATAGTCCTTTTTCTAGTAAATGACGAGAGAGTTCCTATGGAAGCTGGCGGCTTAAATATGAAATTTCATTTCAATTAATTAATCCGTTTGGGATGCACTGGGCCGATTTTTTTGGTAAAAAAACAGTTGTTGTTAGGGAACTGAGAAGTGTCAGCTTCGTTTGGGAAGTCACAGTTTCCGTAGGAGGTTTTTCGTTTTTCATTATTTTGAAAGTTTACAATTTACAAGAAACACGATTATAGAAAGGGTGTTTTTAAGCCCGATAGAACTTGAAATTTTAAAAAATAACACAAAAAATTTAATTGTAATTAAAAATTGTTTTTTATTCGAAAGATCAATACATGGCATTAATATTTAAAAATGATTTCGGGCATAAGAGCACCGCGGCTGTGCTTTACTAAACGCATTCTGGACGTCCAATTTTGGGCCACTTTTTCGAACACTGCTGGCCGGATGTCACGAATAGCACGAACAATGCTGGCCTCCAAGGCGTCATTTGTTGTTAATTTCTCAGCATAAACCAGTGACTTCACGTAGGCCCACAGGAAATAATCGAGAGGTGTCAAACCGCACGACCTTGGAGGCCAATTGACAGGTCCATTTTTCGAAATCAACTTATCGCCAAATTTTGATTTTAATAAGTCGATGGTTGCGGTCGCCGTATGGCACGTACCGCCATCCTGTCGAAACCACATCTCATCCGGATCAATGTCAACCATATATTCAAACAAAAAAATATTGATCATGGTGCGGTAACGATCTCCATTGACGCGATCCTCGGCCTGATTTTCAAACTAAATTTTAATAAATTCGTAGCGTTGTTCAAACGTGAGTCTATTCATGACTCAGAATATACTGAAATCTGCCAGAGTATATTTTTCATAAAAATTAATTTTTTTGTTTTTTTTTCAATATGAAGTTCTATCAGGCTTAAAAAAAACACCCGTTACTTAAAGATTTTAAATTAAATTAATTAAACGTTACCAGTTCAAATTAGTGTCCAGAATTTAAGCGAAAATGAATTTTTTTGGTAAAAAACTGTTTCCCAAAAAAATGGACGCTGTACTGATTGACTGATCGGGATGAAACCTCATACTTAAGATTTTACCATAAATTGTTAGATCCCAGTGATTTTTGGTCGAAATCGGTCCACTGGAAGTGTCAGCTTCCAAACGATCTTTTTCGTTTTTTGCAAATGTTTTGAAAAGTATATCGTTTACGAGAAAAATGACTAGAAACCAAAATATTGTAAAGTAAATTTTCAACAATATCGGTTCAAAATTCGGTTCAATTTTTCAATGAAATGACCATTTTTTACAAAAAACTTTTTTTTTTTGTGCAGAGTAAATGTTGTTGGATCTCTTCACCCCAGACAGATCAACTGATTTGTGTGAAACTTCATACTTAGACTCTCTGCAAAAATTGGGAGATTCCTGTGATTTTTGGCCTAAATCGTTAAACTGAAAGTAGCACCTTCCTTAGGAAATCTTTCGTAGTTTGCAAATAAATATTTTGAAAAGCATATAGCATTTACGAACAAACGAGTAAAACAAAAATTTATAGATTAAGTTTCAAACAAAATTTGGCCAGAATATGTTTTTAGAATTTTACCGGAAATGAGTTTTGATCAAAAAAAATTAATTTGGCTAAAACTCGGCATCTCTACATTCCAGGCTGGTTGACTATTCAGAATCAAACTTCATACAAAAACTTTTTCCATAAATTGGAAGATCCATGCGAAATGTGGTGACATCTGTGTACTGGAAGAGACAGCTTCCGAAGGCTCCTTCTAAATTTTTACAGTGAAAATAAAATGTCGAACAAGGGTTTTGTTGGTTTTCTGAAATTTGCATAGTGATTTTTTATTATAAACACAGTTTTTATAAAGTATTCGGTAGGCTTAATTGTTCACTTTAGAAATTAAGTGTGGTGTATTACAGATCTATGTACATTTGTCGTAAAACGAAGTCAGGCGTTATCCACAACATATTCACTTCTCTGTTTTTCACTATACTTCTATCAAACTTTTGCAATTATTAGGATTAGGAACGAAGGAACTTGTATGGTGATTAAATATTTAACTGTTTGAGAAGCTTTACTGTGCCTTAATAAAGAGTGGTTAAATTTTAAGAGCCGACATTGAATGTGAACCACACCTAAACGTCAAGTTTTTTATGCATTTAATTTGACATTTCTCAATTTCAGACTAACTCAATTTGAACCATGGAAAGATACACAATCAAGCAACGCGTTAAAGTTATTCAGGCATATTATGAAAATAAGCGTTCAAATCAAAATGCATATCGTGCACTTCGTGATTTTTTCGGTCAATTTAATCTCGGTTAATTTAATCAGTATTTCGCAGAATTGCCGAATTTGGGCGCTTCATAATCCAAGAGTGATTGTCGAAAAACCAATGCACCCACAAAGAGTGACTGTTTGGTGCGGTTTATGGGCTGGCGGCATCATGGGGCCGTATATTTTCCAAAATGAGGCCGGTCAGGCAGTTACTGTGAATGGTGTTCGCTATCGTGAGATGATAACGAACCTTTTATGGCCCAAATTGGAAAATATAAATGTGGACGATATGTGGTTTCAACAGGACGGTGCCGCTTGCCACACAGCTAACGAAACAATGGCTCTTTTGCGCGACAAATTCAATGGCCGTGTTATCTCACGTGGTGGCGATGTCAATTGGCCGCCAAGATCATATGATTTGACACCGTTGGACTTCTTTCTTTGGGGTTATTTGAAAGAAAAGGTGTACGTCGATAAGCCAGCAACAATTCAAGAGCTAAAGGATGAGATAATTCGGCACATTAATGGCATAGAACCTCAATTATGCCTAAGCGTCATCGAAAATTTGGACCATCGGGTGGAGGTGTGCCGCCGAGGTCGCGGCAGCCATTTGGCCGATATTTTGTTCCATACATAATTGAACCATACCATATTATATAATAAAAAGAACTGACACTAATTTCCTATATAATTTGTGTTTTATTCAAAATGAACATCGGCCCTTAAAATTTAACCACCCTTTAGTTTATTGCATAGTGATGCGGAGGTCATTGTAATACATTGGCATTTAGATGGCTTAGCCTTAAGTTAAAAATTAAACTATATGTGTAACTCTACTTTTTAACACAGGTGTCCATCGTTTATTTTTTCGGCACTATATCATGTGACGGAATGCTCTAATATTCCGTTATCGACCTATTCCACCTACATTCTAAATAATCAAATCTGCATGGCCGTTGAGTTGACGTCTCCAACGATGTTTAGATCAATGTAAATGTAACACCAGTTTTACACATTTCTGCAATTGTAAAAGGACAAATACTGTGTTTTTTTTGTCACAACCATAGAAGATATATTCTACAATAAATCCCATTAATTTATTTTCAGGTCTGAAGTTTGTGTTATTCAATAATAGTAAATAACATACATACATAATGCTATTGTTGAGTGAACCTCAAGATATTTTTCAATAATGACTATTTAATTCATGTTCAATTCTTACTCATGTCATATTCAATTCATATTCAATACAAATTCAATTCATATTCAATTCATATCAAGTCATTTCAAGTCATATTCAATTTATATTCAATTCATATTCGTCATATTCAATTCATATTCAATTCATATTCAATTCGTATTCAATTCATATTCAATTCATATTCAATTCATATCAATTCATATTCAATTCATATTTAATTCATATTCAATTCATATCAATTCACATCAACTCACATTCAATTCACATTCAATTAATACTCAATTCACATTCAATTCACATTCAATTCATACTCAATTTATATTCAATTCATATTCAATTCATATTCAATTCATATCCAATTCATATTCAATTCATATCTAATTCATAATTCATATTCAATTCGTATTCAATCCATATTCAACTCATATTCAATTCATATTCAATTCGTATTCACTCATATTCAATTCATATTCAATTCATATTCAATTCATATTCGATTCATATTCGATTCATATCCAACTCATATTCAATTCATATTCAATTCCTATTCAATTCATATTCAATTCATATTCAATTCATATTAAATTCATATTAAATTCATATTCAATTCATATTCAATTCATATTCAATTCATATTCAATTCATATCCAATTCATATCCAATTCATATTCAATTCATATTCAATTCATATTCAATTCATATTCAATTCATATTCAATCCATATTCAATCCATATTCAATTCATTATGATAATCAGTTCGTGTTATAAGTTCTCTAATCTCTAAAGTATTGTCAATACGCTCAGTTGGCTGGTAGTTTTCTTCTGTGGTGGGATAGGCAGGTTATGAGTTTTTCAACATAATACACGATACACACGTCTATACGTAATTATCCCGCCTCTGCATTATAATACATGTGATGGATCCGTAATAAGTTTTCACTAAGTTCGATGCAGTGTGCTCATCTTCTTTAATATTAATCATGATGACCCGAAGTTGTTGATTAATAACAGCCAAATATACAAATGGCCTACTTCCATAGCATGGCCAAAACTGTTCAGTTTTTGAGAATTAGTGACACATATTAATTATCCTTGATCTTGTGTGGAGTAATCAAGGCTCTGTCGAGCTTTTTGTCCCCTTTGTTTGTTGGTCAATGGTATGAATACCTTTTTCAAGTCCCCGTTTTGTCTTACTGTTCATTTTTGTTGGGTTAGGCGAGTATACGATATCCCCGTTATTCCTCGAATAATTTGTTGTAAGCACCTTGTCTAAATAATCATGGGCCATTCGGCCCTCTCCTCCTTGAAATAATCCTCGTACAGCGACGATATTTTGCTGATATTTTTCGAGCTGGCTCTTAATTAACAAGATTTGTTATAACTTGTCAGGGATAATACGTTGCGAACCATTTTGTTCACCATCCATATTCTTTTGGGTTCGCACCAAGTTTTCAGAATCTAAGCATTTTCATTATTTTTAGGAATTCAAAAGTATTGTGAGATTTTATTTCCCGTACACATAGCATCAAAACAATCAATTTCCATAAACCATTTACGTTTAATTATCAAATTCATAAAAGCATCATAATAATAACAATAACATATTACATAACATGTGGTTCGTTTTCAGACATCTACATAGAGACAGTACACACGTACAAATAAAACGATATAAAACGGATCTTAAAGAAAATCTTGTTTATTGTTGAACACATCATTAATTATGTCGTTACCATTATCATTGTGAAACGATAAATGAGCATATGTGTATCGTATGGTTAAAGCTCAATAAAAAAATAAAAGCATTGACAATAGTTAAAATTAAAAAAAAGCAAGCAAGCAAAGTAATAATGATAATGGTAATAATGATTAGAAAATAGTAATAATAATAAAAAAATTACCAACTTGAAAATCTATCACACATCTACGATTATTTAATGGATCACAAAATTTTCTGTGTTCTTTCGATTTATTCATCATCTAAACCCCTATCCATGTTATATACATACGTATAGGTACACACACTTTTACGCCGCCCATGCTACCACCCCAAACCACACATGTATTTTATCTATTATTTAGGATTAATCTATCGTTTATTACCTTATATATGATGTTATTACTAATGAAATTTATAGTGTTATGTTGTTGTTATACATAGTTTGCCACCGTTGGTATATTTTATTCGTCTATTGTGCTTTTAAAGTTTAATAGTATTAGTGTGCTTTTGTACCACATACCAACTCTCTCATACACAGAATTTCATCTATTCAGATATTTATGATGAGGATGGATTTTTTTATCGAATTTCGTAATTAAAGTTTGAATCTACTAACAACGTTCTCGTAATAAAGTCGAAATACCATCACAATTTTTTGTAACGCATAAAGCAATAAAAAATTTAGTTTATTTAATGATATTGGATAGATGCGCCTCTATCTATTTGGTATATTAAGCATATAATATCAAGACACCATAGTTTACGACTTGATGTTGATTATTAACATTAGTTTCAGTTTTCTAGAACTTACAAAAAAATCTTTAAAGGACTATTTAAATTTATATATTTTAAGAACGGGCTGCTTTTGCAAACTACATAAGCTTGAATCAGGGTAGAAATGCGACTGACCTACATTCAAAGATCTGTAGTTAATAAACCGGAACCCAACTACCTCTAAGCCTAGACAACTGCCATCAAAGTGAATGCTGTTATCGTCCGCTTCAAGGCAGTTGCCTCTCAACGACGATTCTGACTGGTCAGCATAGCATTAAACCTCTTAGCTGGTCTTTCTTCAAAGATAAAGCGTACTTTGAAAATCTCAAGTGATTTTCGGAATATGCAGCACTTTGCCTTCCGACAGATATAGGAACCAAGTCAATTTTCTTAGTCCGGCGATGTTTATAGTTTTTAATAACATTCTTACCATTATTGAAGGTCAAGGATGCAGCCGGTTCAGACCAAATGAATTCCAGAAGTGAATCCGCTTTAGCTAGGTTAGGATAGGGTAGAGTGGTTGTCCTAACGGACTGGCGTATGCACACACTCACGTCCATAGCCGTGCAACTTTATTTTTTTTCCTCATCCACTTTTCGAATCATCTTGAGCTGACAATGAAGCATAACATAACCTTGATGTCTATTTTACTGAAATTCATCAAGTCATTTAGGAGGGAAGCTCCCAATAATTTAAGTCTACTAAAAAAGAGACTAGATAAGGACAGCAATGCAAATGAAGATTTTCCCTCTCTTCATCTTCGCAACTACAGTAATGATGTGAGGAGAATCAAATTTTGCTCACATGCTTATCTATGAGAATGTCTTTTAAGTAGAATGTCTTATGTCACGCAACAACACCCACCATCATACTGAAATGCTGCCGTCGCAGCGGTACCAGCAGTCTGAATCGTGACAGGGGTAGTTCTGACCAGATGCGCACGCATGAGGTACTGGTGGACCATCTGTCGTTCATTGATCTACTAGCTTCTTCTTGAAGCAATAATGAAATGAAGCGTAGCGAATGGTATATCAACATCCACCCTGTTTGGAATAATAACAACACAAGGTTTATATCTTGTTCACTATTTATTTGTAAAAAATTTCTAATATTTGATATTACCTAAAAATAAACAAAATTAATTTAATACACAATAAAATATCTCATTTATACTTACCAACTATTGTGTATTATTGTTCGATGTAAACACAAAACTTGTTATTCAAGCTGTCATTATTTCCATTATTTAATGTTGTACTAGATTAGTAATATGATGAGTGCGTTTAATAATGTAATTAACAACCTAGTATATCGTATTAGTGCTTTATTTAATACTGATAGTACTGATAGTAGCTAATTCATTCAAGTTTCCTACCACCTACGTTATTTATCAAATTTCAAACATGACAGTAGTCGTATACATATAATTTGTAAAACTGTATATTGTAAAAAATTAGATCTATTCAATTCGAACTGGCGAACAAACAAGTTGTAAAAATTTAATAATAAATATTAAAACTCTTGGTTAATTAATAAAACATTAGTGTTTAAAGTAGTGCTTAATTTTTTAATTCCGTAAAATTCAACTCGTAATCAGCTTTGGTTTTCTATCTTGGATTTGCAATCTCCATCAACTTTATATACACCCCCTGCTTGGTGAAATGAGGCAGATACTGCTCTATTGAGCGAGTTCATTCACCCTTTCATTCCCCGTAATATTGAAATTAACACCTTCAATATTCACAAATTCTTTTTACATCCAGCCCACTCTGGTGAAAATATAAGTACTAACTCTCTGATCGAAAGTTGATTACGATATGGTATAATCGGTGGCATTTGAGATCGAGGTGAGGTTACCAAGACGTTGGAAGTTTAGTTTCGACCTACTAAAACATTGAATTATTTAAATCATCAGACTATCGTGGCCAAACTACAAAAATATTAAAAATACTTTGAACTTACACAAAAAATATAATCATAATGTCTTAGCGAATTATTATGTTTCGTTGCTAAATTTCATACAGAAACATAATAATTCGCTACGGCACTATGATTATATTTTGTATGTAAGTTCAAAGTATTTGAGACGACCAAATTTTTTGATTTTATATTTCAACGGCTTGGTAATCTTATCTCAATGTTAAACAGACCCCCTTTCCCCTGCCCCTCTCCCAAAAAAACATTCTCCCAGAATAACCCTAAATTTGTTTTAGTATTTAAAATGTTCCTGTTGCTCAGAATAAAATATATCCTGTAATTATACAGTTCACGCTGTTTGTTTAGCAAATGATTCGATACCATTTGTTTAGTAAGGATATCTAGGGGTGTGAGATGAAACATATATCTTCAGTGCTTGAGTGGATGTGCTCCTTTGAGCCCCACTAATAATATGCAAGGTTGGTCATAATCTTTAAATCTTGTCACCAAACATTAACCCACCCTCCCCTTCTCTGTACGCCCAATTGAAGAAAATGCCTAGTACACGTTGCATGCGTTCTTTTAAAATGCAAGGATATATACCGAAGATACCAATCACACCATCGTCTGCTTAAGCAACCACCTTAAAGCGCACTCTTCCAGGTTTAAAATAGGTCAAAAATGATCAAGTCCCAAAGAAAATGGGATATGCGTTGTGCCTCTACTTAGACTCAACCTCTATTGATCTACCCAGCCTTTAAGTGACGACGTTATCATGGAGTATTACTTATGTTAAGGGATTTCTCGATAGGAGCAATACGGGAGTGAAAAGGGAGTGAAAAGCATTCTCAATAGAATTCTCGTGGCAGTATACATGTTGGGATTTCGATAGCCTATTTGGCTCAATCGAACACCTTATGTGGGCTGCTATCTGTCTTTTCAAAAAATTTAGGAGAAAACTCAGGGTAATTGGACTTAGAGTCACTACTTTAAGCAGCCTAAATGTCTCAGAGGACTCCTGATTTTTACTGCAGTATAGCCTCCAGGCATTTGTTTTAGCATTTCTTGCGTAGCAGTTCCAGCCCTTAGCAGCTTTAGATTCCTTGGTACTTTTAGAGAGCCTTCTACATTTTATACGGTGTTTTAAAGTCGTTTTGCCCACCCCGGTGGTCGAGGTTTATTCAGAGGTCTCCTACAAGAACACGCACCTAATATTACTTTATTTAAAACTTCGGATAGCTGGTCCCCTAGGACATCAAGCTCTTGTGTTGAATCAGGGGGTTTGGAAACGGTACCGGTAGTGAATTACTTAGAATAGATCTAAAATAAAGTTAGTACTAATAATAAAATCAAGGAGTAACTCATCTCGTTCATTCGTATCAGTGCTTCCCAAAATTGTGTAATGTGAATTTGCATCACTTCGCTGGATGACTCTAATTTCTTGTTTGTCAGCCACTTTTAGTTAGCTTCCTAAATTGGCAGGTGGAATATTTTCCCCATCATGTAGAAGGTAAGCTGCTATACTCAATACTTATTGTGACGACATCTGAATTACTGTAATTTGATAACAGAAAGATGTTCAGATTACTTTTTAGGAAAATTGCAGGAACGAGTAGTTCCCAAGTATCCTGTCACCATTCACCCGAGATTCTTGACTAGGAAAATGTATATCTCCTCTGCTCTTAGTTTGAGCATGAGCACAGCTGACGCTGTTTTGGAGTGATAAAGATTAACCCACAGGAAACTCAACATTAGGTTTGCTCTTTACTTCAACCTCCACCACAGTTGCATTAGAGTGATTTGTGATTCCTCCAGGGATCCACAAAGTAACCCCACTGAAGTGGATATCTCCCAGTCTGTAGAGAGTGTGACTATACCATCTCACCCACTTCCACAGTGTTCAGGTTTGTTAGCCAGAGCCTCTAACGGTATTGGCGCCCTTGTAACGAAACCTTTGTAAGATCGTATAAAATTCCACCCAAAGGTGAACTCTCGAAACGTCATTTCGTTTTCAGAATTGTTTTTAAATACTTGTTCATTTCTCTTGCACGGTCATTTTTAGCTCAGAAGCTGGGCTAAGTAATTAAATAAAAATTAAGTTAAAATGATTAAATAAAATTTAAAAAATTACATAAGAAAAGTCAAACGGCAACAAAAATATGGTTAAGATTTTATCCGAGTGACAAAGAAAACAATAAAAATGAAAACTATTGATCTGAATGAAGAAAATTAATCATGTAAAGGGAACGGTTTATCGACAACCAGGGAATTATTGCAGACAGTAATTATAAAACCAAAATATTTCATTAATAGGCGGAGCTGATAATTTAAATACGATAAAACTTCCTCCGAATATTAAAAAAAAAAAATTTCTCGAACGATAAACCTTCCTCTATGTCCTGTTGTACTCCACTAGTCCGCCAATGAATAGTTTCTGAGTTTAATGGTTCATCTCTCGAATACCAAACATACAAAAAAACTCAAAACATTATTTCAAATACGATAAACCTTCCCTTATGTCCTCATGTACCCCACTAGTATGGCCAACGAATAGTTTCAGAATTCAATGGTCTATTTCTCGAATACCAAAAATTCAAAAATTCGTAAAAAATTAATTCACTTACGTTAAACCTTCCTATATCACCTGATGTAACCCCCTAGTCCGGCCAATTAATAGTTTCTGATTTTTATGGAATTAACCTTCGTCTATACATATTTTTGATAAAATAGATTTGTTATTATAATTTTGTAATCTGGTTATGAAACTTGTTTATTTTATTATTTTTTATTGTTTTGCACAATAATTTTATTTATAGTTAGAGACACATTTGAAACAAGACGATTTTATAAGTATTATATCTACTCCTAGCCCTGACAAATTTGGCCTTGAAAAAATTTACTTTTAGTCTAAAATTAAAAATATGGCGATTTTTTGGCTGACGGTAAATAATGTCATGATAGCAAGAATTTGTGTTTTAAGTAAAATTTTCGTCGGCTCATTTTTAATTTTGACTGATTAGTTTTATGGCCAATAATAAGACATTACGGAAATTGCACCAAAATGCTAACAAATAGAAATAACTACTACCGGTTTAATCTACCACGCGATGTATGTTTCAAGCCAAGTAAAATTTTAATTTTGAAATATTAATGATTTGAAAATTACCAGTTATGGTACTGGAGTTTTTTCCGCATATTGTTATAATTGTTTATTTCGGTAAAAAAACACATTGTTGCGATTTTTTAAACGCCCCTTTTCTCCTATAAAGGCACCAACAAAAACACACAAGTTACTTTGATATATTCGTGTGGAAGTTCTAAATCACCGCTTGGTTATACATTTAACTGTTCTAGACAATTTCGTTATATCTTTATCCAGCTATCAAACTAGCATAAATCAATCAGACATGAATGTAATTTTATTAACGAAAAATATGTTTAGAACTCAGCATAAAATCATAAACAAAATGTTCATATAGATATATAGATATATATATATATATATATATATATATATATATATATATATATATATATATATATATATATATATATATATATATATATATATATATATATATATATATATATATATATATATATATATATATATACACAATTACATTGAACACATTTTCTTTCCTGTTTCCATCATCTACATATAGCGTTAAAAATGTTAACCTTCAATAACACAAGACACAACACAATCAACATTAATTCTCATTTGTCATGTAAAATTTCAATTACAATTCATTTTCAACTCTCTTGTAAAATAAGCACAAACATTTTTATTTTTGTATTTCTTTGTGCTTTTGAATATAAAATGAGATATGCGTGTTTTTACCAAGTGACTTTTTACGCTTACAAAAGCTTTCCAGTTACGTATGTTCTTCTTACAGCGATTTACTCTCGCGATGATGAAAAACTAAATAAAGTTATTTCCAACGTTTGACGTGACACATTTTAGATAAATTATTTGATGTTGATGTTGTTCTTTATATTTTTCTAGATGTTAAAAGTTCAAACATAACAAACACATTAAGTGGCTCTATTTTTATGTTACGTTATAGGTTTGATGAGATCTTATGACTAAGAAGAAATATATTTTCAACTTAAATTTTGTAGCCGACTGTGTCGAGACTTGGGTAGAGGATTACCTAGGTATATTCCAGACTTACTCAAATCTTACGATCATTTAGATCAGTGCAAGAGCGCAGTAGCGTAACAATAATTTACTAATTTATTAATTTATTAAGAACTGTTCAATTGACTTGATGAGATCTATACGACTTATGCTAAAATCTAGGCATGTAGTTCGGTCCTCGCCCCTTCCTTAATTTAGTTCGAGTGAATTTCTAAATAGATTAAGTTAATAGTCACGGAAGACAGTTTTTAAGTATTGAAAATATTTTTACCAAATTCGTTGGTTGCAAATTGAATATACTTAAGATTTGATTATTTATGTTGTGTACCGAAAAGTAATGAAGGAATTAAATTTTGGCTAAATAAAATTATATTCTTTAACCTAAAGTGAAAAATTATTATTTCTGATTAAATTTCCCTGCCAATTTAATTTAGAATTTAATAATTTAACAGTTTTTTCGTAAACCCTAGAGTTAGAAAAAATTTGCGAAAAATGAAAAACTTATTAAAAAAATGTTTACCAAAAATTGTTTTTCCGCATTACTATCAAAAAATCAAAAAGAACTAATTTTCCTTTGAACTTAATTTACAATAACTTTATTTTTACTAGGTGCCACCATTACCTAGTAAAAGTAATAATTTTCAAAATATTTGCAAAAAACGATTAAGAATTCATTAAAACAGATTCAAGTATGAAGTGTTATCCGATCAATCAATCTGATTTTTACCGACCAAACGGCACAATCCAAATCGGATTAACCGATTTGGCGTTTGGATCGGGAGGTACCCGGTTCGAATTCATATAGGGGCAGAATGCAAAAATTGATTTTCATCATTAGATCACGATCTGCGTTAAAAATTAACCGATGGCCGATCCTCATCTTCCATGCCAGTGTTATAGCGGAGCTATGCATTGTATAGATGATTCTACGTAAATCGGACCTATTGACTACCTTTATTAAATAACTTGAGAAGCGCTTTTACTATAAGAGAATGAAATGGTGGATTGAGAACAATTATGCCTGATTCTCATCCAGCGTGGCAGAACATACAATGGAATTTAGTTTGTTAAATCTCCTTTCATATTATTATACGTATATTTAATACTTTTCATATTGGATTTTTTAAATCAAGCTTTAAACTGATTTTTCCAATGATTTATAACAGAATACAACTTGACACAGCATAAATGGTCCTTAGCCCGTCTACCTAACCAGACACTATCTTACGAAGGTGTAACAATACACTAAGATTAAAGACCGACTAAATTGTTGTATACCTCAAGAGTGATTTGTCTTCTTCAAAGTCATCAAGTTACAAAAAAAGAAACGAAAGCTCTGGTATTTTTATACGAGTAGTATGCGCCGTATATTTGTTTGTGACGTGTAAACAGTTTCGTCTTAACATCACATACAAAAAATCTAAACAAATAAGTCAAGCTTAATATAATGAATTAATGTCAAAGCGCAAAAAATAACGCAACAAACAACTCAGATGAAAATCAAGAAAATTTATGAGAATTTCCTTCTCGATTTTCATTATTTATCATCGTTTTTTATTTATTTTGACTGTGTTTGTGTGTGTGTGTGTTACATATATTTATGGGAATGTGTGTATTATACAGAACAGAAAAACTCATCGTTGTTGGTTCCACAAATTCATTTAGGAATTTTTGTGACACTGCGGGGGTGGTGCGCCCATATCCAAAAACGACGAATCTCTTTCTCTATCAAATTTTATGAATTATCATTTTCTTATTTCTATTTGTTTACTTTATATTATGTTTGTTGTTATTTAATTAATTATTGTGTTTATTTCGGAAATTTAATACACATCGAATAAAACTGTCGAAAATGATTGTTTATTGAGTCAAAGTTGAAATTAAATTAATTTTATTTCATTAAATTCTGTTTTTATACCAAAAAAAATTTCTTTGAATGTGTACCTCGTAAAGGTAAACACGAAGTTCAAATTTCTAAATCTAACGAATATCATTTCCCTCATTGGAGTGTATGATAAATTTTCAATTTAATTCGACAACAAATTTCAGTTCTACAGACGTATAAGTATGTAATGTACCTGTATGTACGTGAATTAGAAATGTCTTTTGATAACTTTTATTGCAAAAAGCTAGCTAAAGGTATACGGGAGTATATCTCAAGCACACAATATTAATTAATGTCATTGAACTTAAAGCTTTGTTGACAGTGATTGATAAAAATATTTTTTGATATTATTTTTGTACTTTGAAAAGGTATGTACGTGTAACGTCGTCGTTGTCGTTCTTTATAGTCTTTACGATTGTGATTTTTATGTATCTTCTGTTTCGGGAATTTTTTTGCTATTCGTATATTTTTATAACATGTCGTTTGGAATTTGCAAAGAAAAAATTTTCGAAATAAATGTTGAAGTGATATATGCAGACAACGCTTGATTCACGTTTCATTTATGATAAAGTATTTTTAATTTAATTTTTGTATCGAAATGAAATTTTTTGGCAGTAAGGTACTCAAAACAAGTAAGTCACACTTAGACCAACTTGTTACGCAAATTGTAAATTTCAAACAGTTTATATATAATTTCTTTTATAGCTCAAGTATGTACAACAAAAAGTTTGGGTACTGTCTAAGATACCAATTATATTGGCGGCTGAACGCCTTGGCTTAGCTTATTTGTCACAAAACTTGCTTTGAAATTATGCTTGCCTGGCTTTTAATTCAATTGTCTTTGGAATAAATTGTGGATTCTTACCCAAAGTTCTATAATTAAGAAACGGGGTCTAAACTACCTCGGAAACCGGTCCACTACTATTATTTAAATGAAATTCAGAGATAAAGCGTACTTTGTTGGCCTCTTGTGGCCTCATACTTGTTCTGTTCAAATACAAGTGCAAATTGTCATCTACATTTAACAGACAAGCAAAGCGTTGATAGTAGATGATAATTTGCAAAGATACTAATCAGTAATCACTGAACATTTATACCGGCACAATGTAAACTGCGAAAGTGCTAACTCCATCAAACATCTAGGAGCAGTGACTAGCTAACCAGTCAGCCTAAACATCGCACCAGAACCACAAAGAGCAAGGAATCATATAACATTAGTTTATTTTATTGAGTGTTCTTTGCTAAAGTAAGTGTAAGTTGCGCAGCTTCGATAAGCATCTGTGGGAATATTCCCTTCTAGAGTTTTTTAATATTCAATAGCTATTATGGAAAACTTGTGCTTAGTTTCTTCCTTTTCTCGAAATTTTCTTAGCTCTCAAACTTGAAGAAGTTGTGCAAGCTCGATTGGAATATTCAACAACAAATAGACTAAATTTTTTCCCAATAACCCTAAAAACTTAAATAAATACAGATTAACCAAAATTTCCAAAAAAATTTATGAAAACGAACACAGAAAAATGTCGATAGTGGGCCAAGGATTGTTTGGTAAGCAAATACGGAGTTTTATTATTAGGTAGGCTCGAGTGGTAAAAAAAAAATTTATAAATAAACACTTTGAAATTTAATGTTTAATGAACTAAATTTTAAATTAGTCCGTGTAAAATATATACTTTTACACTTTTGTATTGTAAAAAATTATTTATTTCACAAAATTACTTTATTCACTTTGGATACAATAAAGAAAACTTTATCTGATTCACTTTAAATCTGTTATCTGATTTATGATTGTTATTCATTTTTATTTCTGACAAAGCATCTCTTTTAGAACTCGAAATTTTGTTAAGTGCATTTTTTAATAAGTAAGTTGTGTTACTTTGTGAAAAAATTGATAAAAAACATTCTGTATTGAATAGCCCAGTGTGTGGTACCATTTTAAAATCTGCATTAGTGTCGCATATTTTTCTGATAGTGGGTCAACTCTCTGTATTACATTGTTTTCCCGCTGGCGTCACTAAAACAACAATAATATTTTTTGAGAAACAAAAAGACTTTACAAAACCATGGTTTTTATTTGACAGAAGATAATATAGCTTATAAAAATGATTTTATTGAAAAGGCACACTCTTCTAGATCGTATTAAAATACAAAGTTAAACAAAAAATCTTTCGGATTTGTTAAATTAAATTGTTGGTGGGTGCACATGCGACATCACTAAAAAACACTAAAAGTGGAAAAACTTTTGCACCATCAACAATTCGAAACAACTTAACTTGGATGTTTTTGTTGGAAATGAGCTCCCCTATCACTCTGCTTCGTTTGACGTTCCTCTTCTGCGACACCCTGTATATTGTGGCAAACAGCCGCCTTTCTTGTGAAATGACCTAACATGAAAAACAAAATTTTCTAAACAGAAAGCGAAAAAATAACCGAATTTTGGTCAAAAATCGTCATTTCGAAAAAATTTTAGAAAAATAATATGGACACATTGTATTGCCTAATTAATTTGATATCTTCTTGGTTTTAATAGTTTTTTCGTAAATTCTATAGTACACAAAATATTTGCAAAAAACGAAAAAGTAATTAAAAAAATTTTTTTTTTCAAAATTTGTCATTTCCGCTTATAGTTTTGGAATATTATCTGGACCAGTATTGTTGCAAATTTATTTAGAATCGATTTTCTTTAATATATTTTAAGAAAGAAACAAAAATTTCCTATGGAAGCTATCATTCCCGGTACACCAATTTCCGTCATAACTCTCTGGAATCTGTCAATTGATCAGAAAGTCTTAAGAGTGAAGTTAAACATAAATTAATAAAATAAAATGTAAGCATTAATTAAATTTTAGAAAAAATTAGACCAGCTTTATTACAAATTTAATATTGAATATTTTTTTCTTAATCGATTTTTTCGCAAATACTTTTCTTTAAAAATATTTAAATTTACGTCAAAAAATTGAGTTCCTATGGACGCCAAATTTCACTAGGACTACTCTATTTAAAGAAAAAGGTAAAATATGAAGCTTTATTTAAATCAGTTCATCCGTCTGAGCTGTAGAGAGAACACGGACACATGAACAATATTTCTAAAATAAACTTTTTCGAAATCGAATAAATCTCGAGGGCGATAATTCACTCGCTCAACCGATCATCATAAAATATGTACCATCAATAAGTTGCATGTCCAGAACTAACCTCTTGATATTTTTGAAGAGGTTGG
Organism: Nephrotoma guestfalica; assembly: GCA_963691935.1. Taxonomy (NCBI): domain Eukaryota; kingdom Metazoa; phylum Arthropoda; class Insecta; order Diptera; family Tipulidae; genus Nephrotoma; species Nephrotoma guestfalica. The sequence goes on from OY829914.1 coordinate 136,557,218, forward strand.
ACCCCGGAAAGGGTTCGGTACAAATTTTTTCTAAAATTTTATTTTTACTTTGTGTGTATGTGTATGTGTGATTCACTGCCGAGAATGGTCTAATTCACAAAATGTATCTAAGCTCTGTAACTGTAAAATTTCCGATTTGTATCTCTATAAGTTGAAGGTTTGTTCTGTAACTCTGCATCACCAAATTTAATGATGTGGTTACTTATCAAGATTGCGATATCATATAACTCGAAAAAATTGGTATTTTCTAAAACAGTTTTCACATACTTATGTTGTTACCAATAGCATCTCTATACCAACAAAAGTTGAAGCTAATGCAATTTGTAGTTTATGAGTTTTTAAATAAAATGTATTTGCTTGAAATTTATTACTTTTCTTATATACGCCTAAATGTTGGTAATGCAATAATACACGTACAGTCGAAACAAATAGTTTGTTTGCGATATACATACACAGTAATAATATTGTTCTTAAGGTATACAAACGAAGGTCACCAACTGTACTAATATGTTGTTTGACAACTGTACAATACATTGTGTTATTTGTATTTATTTCTTAATTAATTTGCATCAAATTCAATATTTTTATGATATACGAACATAGCAAATTTTATTTATGACGCGAATTTATGCCAATATTCGAGTGCCGCGATCGAATTTGATAGAATATGTTAAAATACATTATGAATTGGTTACAGTGGCGAATTTATATCGTATTGATTTACAGCGGCGAAAAATCTACAGTTTTCGAACATTTTTTAGAGCACTAGCTATATATTTTTCTCTGATTTTGTTGGTCTGATCTCACTGTGTGCGGATAATGTCTTTTGTGTCGGGGTCGTTTGACCTCTGTCTTGGTTTGATGGTTCGATCAATTGCTTTGGCAAAATGGGTTCTCTTGTCGGTTGTTTGATTTCTCGGTTTATTATCTATGTTTATGATTGTTTTATGTATATTAATGTCTCATATTGTAGTATTCTCAGGCCTTTGTGGAGTGATTTGTCGGTTGTTTTCCTAGTTGAGATTGCGTCGTGTTTTTTAATAGCTGGTTTTGCTTGAAGATGAATTTCGTATTGTGCATCTTAATTTGTATTGGTAGATTTGCTTGATGATGAATTTTTTGTTAAGTATCGTGATTTGTATTTGTGGATTTGTGTATCATGTAATGACTGAATTTGCTTGATGATGATTTTGCATTGTGCATCTTCGTTTTAGTTCTGCTTGATGTTGATTTTATGTTGTTTATCGAGATTTGTGATGATAGATTTTTAATTGATAGTCGATTGTTGATGAGCTTGTTGTTTTCTGGATTCTGTGTGTTTGAGTTTTCATGTTGATTGTTTTACGGGTCGCGCTTCTTCGTTGTAGTTTCTTGATTTCCTTTTGTTTTTTTTTGTTCGTGGCGTCGAATTGTTAGGTTGACATTGAGATGCTTTAGATGATTGATTTATTTGTGGGATGCTGATTTTATTTGCTTTTACCGGGTGGGCTTGTTTGTTTTGCTTGATGAACGTCGGGTTTCTTTGATTTGTTTCTTATATACTAGATTGCGAGAGCTGGTCTGGTCTTTGTTTTGATTTTTTTTTTTGTTTAAGCTTCTACTTTTCTCCCATGGATGGTGTTATTCAATCTTTGTTTTGATATTTGAATGGATTTTTTGTTTGTTTTGTATCCATGTCTATTCGATATTGGTAGCTTCTATCCTTAGTGCTTGATTTGGTGTAGTGTGCTCAATCATCTTTTTTGAAATTGTCTCGACTGTTATACATATATTTATATATTGTTTGAAGTGTTCGATTAATGATAAACATTATGTGGTGGAGTTCATGAATATCTGTCTGGTATATTTGATGCTGTGTTTTGATGAATTTTCGATACGATTTCGATGCTGTTTTTCGATGCTCTGTTTCGAAGTAGTTTTAATGGTGCTTCGATGCTCGTTTTGGATGCTGCTTCGATGCGGTTTTGATGCTGTTTCAAAGCTGTTTCAAAACGGTTTACGATGCTGTTTCTCGATATTATCCGATGCTGTTTCGATGCGGATTTCCATGTTTTTGTTGTTGCTATTTTCATGTTGCTTTGGTACTGTTCTTCGATGCTGTTGTGGCTGATCTTCTTGTTGTTGTGGCGTATTTCTCTCTGCTTCATCGTTGTCAGATTTCGATCTGAGTTCTTTCTATGTCGTTTAAAATAGGAAATTTTGACTCATAGAGCTATTTTGTTTCATGATGTCCGTTTAGGTAGTATACTTATTTTATTATTTTATGCTTAATGTTGAATAATATGTATTCCATGGGTTAAATTGATATTAATGTTTTATACAATTTGTATACAGATAGGGAATAATGTGAATATTATTGATGATATGTGAATAGTTTTGGATCAAATGGTAGATGTCAATAATGTTAATTATATCTTTGATGGTAAATATGAAATTTATTCGATGAATTACGAGAAATAAACTTTTTTTTGATTTTGGTGTATTAAGGTGAACTTTGTTTAAGTATACTAATAAATGTTGGAGTTGTAAATAAAATATTTGCTGATTTCCTTTTAGAAGTGATTAAATGGAAAGGTTAAATGTGAAAAGGGTTGAATAAAATATATTCAATGAGTAGTAAATAATTTGAATGTTATTTGAATATTGTGTGTTGTAACTTTTCTGATTCATCTCGATTGTGGTGTTTAATTTGTTAGTTGGTTAATATATTAGTAAGAAAATGTTTAGTATTTGTTAGTATGATTGTCGCAAGAAAAAGTTTACTTTGCGTAAGTATGCAAGCGTAAACAAATATTAGGTTTTAGGAGTTAATTCGTTAGTTTAGGAGTTGGTTAACAGTGGTTTGAAAAGATCAAAGAGATTCGTTATTGTTTTTTTTTCTAATTTGGAAATTAGTTTACTGGTATGTGGAATCAGAGATGTACGATGATGGAGTATTGTTCATGCTATTTTTGTTAGGTTTTTGAATACAATTGTTGGTTTTTGATTTTTTGAGACTGAAAGGTTGGTTTGGAGCGTGTTCTTCGTCTATTGGATTATTCGTTGTTGGAGAATTATTTTGGTTCGGTTTTCTAATCATGCTCAAAAGTTTATTATTGTATTTTATGTGGTTTCGTATTTTGCGGTATATCATTTTGAATTTGAGTGTTTTATCTAGCTTTATCAGTCTAAGGGAATTTCGGATATTACTGTAGATTCTATGTACTATGTTTTGTTCTTTGTTATAGGACGACATGAAAATCGTACGAATTAGATATAAGATAATAATAATAATGTTTATGGAAATGTCATTTTCGTTTGTTGGATGATATTCATTGTGATTCGTGGGCTTACTAACAAAATTTGGTGAGAGAGCGTCTGGGTTCTTATACTTTGGTAAATAAATGTTTTGTTTTTGATTGGATGATGAGTATCTGGTCTCGTTGGCTTATTAACGAAGTGTTTGAAACATGTTTCGTCGATTTTTGCTAGGTTGTGATTATTTTTAAGATTTGTTTTGTAGCATTCGAGAGCTTGTAATAGACGGTATCCGTAGTTTCTAACTGTTCCCCGGTGTGTTTGTTTTATGTGTATGAAATTGATTTCTAATTCATCTACTGTATGTTTTTGTGATGTTATTTAATTTAGCTTTTAAGGTAGTGTAGTTACATGTTTCCATATTAGATACTCGGTAGTATGCTTCGCCGTTTAATTTGAACTTAATTTTTTTGTCGAATAATGAATAATGATTTTTCCTCTACAGTAAATGTGTCGTATATTTCACCAATTTTTAAGAATCTTGTTAGTTCCTCTGGGTTGTTTGTTTGGTTTTCCCCCTTGAATTCTGGGATGAGGTTTTATATGTTTTCAAGTAATTTGAATTTGTCCATTTTAATTTAAGAAAATTTGAGAATTTAATGAATTTTTGTGTTTTGGCGTCTCTACGTTATGTGGGAATATTTGTGGATTGGGGTTCGATCTTTGGGTTTTCTCTAGTTTTGCAGGATTAATTAATTTCGATTTTTTGTGTAGGTATGAATGTAATCGTATCAGGATGAATTTAGCTGCGCCGTAGGTTAGGCGAGGGTTTCAGGTTTATGGATGTAGTTTAAGGAAATGTTTTATTAAATGTTTTATATTTTGGATCAATGTTTTTCTATTTTGGGTGGATGCGGTTGGGAAAGAGTTAAAGAAATTTTGACTTACCTAATCTCCACAGATGCGTATTTCTACAGCGCCAAATATCTTAATAAAGATTTTATTAATGTTCTGTGGAATGAATAATTAAATTGATGATTTTGCATAGTATTGACTAAGATGTTACAATATAATTTCATTTAACTAGATTTGAATTTAACTTTACTTTAAACGATTGGTAACTAATTAATATTAACTAGATTTGTAACTATAACTCTGCATTCATGTATTTTATATATACTTTAGATACTGGACATAAATTACTTCCGTATTTACGATTTAAAATAAATATGAAAACATTTAATAGTGATGAAAACTGATTTTCATTTGAATGAAAACTGTATAATATGTAATTTGTGTTTATATTAGCTCGTTTTGATTTCGTCATTCATATTTCATTCGTATACAAAATATACATATGGGTCATATTCGGCGTGTTCAGTCCGACAAAAATGATAAAAATTATCATCCTATTTTTTGTGACCCTAACTTCACTCCATATAATTTTATGTCAAAACCGAGTGAACAGCCAATTTGAAATAAAATTGTAAATTAGTTTTGTACGTTAAAATGCACTTGTCCTAACAAATAATTTAATTTCAACTTTAAAGGCGACGACAGCCATTATTTATTACACTATTTACATGTTACGTCATGTGCATATATCATATGTATGTATAAGTACCTTACAATAAGCAAATTAACACAATCGTCTCGAACAACTGAAAATAAAACTCTAACCACAAAAAAAACCTTAAAAGTCTACGTTCTAACGAAATAAAATGATTATCTAGAGATATTTTTCAGTAAGAATCCAGCAATTAATACTGAATTAATTATAATTGTACTTAATAAAAGCAAAAACTATACACATAACTATTTTTTATTCTATCTAAATGCAAAACATTGCTTTAAAATCTTCTCTGATACTCGTCAATATGGTCATAGTTTTCTAGTGTTTCTTGCTGTTCATTTAAATATTAATTTACGTTGAATTGACACAAATTTAATGTGTAAACATCACATAAGTGTTAGCAAAATCGTAACCTCGCATCACAATAAAATTGTTTAAACAAAATAGGTATGTATACAAAAAGTTTGACAGTTAGAATCAAAAAATTTCTTGGTCTTTTTGTGATAAATGAGTGCGTTTTATGGCAAAACGTAATAAAAAATATCATGATATTTTTTATCATTTTTATCCGTTTTGAACACTAGGATTATATTGCACATGATTTTTTTTTTGTGTTATATATTTTATATAATTTTTGGGTCGCGCTTAATTTTTGTTTTTGTACGCGATTTTTTTGTGTTTATTTACAGAATTACAAAATGTAGTATTTTGTTAATTTTACTGTATGATTTTGGGTCGCGCTTCGAAATTTTGTGCCATTTAGCGTACGTGATTTTTTAAATATTTTGTTTAATATTTCGTCATTTTGGCGATATCATATCTTTGAAGAATTTTGTTAAATTATGTGTTCTACATAAATTTTTGTTTGTAATGATTTTGATTTTGGTGTTGCTAAATTGTATCATTACTAAATGGCATGAGCGGATGTTTTCTGTTCATGTATTTTATGAATGACTTTGCAGGTGTTATATGACTATACAACACAGCTATAGAATTTTTACATTTTCAGAATCAGGTCATGTCTGCGTCTTCTCTACAACCTAGACGGTTTGTTCGATTGGGATGAAACGTTATACTTAAATTCATTTGGAGATTCCAGTGATTTTTGGCCGAAATAGGTCTCTTGGAAGTGGCAGCTTCCATAAGGGTTTTTCGTTTCTTGGAAATATTCTGAAAAGTAAAGCACTTACGAGAAAAACAATTATGAACTTAAAGATTCTAAATTAAATCTGATTAAAATAAATAATTAAATAAATTAACACCAGGCCAGATCATTTTTCAAAAACTATCCCAAAAGACAATTTTTGTCTCAAAAAAAAACTGTCTTTAAACAAAAATTCGGCGCTGTACAGCCCAGATGGATTTATATATCAGAATGAAATTTTATGAAATCAAAGTTTCAACAATACCGTTCCAGATAAGTTTTCCAAAATTTATGGCTGGATTCTGAAAATTGTAAAAATTTTATAATGTCGCCGCTGTAACTAAAGTAACACTTATTTTAAAATATTCTATCAAATTCGATGGCGGCACCCGAATATTGGCATAAACTCGCGTTATAAATAAAGTTTGCTGTGTTCGTATATCACCAAAATATTAAATTAATTAAGAAATAAATTAAAATAAGAACATATTAGTACAATTGTTGACATTCGTTTGTCTCGACTTTACATACGTTGTATTTCATTACCAACATTTAGGCGTATATAAGAAACGTAATAAATCATAGTCAACTAAATGTTATCAAAAAGCTCAAAAACTGCAATCTGCGTTAACTTCAACTTTTGTTGGTATAGAGATTCAACAACAAAAATATGCGAAACTCGTTTCAGAGAATGACAATTTTTTACTTTTAATAATTTTACCTCATCAAATTTGGTGCTGCAAAGTTAAGATCAAAACTTTCGTTTATGGATCGAATTACATTTTACGAATTAGTACATCTCAGAAATTTTACAGTTACAGAGTTTACACACAGTTTGTGAATTAGACCATTAAGCGCCAATAACGATTTTTAATATATAACATTTTTCAACTAAAATTCAACCTCTGTACAGCCTAAATAGACTGACCGATCGGGACGAAAGTTCATACCCAAGCCCTTTCAACCGAAAGTGGCAGCTTCCATAAATTATTGGGTGTACACATGTATTTCCGAACTTTTTTTAGAGGTAGGCTAGTGTCACTGCTTGCATATTATTCAATCGGGCAATACATGTTTTTTGGAGGTGAGATGTCAAGCTTGAATAATTACTAGTGACATTTTTTCAAAGCGTAAACAACAATTATTTTCATGTAATTGAAAATGACGAATTTTGTACCAAAAAACAGCATTTGCGGGAAGTTTTACTTCATTATTTTTTGTTGAAGAAAAGTGCAGGTGAAACAAATCGTTTGCTTGTGGAAGTTTACGGTGAACATGTTCAATCGAATACAATATGCAAAGAGTGCAATAAGAGACAAAGAACGTGAAGGCGGACCAAGAAAATTTAAAGATACAGAGCTGGAAGAATTGCTTGATGTGGACCCTTGTCAGCCCGAAAAACAATTGCCAGAAGCGTTGAATATTACCCAACAATGTGTTTCGCAACGTATATATGCAATCGGATTGGTTCGGAAGCTGGGAAATTGGGTACCACTCAAATTGAAAGAACGGGACATGGAACGTCGCAAAACCATGTGCGAATTGTTCAACAAAGGAAGAGGTTTTTGCATCGGATCAACACTGGGGATGAAAATTGGATCCATTATGATAATACAAAGCGCAAACCAGAGTGGGTTAAGCCAAGTGAACCAGGACCATCGACGCCAAAAGCAAATATCCGTGGCTCGAAGGTGATGCTTTGTATTTGGTGGGATATGAAGGGTGTGGTTTATTATGAGCTGATTACGACGTTTATTATTACGATGACAACTGATGGCTTTAAAGCAAGCTCTAGCTGCAAAATGACCGGAATGGGATAAAAGTCACGATAAGATTATTTTTGCAACATGACAACGCTAGGTCACATGTTGCTATAGCTGTCAAAAACTACTTGGATAGGCATAACTGGGAAATTCTACCCCACCCGCCGTATTCACCAGACATTGTTCCCTCTGATTATCACTTGTTCCGTTCGATGCAATCGGCCATGGCACAGCAGCACTTCACTTCATTTGAAAACGTCAAAAAATGTGTTGATGACTAGATCGCCTCGAAACAACCAGACTCCTTTTTTCGGGGAATCCATTTATTGCCTAAACGATGGCCGAAGGTTATAGCTTCCGAAGGAGCATACTTTGAATAAAATATTCTTTCATTTTCTACACAAACTAATGTCTTTTATTTCACTAAAAAAGGTCGGAAATACATTTGTACACTCAATAAATTTGCAATAATATCGGCCCATATAAATTTATCAACCATTATGGTTCAACAAAAATTCAACACTGTACAGATTGATTGATCGAGATGAAACTTCATACTTAAGCGTTTTCCGGGAATTATTAGACCTTTATTCAGACAACTACGTCCAACCTCATAATTTGTACTAGTTCTTCCTGTTTAAAATAATAAAGTTTAATGGTTGCCGATGACGAAGAAGAACCCACTCCAACTTTAATGTCAGTAGAACTTCGCTGGTAAAAAAACAAAATATTATGGTCACCACACGATTTCATATTTTTTCCATTTTTGGAAAAGTTATGTTACTGTTCAGATTGGAGGTTCTGAAATATAATAAGAAGACTTTATTTAAATAGTGGTGTAAACAAAATTTGATTAAAACGCATTAAACTTCAGTTTATTCTTGAGACGCTCTTGTTGCTAAAGCATTGCGAACAGCACCCAGTTTTTGAGATTCAACCTCTGCGGAACCAATTCGTTTGAAATATATTACTTGAACGATTTTAAGAAGTCAAATTGTCTAGTTCACGAACTTCGATCAAACGCTTCTCAACTATGCATTTTTAGGTATTGTAACACAATTTAGAACGTGTCGAATCTATTTTAACCACAGATTAGACAAATTGTATCCCATTTCTTAAGAAAAAATTTCTGTATCTACATCTTTTATATCAGCAAAAACAAAATAATCCAATATTTAATTTTAAATTATATTTTTTTATTAAATAATGTTGGTAACAAGAACAACAAAGCAACATTATTGAACAAATTCTCAGAAGATATTGTATACCTTGGTAACGGAAATTCTTGGTACCTTTATTGCTGGTATATATGTACTCGTAACAATATAAATATCAACAATGTATGTACATATAAAGTTCAAAGTGATTTTAATCCATGTATTGAAAGTATTATGGTAATGATTTTATTGGCATTGTTAGGAAATAAAAAATTTCAATTTTATGAAACACAATATGAAGTAGTCGTTTCATCACGTTAAAATTTCATGCAGCTAATGTAAAATTCAGAAGGGGAGGGTCAGAATTCTGATTCGGAAGATTTAATTTCCTCCCATACCTCAATTTTTTAGGTACTGTTTTTACCGAATTATATTTTTATTCTATTGAAGGACGGTCTAGGATTTTCATGAAATATGCGCCAATGAAAAGACAGATATTGCTCGACAACTGTTTTCCTGTTTTGGGTAGGTATGAAAGAAATAGATAGCTATACGCATTTGCTTCAAATTTGTCAGTTTTTAGAAATGCGAATTCGAACGTACGACTGTAACTAATAATGGAGTCCTATATACATCATGCAAACCTAGTTGCATTTCAATTTTTTGAGAATCAGGTCAGAAACTTCATGGCAAAAAAATTATCACTTGGGCTTGTGATTCCAAATGGAATTTTGAGGTGTACATCTTAGAAAGGCACACCCAATTTATTTAGACATACTAAAGTTGAAACTGAGGGCAAAAGCTTAATACATTCCGCGAGTCCGCTATTCAATTTATTTAAACGTTTAATAACAGGTGAAACGTTAATATATCTTTTATATAAGGTAGTTACCTGTAGTTTTACACGGATTCTGATGGTACTGTACCATTTATGATTTCCAACATATATGAAATCAGTATATAGAAATACACAAGCTGTTCCATCATCACTATAATAGCATACGTACGGTACAGAACATTCAAGCGAGCACATATATGAGGATAAGGTTAAGTAATTTCATCAAAAATTTAATATTTTTTTTATTATCGCTACACACAGCATCCAAAAAAGAAAAATTATTTATAATTTTTATTACACGACAAGAAGTTTTTTATTATTTTGTGTATGCCATTATATGGTAAGTGTAGTTAGAACATATTTACGCTTTTGCACCCATTATTAAAAACTGAACGAATTGTTAAAAAAAATCTTTTGGTCATAAAAATATTATATCCCCTTGTGTAGTTAGATAAAATCGGGGTTGGATCACATATTTGTTAAAAATAATATCATTAAGTGGTAGTGTTTTAAATATAAAGCATGCTCTTTCACTGCCGCATAAAAATATAGTAAAATATGACTAAATATCTATTTTGCTACTACTATTTATAAACGAATCGTGTTTTAACATATTGCAATCTCTTTTTCAATGAAATTAAATTATAATGGTCACCTTTAACAATGTGCCTCGAAGTGGTTTTTCTAGTTCTTCAACCAAAACTAGCACTTAATTTGTTTAAAAATCAATAGTTAAATGCATCACAGAGCAAAATACAATCATAGGTACGTCAACAACAATCATATTTCTTGGCCTTGATCTGGTTCAATTTCTGGAAATAATGGAAAGGCGCTTGTTAGATTTTAAATCCAAATTTGTGTTTCAAACAGCATGTAGGACAAGTTCTCCATAAACAATTAAACTAATTCGGACCCGCACTCCTCCTCTTAAGCGGGCGTCTGTTTTGTATCAAACGGCTCGGTAACTAAATATGTTCACGGTAGGACCAACACACTTACATAGTCTCAGAGATGGATATGCGCTTCATCTGAAAAGATGGTTTTTCGACCAAAATCGACGTCACTATAAAGCTGGTGTATGGCCCATACAGAGAGCTGATTTCGCGGCGGATGGTGATGTTGCGCCGTATGATCATCCAACACCACTAATTTTTACAACATCGAATCTCAAAACGTAGCACGAAATTATCACTGTTTAAACAATTTTAATAAATTTTATAATTCTTATTTATAATATAATAATACCATTTTTAGGTATAAATTTATAATATATTCCAATAAATTTATCTTTATTGGTCCAAATCTGTATTCGTACTCAATTTTGTTACCTGAATACCTTAAAATATATAAAATTGAGGTTGGATTACAACATTCCTCCCCCAATAAGACGAAAAATCGTAAAGTGATTTGTCGAATATAAATTTAGTTTATCAAATTATTAAATATAAATTTAATTAGCAATACAATAGTAATAATAATGTTATATAATTATAATTTTAATTTTTTCGACATAATTCCATAAAATCTTATTCCAGCTACATTCTTTTGGAAGTCTGTCAATCAATTTTATTCAAGATGTTGACTCCACTTCAAAACTAATTTATTTTAGACAATACACTTGTCCAACTACAAAGGGTCGAATTTCTTCTTAGCGGTTTCGCTTTTTAATAGAATTTTATCACCGACATTATAATCCGATTCGTTTAGATGTTTATCATACGAAATTTTCGATGTTTCTTTCTTTTTCAATAAACGATTATGAGCAATAAGCCAGGAACCTTGTAGTTTGCTTTTGAGCTCAGAACAGTAATTGTCAGTAATTGTCATAGTTATAAACTTGTTCCGGAGGTTTACTGAATACTGATGGTAGTGTTGAATTAAAACCGAAAACCAATTCGAATGGCATGAAACCTGTAGAAGTGGTGGAGTAGTATTGTACATGAACATGGCGTATGGGATCCATTGACCCCAGTTAAAAAGATATTTTGCTGTGAAATTACGGAGATATTCCACTAAAGTCCTATGTGAGCGTTCCAGTACACCGTTCGATTGCGGATGAAATGCCGAAGTGTTCAGCTTCTTTATAGCAAACAGTTTGCATAAATCTTAAAACATTTCACTCATAAAGTTTGAGCCCTGATCTGTAATAATTGTCTGTGGTATCCCGTTTGCATAAAAAAATTCTGAAAATGCTCGGGCGACAACAGATGTTTCTTGAGACGGAAAAGGTAACGCTAATGAAAACTTACTTAAATCGTCTTGAAGGGTTAAAATTTATTTGTTTGCTTGGTACGATTCTAGTAGTGGTTCAACTATGTCAAGGAATACTCTTTCGAAGGCTAGTTTCGCTATAGTAGTTATTCTCATTGGAACTATATTAATCTTACCAATTTTATTAGTTTGGCACAATGTATATTTGCTACTAAAATGTCGAACTTTGGATAGTAATATGGGAAATGAATAGTAACATTTAATTCGATTAATAGTTCTAGACACGCCTTGGTGCCCGCCAAGTGGAATACAATGGAATTACATAATCACCCGCTCTATATCTGTTACCGAATTCAAATGTATATTCTGATTAGCATCCCTGTTTGGCGCTGGCTCGAGTGTCGAAGAATTAACCGATTCATCGCCGGTAGTCGAAAAAGTTATCTAAATTAGTAATTTGATTTTCCCGCACGAATTGTTTTTTCTGAGATCTGGTAACTGCAAGAATTGCATTTAAATGAGGTGAAGGAGATACAACAATCCTGCTCAAAGCATCTGCGTTTTGATTATTTTTTCCAGGTTTATATTACATCATATTCGTATTCATCCAGTTCAATTTGCCACCTTAACAATCGTGAAGAAGGTTTCGGGTGTTTGGCTAACCACACTAGAGGTCGATGATCAGTAATAATACGAAATTTTTGTCCATAGAGGTATGTGCGAAATGTTTTAACCCCCATACTATGGCTAACAATTTCTTTTCTATAATTGGATAATTCCTTTCAGCAGAATTAAGTGATTGACTCGCGTACGCGATAGGTAGATCGCATCGAATAGCTTTAGACGCCCGCGCTCTAGAAATCATTACTAAAGTGGTGTAATATTATTTAGGCGAATTTGATGCATGATAGAATGACAAAATTTTGATTTTTAATCAACATCTATCCGCTGTGTATTTAGTGGAATGTAGACTCTACCTCCGATTTTCGATATATGTGATGGGAACAAAATTTGAAATTATTACTATAACAGTGAAAAATGGTTTAATCGAATTTAATGAACTAGTTCCGTTTATTATCAGTAAAGATTAATAATGTCTATGAACTCGAACGATGACAAACCTTTAAGAATCTTGTTTTTTTTTCTAAAGTTAATACATCACAAATCGAGGTTTAGCATTGTACTGAAGTTTTACGGTTCCTGGGAGTCAAAATCAAATTAGACAATATAAGCATGATCACCAAACATTATAAAAATTCAAATACAATTTCAAAATGATATAATTAAACTACAATAGAAAATCTCATTATGATTACCATACAAATTTTTTGATGTTTACTATTTCAGCATAATTGCGATAGAATAGATTTACCTCTGTACATAAAAGATTCACGACCAAAAACCTTTTCGGTAATTACAGTAGAGAATAAAATGTACATTGTTAAACATATGAATTATTGCCTTCAAATTGTTGCCGCCTTCCCGAGAGAGATGTACACTGCATAGTAGTGTTGGAAAGCATAATTATGGTATAAACAAAAACAAGAAAAGCTCTATATTCGTTCATTTTTAATTATAAACTTTTTCATAATATGTTAATTTATGCAAACCAAAATAAATAGATTTCTCATTCAATTTTTGTTTGTTTTCCGAAATAATTTTCCAGGTAACGAACACTCAACTGAGTTTTAATGTTATTGAATTTTCTGTACATTTTAAATTATAACAACGACATCAACAATAACAAGAACACCAAACGAGCTTTTAAACCGAGAGTAAACAAATTTCATGACAAAAAAAAATAATTTAAATTAAAATTAAAAACTTAATACAACAACAAAAAGAACATAAAATTATTATAATTCTCTATATGTATATACTAGTCCATGGAACAACGCAAAAATAAAAACGTTCGTTCTGCGGCCAAGGTCTTGTCACAAACGTGATTTGTCTGTTGAGAAACGCGCCAGTAAAATAAAAAAGCAAAAATGATTTATCATGTCCATATCATTATCAATCCCTCTGGTGTGTGCTTTCGATTATTTTTTGTTGCTTGCAGGAATACGATGAACACGCATACAGATTCGTAAAACCATTGTCAGTTTAAAGAGATTGAAATATAAATGAACTTATTTATCACAAAAACAAGACAAAAAATAAAAGAAAATACGAAAATCAGAAAATTTATAAAGAATAAAACAAAAAATGGGAAACAGCGACAGTAGAAAAAAGCTCTCTGTATGAAAAAGGTAGTACGTGAGTTGTATTACTAACAATGATATAAAGGTGATAAAATTGTTTTCTCGCAGGTGATATGAAGTAGAAATAGCATTCAATGATTTGGGAGAATTTAAATTAATCTTGAGCGTTTGTTTTTCATCGAAGGTCAAACGACTTTTTCAGATTAATTCTAAACAATACAAATGGTTTAATTATTAAATTCATTTTCGTTTTCTATACTCCCTTGGCGATATTTTGCAAGGGGACATTGGTCGGTTTATATAATACAATTATAAAGCAGGATTACCGTTAGAATTCAATATAAAGGTCGGTAGACGACGTACACGTAATAGTCGTACGTTGTTTACTTGTTTGTATTTGTAGACAGCAGTAGAATAAATTAATGTGGTTTCACAATTTTATACAAATTGAGATAAATATAATGGTACGTTCGTTGGGGGATTTCACTACTGGTTGATTCATAAGTTGACAATGGAAAATACAATTTAATCAGGATATTTAAATCGCTGCTTGCTTAATGACACCAGTCTCAATGATGGCCAAATGTAAATATGCATCTTCTTGTGGTGAAGCTGTACTTAATTCTCATGTACTGTAACAAAATTTGGCCAAAGATAGACGATGGATTTGATTCGTGTATAATTTGAAATTTTTAAATTAACTTAAATAAAAGTTCTCAATTTTGAACAAGTCCTTTTAAACAAGGATGTGTTCAAGAATAGTTAGGAGGCGCACACCTCACGAAGCGATTGGAACTTCGGTTCAAAAATTGGCAACCCGGAAAAATCACTGCTTCTAACGCCTTAACTTGGGGGTTTAGTTTTGGATTTTACCGGACTTTAGCTAAATTCGTAGCAATGGTTTAGAGAGAGCCAGAATCGTCAGTTTGTGAGCTAAGGTGGAGTTAAATAATTAATAATTTACACGCGTAGAGAATTTATGTAGACAATTAAGAAATGTAGACAATGTCGAAGATAATTGTTTCTGACGTACTCATATATAATGCGCGTTGCTATATTTCTTGCATAAATTTTAGGCAGGTGAAACAGTGGTTTGAACAGTGGTGGCAGTTGAAAATTTTAATATAAGCTTTTTAACAGTTTCATTAAGTTCGAGTATTTTTACGAAATTATTATGTTTTCGAAAAAATGGCTTAATGGTGACATCTGATCTAAAAACCAAAACAAAGAGCCCTGTTAGTAAGTCTCGAATCGTTTACTCTACCACGAGATTTGTCAGTGCTGCCTCTATTAGACGACGCATATTATTTAACGTTCACAAATGCAGATAGACATGTATCATTATGACAGCTCATCATTCCGAGAAGTAGTAAATTACTAACAATCCTCGAGGCGTAGGAGTTAAAAAAATAAATATGGCGCGTAATGAATAGTCGTGTTATTTTGTCTCTCTTAAATTCAAAATTAATTTAATTTAATTATTGGTACTGCAGTGGTACTGTACAAAATCTTCGTAATTGTAAAATTCTCATATTTATGATTACCAATCTTTAAATCCAGAAATTTAATTTCATATAGTGATACTCGTACTATTAACTCTATTAAATTCAAATTTACAAATTTGTTTGTTTGTGTCGTGACGCCTAATACAAATGAAATCATGTCAATTGTGACAGAAAAATTTGATAACCTTAATGACATTATCAATGGTAACTAACCAAAGCATGGCTTCTGTAAAGTCTGTAAAAATTTATGTGATGAAATTATGAAATTGTATTTGGAATTAAATAAAATCAATGATTGTATCATATCGCTTGAGGTTCGAATAGATCAATTGGAACGAAAAAATATGGTTAATGTTGTGGTTGTTGCTGGTATGTCTTGTGTTACCAATGTGAGCGTGCACGATAGAGTTGCACGCATCTGTGAGGGTTTGGAGGTCAACATAAAAACAACAATAAGCAGGCAGTGTCTTCCGACCATTTCGTAAAAATCAGTTAAATTCAACTACGTCACCTATTATTATGAAATTTTGGACTATATAGGTGTTTTTCTATAACAAATTGATCAAGGTCGGTAACTTAAATCTCTTTCATATTGGTTTAAATTCTACCGGTATAATTTACTGCAATGATGGATTGACAAAACGCAACTCGACAATTCTGTAACGTGCGGCATCGTGAAAAAAACAAATTGGAATAGCCAAAGTGATGACGAAAAAAGAGTGGGTTTTTGTAACACTGTTGTGTAAGACTGTTGAATGAGTCAACACTATATTATGTAATTGGGGTAATGTATGTAATTTAGATGAAAATCTAAATGATTGTGTAGACCAACACCCGCAAAAATTTTGATCATCACAAAATTTTGATCATGATCAACCGGTGGTGGTTGCAAATCAAATCAACTCTCAAGCAGCATTCCCATCGATCTAGAACTACTCCTCATGCTGAGAATTTAATGGAAAATCAATCTATTAAAAGTGAAGCAAGGTCATCTCCATTAACAGTTGCAGATAAAACTGGGTTAAGTGTATAAGAAATGTTTGAATTTAATAACGGAAAGTGCAAAACCAAATTAAAATCTAAAATAGATCCGGGTCTGAATATAAATTAAGGTCACCTAAAGACTAGAAGTCCACTGTTAGCTATGAAATTAATTTTTTTTATATCTATGTATTTTAGTTCTGCTTTATATTTTTCCAATCCATTGAGTTATATAATTTTATTGTGTAACGAAATTACAACCTAAATAAATTTATTTTAATAAAATAATTTATAGCACTATTGATCGCTGAATTTCCGTGTGGTATGTCCACTTGCTGGCAGTAGAGGTCCGAATTGAGCATTTGGCCATTGGATAGCAGTTCATAGTAGATGATTCCCTTCCATTCCCACCAAACACACAGCAAAACCCTCCTGGCCGCCAATCCTGCCTTGGCCACCATTTGGACCGGCCTTCGAGAATGATTGTTTAAGAACCACATGCTATCGCTGCAATCAAGCAAAACTCGTTCTTTCAGAATATCCTTCGTTAAAGAAATGTTCGATATAAATACTACCAAAACGAAAGTAGAATGGCTTCAAAAGCATCAACTTTTTACAACATTGCAATAAAATCAAATTACTCGATAAAAGTCATTGGCAAAACCAACTTCAATCCAGAAATCTGCAGTATGGGATTTTTTGGGCAAGACTATGTCGTGTATAGATGTGATCGCTCCCCAGGTGCCAGTAAGAAAAAATCAGATGGAAGTATACTCATTGTCGTGCAATTCTTTAAGAAATTTAACACCATCAATAGTGGAACAAGTCTTCGTGAGAATCAATATATATAAAATAATTCTGTACATTTATACAGCCTATTTACCGTTTGCCTTATTCAAGTAGTGAAGTATATGCTAGATGTAGCGATGCTATTTGTGAACTATTAATTAAAACTAACATTTAGGATATAGTACTTTCAATCGTTGACTGCAATCTACCAAACATCACATGGAAACTGGACGATGAAATTAATAGCCTACTGCCGTATAGCGTTACATCTCAGACATAATGCACATTGGTTAATAACATGCTGGGTGCAAACCTAAGTCAAACTAATAATGTTCCCAATGAAGGCGAGTCATTCTTAGATTTGTTCTTCACCAATGTGCCTTCCAGTCTTATTTTAAATTTACCATAAACCAAGAGAAATTATAATGAACTAAGAAGAGCTAATACCAAATAAATCATTGCAAACCCAAGGAACAATATTCATCTACAATAAAGCCGAACATTCAAGCGTGCAACTGTACTTCAAAGCAATTATATGGGATGGTATTTTAAATTCGAACGATGTTCGAAATGTTAAACGTTAAATGTTAGTGTACACCAGTTCTATGAGGTATTATTGCGTGGGTTTGATAATCATATCCCAATACGCAGAAAAAAAAACAGTAGTCATCATTATTCACCTTGGTTTGACGATCGCCTTATAAAATTTTAAAAATTACAAAACTAAAGCGTATGCTTAATTGTTTGAAAGTGGTTTTGATTCAGATAAGCCAATATGTCTACAATACAGTAATGAATTTTACGTATACTTCCAAAAAAAATTAATATCAACCCAAAACAATTTTGAAAATACTTTAGATCCAAGTGCGAAATTGATGGAAACCCCACCAATATGTCCTATATAATATCAGTAGCGACAATGCCAAGGAAATACGAGTTGATACGTAGTTGATACGTTTGCTGATTTTTTAAATCAGTTTATAAAAGTATAAATATTAATTTAAGGTAAACTAATGATATTAACAACTTATCAATTAGTCCTCCTGTTGTCACTGATGAAAATGTACTGAGAGCACTGAAAAGCTTCAGCGATGGATGCGGTCCGGACAATATACCATCATCATTACCGCACCGGTGTTTTTCCCGATTACTGGAAAATATTGAAAATTACACCTATTTTTAAACTGGTAAAAGAGACGACCTCTCATGCTACAGAGAGATATCAACAACTTTATCTATCCTTAAATTGTTCGAGTTAGTTGTCCGTAACTCCTTCAAAGTTAGATTAGCGCACCATTTATCACTTGCATAACACGAGTTTGTATCAGGAAGATATACTAATAATACTACTATATTACTAATACTAGATATACTATTAATTTAGTTGAATTAGCAGCGCGACAATTCACCGAAAACAAATAACGATTCATCGAAAAGCAATTCACTGAAAAAGACTTTGAAAAGCAAACCACAGAAATTGCAATTAATTGAAAACGACAGTTTACCAAAAATAACAATTCACCAAAATCGACAATTCATCGAAAAACAAATCACCGAAATCGACAATTCACAGAAAACAACAATTCACCGAAAAACCAATTCACCGAAAACGACAATATTTTTATACAACCTACCGATTGCAGCTTTATAACGCGGAATTGAACTGATTTGTAATAATAAATTCAAACAGAAAAAATAATTTTTATTAATAGAAAAGATTCACAGTAAATGTTACAGAATCGTCTAAACGTTTTTTTTTAAATTTTTTCAATCTGTTCTGGGGCCGAAGAACCATCTACACATTGCATAGCTTCATACCAGCCTATAGTACTGGCATGGGAGATGGGCACTCAGACAAGAGGTCATAGTTGTGTTCCTTTCATCACAGATCGTAATCAGATAATGAAAATTCCGTATTGCACCCTACGCCTATTGGGGGTTGAACCCGGTACCTCCCGATAAAAACGCCAAAGCTTTAACCACTGTGATGTTTGATCGGTTGCTATGAAAGCCATGGGACCTAACAGTGTACGCTAAACTAATATCAACTGTCAACTAACTAATATAATTTATTTTATTAAACCTGGATTTAAAAAGTAAATTAATTTTATTGTACGAACTAAAATGAAATCGATTATAACTACACCAATATCAAAACATCGCGTGACGAATGTCCACTATTTGTTGTATTATAAAAATGTAATTTTAACTGCCAAAATATACGTAAACCCAAATTTAAAGTAGGAAACTGTAAAATGATGACTTCGTACCAAAAAACAAAGAAAAAACAACAGTCAACGCAATAATCTACACTGTCGACGAATTGTATACACACTTTACCAATTCTCGGTATTGTCTATTCAAACATCAATTGCCTACGTTATTTTTGACACTAACATTCAAGTTTGAACTACGCGTATAGAAGCACAACACAGTTTGGACCTTTATAGTAAAAATCAGGATCTGGTGTAATCTAATATGCGAATATGAATGCAGTGCAGTGGGGCACTGTATCTTAAAAGGATATACGTTCACTGGATATAAGACATCAAGCGTAAATTATAAATTTCATTTTTGCGACAATTAACATAATCTAAATGAAATGATAAACGAAGAATTTCGGTTTCAGAAATTAAAGTTATAAACCTCAATTCAGCAACATAAGAAACCACTAGAAACATCAACTACCGGGGTAAAATTGCATGACTGCCATCCTTACATTGCGATATATTTATTCCTCCTAGTAGTTATTTTTGGTGTTACGTGGTTTATGGTTAGAAAATAAAACCTAAGTGGTTCTTTATCAGGCTGTCCCACAACATGTAGAATAATCAGTCCGGACATCCGATACCAATGCAATAAAGATATGTTTTTCAAAAATATTTAAACCATTTAAAACCATTTTTAGACATAGCTGTAGCGAATATAAACGCGATACACATGTTTGCAAAGTGTCAATCTGGTTTTTGGAAGTGACTCAAAAGTTGATAACAAAATTTGGTGGTCAGTCAATCATAAACAAGCATAGAACCGAAATGCAAATAAGTTTAAAAATCATTAGAAAGTTGACCTTGAATTACACTTAGGATGAGAACCCAGTTGCAAATAATATTGAGGATACAAATAAGTTTTGAGTTTTTTATAACTTCGAAGTTTCATTCAAAGAAATTGGTACAATGTATTTTATTCAAAGTATTGTCCATCGTTAGTTCCGACTTTTTCCGCGTGGATAAAATTGGGTTGGCGTAGTGGTTCCACTTGTCGTCTCCCAAACATACTTCCGATTTTATCGTTGGAGCAGTTGTTTGCACGCGGAAAACCGGCGTTCAACGTCTCTTGGCTTGAGTTCATACAGAACCCAATTCCTTTGTTTGTGTCCCATACCCATGGTCTTGAGACGGTTTTGAATCGCTTGTTGAGTCAGTTCCAAAATTTCAGCGAGCTCCTATTGAGTTTGGCATGAACCTTGGTCCAATAACACCTCCAACTCAGCGTCTTCAAACTAACTGGTCTCCCTTCGCGATCTTTATCACTTTGGCAAAATCGTCACTTTCAAACCGGCAGAACCAGTACTCACATGTTTTTATTGATGGCGCATATTCCCCATATGCTTCACACAGCAATCGATGTGCATCATCTGCAATTCTCTTTCAGTCCTTCAAATTAAAACAATAAAGCAGCGCTATCGTATATTACGACAGAGTCTTGTACCTATTTAGTAATTTATATTGCATAATCAAGTATTTGATTAGTCGGCGTAATCAAGTGATTATCCCCAGTTACGTGTAATTCCTCCCCAGATTTTTCGCCTCAATAAGTCTACTGACTTCCTTTTCGTGATAAGTCCAGTGGTTTAGTTCTTAGCAGTTTTCTATTGCATTTTCCTACATTTTATGTTTAGTTCTTCTCTCTTCTTTTTTATGTGTTCCTTCCATCTAAGTTTAGCATCTAAAGTCATGCCGTGATATTTAGCAGTATTTGCATGTGGTACTATTATCGAATTTATCTTTATTGGTATATGATTAACTTTTAGATTTGTAAAGCTCACTTTGATTGAGTTTGCTTCATTTAATTTAATTCGTCATTTCTTTGTCCAATTACATATCAAGTTAGTAGCCTTCTCTAATTTACTAGTGGAGTCATTGATGTTCTTTGCTGTTGCAAGTATTACCGTGTCATCGGCAAAAGTCGCCATAGTTGCTTCTGTAATTGGTATATCTCTAATAAAGGGTGTTTTTTTAAGAGGTTGCCGATTTTTTTTTTGAATAAAACACATATAAAATTATGAAATGACCAAAATTTTTTTTTATTTGGTAGATAATTTTTTGGCATTTAACATTTAAACACAATTTCTGGCATATGGCTACCACGACTATTTTTCACAAATGTCATTCTGGAGGTCCAATTTTCCAGCACTTTTTCAAGCATTTGAGGGCGTATGTCAGCAATGACACGTTGAATATTGGTTTCCAAAGCGTCAATCGATTGAGGTTTATCCACATAAACCAATGACTTCACGTATCCCCACAAAAAGTAATCGAGTGGCGTCAAATCGCACGAACGCGGAGGCCAATTCACCGGACCATTTCTCGAAATAATGTTGTCGTTGAAAGTTTCTTTCAATAAGTCGATTGTTTCACGTGCTGTATGGCAAGTGGCACCATCTTGTTGAAACCACATTTCATTCATATCCATATCTTCAAGATTTGACAACAAAAACTCATTTAACATGGTTCTGTATCGATTTCCATTCACGGTAACGCGTCGTCCTTCCTCATTTTTAAAGAAATATGGACCGATGATCCCACCAGCCCATAGACCGCACCAAACAGTACATTTATCAGGATGCATTGGTAATTCTAGAACGGCGTGTGGATTATCTTTGCTCCAAATGCGACAATTTTGTTTGTTGACGTATCCATTTAACCAAAAATGCGCCTCATCACTGAAGAGAATTTTACGGTAAAAAAATGGATCTTCGTTCAATTGATTTAACGACCAATCACTGAATTCACGGCGCAAACGATGGTCGTGTGGCTTTAATTCTTGCACCAATTGAATTTTGTATGGCACCAAACCCAAATCTTTACGTAAAATTTTCCATAAAGTCGATGGACAAAGTCCAATTTGCTGAGCACGACGACGAATCGATAAATTGTCGTTTTCTTCGACACTGGCCTCAACGACAGCAATATTTTCTTCTGTACGAACTCTTCTCATTCTTGTCGGTGGCTTGGCATCCAAAAGAGTGAATGTAGACCGAAATTTGGTAATTACGTTCTTTATGGTGGTCTCTGACGGACGATTATGTGCACCATAAAATTCACGAAGTGCTCTATAAACATTTTTAATTGAACACTGATTTTGAAAATAAATTTCCACGATTTGAAAACGTTGTTCTGGAGTTAACCTATTCATAATGATTTGCCAAACAATACTGAGTAGAAATGCCACTTTGAGCTGTCAAAACAACTGTCATAAAATAAAACGACATCTATCGGAAAAACAAACCTCCTAAAAAAACACCCGTTATATAGGAGAAAGAAGATTGGCCCAAGAACACTTCCTTGTGGTATTCCTGCTGTTTTCCTTTTTAGGTGGGAGTATTCATTCTCATACTTTACTCGGAAGTGCCTCTCTGATATGTATGATTTTAGAATTTGAAAAAATCTCGATGAAGTTTGAATTATAATCCCTGGTGTCATACTTTGTCGAATACTTGCGCTACATCAAGGAATATAGTTGAGCAAATTTGATTGCTTTCTAGTGATTTCTCGATTACATCAGTCATTCGATGTATTTGTTCTATCGTAGAATGTTTTTCCCTAAATCCAGACTGAAGTGGGGGATAAGATTCCTTTCTTCGATAATTGGTTTTAATCTTTTAAGAATAACCTTTTTAAATAGTTTCGATAATGCCGGTAGCAGAGAATATAAGAATATAAGAGCATATCCTGGAGCCTTATACGCATTCAGGTTATTCTTGATTTCCCATTTTAGTTCTTTCAATGTTACAGGTGTAATTTTCATTTCATCCTGTTTATATATCGGGGTGATATTTTCCTCTTCCGTTTGTTTGGGGTAAGGTTGGAATGTTTCTTCAAGGTGATTTACAAACAAATCTGTTTTTGTTTAGCATTTCGAGCCCAATTTTCTTTATTTTTAATTGGAGGAACCTGAAGTTTGGGTCTTTAAAGATTCTTAGTTGATTTCCATAATGAATAATCAGTATCTTTTTGCACAGTTAGAGTGCTGAAATATGTATTAACTGACTGATTTTTAATGTCTTTTATTAGGTATTTTAATTTGTTGCACAACTGGTTAAATACCCTCTTATTTTCCGGGTTTCGATGTTTTGGCCATTTCTTCTGTGCTTTTTTTAAGAAGTTCTTTCACATAGCTAGCATTGCGTTTCACTTCCTTACTATTATTAGGAGTGCTTTCCCACGCAGCACTTTGGATATTATAGATGAGCTTATCTAGTTCGCCTTCTATTTGGGCTGGTCCCTGTATTGGGTTTTACAGACTAATTATTTCTGTTAAATGTGTTTGGAAGAGATCCCAATTGGTTTTGGAGCTCGTTAATTTCGGGTTGATCTCTTTCATAACCATGGTTTGGCTAAGTATCATAATAACTGGTACACGATACACTTTCACTGTTCTCTACATGGATATAATTATCTGAAACCCCTCTTGTAATAAAGAAGTCTATAAGATCTGGAGTTTTACTGATATCCGTAGGCCAATAGGGTGGTGTACCGCCTGAGTGAAACTCGTATTTTAGTTGTTTGTCTGCTGTGAACAGTTCTTTTCCTTTAGCAGTGGTTAACGGTGATCCCCAATAGATACATATATGATGCATGTTTAAAAATATATCTAGTTCTTGAATGTGATGCAATAGCCCATTTGCATTCCGAGGTTACAATTCGTATTGTTTTATTCAATTCTTTTGTTTATAATTCGATTTTATATAATTTATATTTTGATACACTCGATCAAGGTTTTCTTCTACTCTTTTATTGGAACTAGTTTGTGATTTCATGTCTTCTAGTGTGTTCTGCAGGTTCTGAGGCTCTCTAGATTTCTCAGTATGTCCTGTAAAACGAGATCCACTTTGCTGAACTATTTGTGCATAAGTAACTTTTTCATTTACTCGCCCTCTTTGTATGTTGAGATTAGAAGTTGACGATTTAGGCTCCGTGTTTCTTTTTGTTGATTGTACATATCTTGATGTATCTGGTTTGCGTGATTTATCTCTCATTTTCTGTAGTTGTACTGCTACTTCACATCGTCTGTAGTTGGCTGGATGCTGGCCGTTACAGTTGATACACTTCGGTGTTGTATTTCGAGGAACTGTGCAGCCGTTCCCAGCGTGTTTTCCTGCACATTTAACACATCTTGCTTGACGATGGCAGTACTTTTGTGTATGATTATAATCTTGGAAGTTTTTACATTGCGGTATTAGTCGAGTGACCCTTCTCGGTATTTCTATTTTAACTCTGAGGTTGAGGATAGCCTTAATATTATAAATATTTTCGATTTTTTCTTGATTGTCGAAGGTTAGCATGAAAAGTGGGAGTCCTCTTCTCATGATTTCAACATTTCCTTCCCTATTTTCTCGGCTCTCTTTTCTGATGATGTTGACTGCATCGATTATTTTCAGGCCTTTGTTTTGCAGGTCCTCAATAATTTCATCTTTTGAGCAAGTTGGATGGAGATCTCTTACCATTACTTTAATTGATCGATCATTTTTATCCTCGTATGCATACCACTGGTGACCAACAGAATTTAATTTGCTAGCTAGAGCGATATTACTTTGTAGTCATTTCGTACTACTTCATTCATCAGTTTCTGAATAATACCGTGATTTGTTATTCCTAGAATATTGATCGGGGGTGGAGCCTGCTTCTTCTTTTCTGGCTCATGCACTTTTGGTACAGTTACTGCATTGACAGTTTTAATGTGGGTTTGAATTGGCTCAACTTCTGGTGATGAATCAGCTTTCCTCTTGCTTGGGTTGGTTTCCTTTCTTGGTTTCTTATTTGCTCTCTTGGATTTCTGTAGTCTCCAATTGGTTTCCCTTTCAAGCTCATCTTCATCCGTGTGACATTCGTCTAGATCTGTGAGTACTTGAAATTGGTTGTTCAATAATGCTGAGTTTCCTGTGTTGTTATTTTTATTTACTGTTTCATTTAGCATAAGAGTTTCTTTCTTTAGTACGGCAACTTCATTGTTCAGCTGCGCGATTAATTTCTCCATTTGTTCAAATTTATTTATTAACTCCACGTTGTTTATTATAACTGTTTATGCACTGGGCGTGGCTTCAGAATTTGGCTCGAAATGTGTATGCTTGATAGAAGAGGAATTTTCCTTCTCATTGTTACGTTCACACAGTGCGATGCTCACTGGCGGTGCCGTACTTCTCTACCAAGTATGCAAGAAAACGTATATAAAAAACCTTAATTTCCCATTTTAATATCTCCCATAATAACAAACATTATTCAATTTATTACTATCGGTCGTAATATAATAAATAACACCAATAATAATAACAATAATATTAATAAAAATTACAATCTCAATAATTTACCATAAATTAAACCCTATAAATATCGAATAAATATTAAACCGCAAATTATTCCAATCACAAACGAGTATGTTATCAACGAAGCCAAAATTAAATATGAAGCACAATTTTCCATTAACGATATGCTCACGTTATCCCTTTAGAACATTACACAACAGCAACAACGTTGTGCACCAAAATCGAACATAAACTAACAAATAATCTTTCCATTTCATTAATTTTCATTTGATGACGAAAACAAAAAATGTATTTTCTTCCGTTACAATTTTCCATGTTATAGATTTTTGTTTTCTTTACGTGTTATTATCGTTACTCAGGTACTTTTTAGGTGAAATGGGAATCTTATGTATGATACCTATGTTATTATTGCTCCTAGATAGGATGAACGTGTTCGAGGATAGTTAAAATCGACAAGGTTATCTTATAAGATTTGTTAGTTTTCGTACCCATCCATCTTTAACAAACGTATGCACGTGAGCTATACGATTTATTTCGTCATGAATAAGATAAAATATCTCTTAATAAATATTCTATTCTTTAAAGTTATATTTCCTCGCAGAATCATATAATTTTTGAAAAATTTACAACACAACCGAATATACCGTAAAATTATTCTTAATGGTGTCATTGTCCTTCTTTAGCAAAACCAAGAATAAATCAGAATTTTAGATTTTTTAACAAACACAAATCATCACAACTTACGATGCAGATGAAAAAATTTTAATTTTATCAAATACTTTTTTGTATTCTGTTTACAATTTTATAACGAGTATACTATGCATGCATGTACTCAGTGAACTCGTAGCGTAGCATCAAATCATTCCAGAAAATGCAGAATATTGAAATACTTAGCTAATAATGTATTCTACCTTAACATCAGAAAACTGGAAAATGTAAATATTTGCACAATTCAATTTATAATTTATACAATACTACCTTATGTGCGTAGGAATCTCATTCAACTTCTTGGTATTCAAAGAAGTTATTTTTGTGCTTTACCTTCTTTTGACATTGGCCTCTCTTGATGATTAAGTTTGATGTGAGTGTATAATGTAGTATAACCCACGCTAGAACGTGGAAACATAATGGTTTCGAATTCTTAAGAGAAATTAGTTGAAATATTATAGATTTTAGCCCAATGGCTTGGTATTTAATGTCTTTATTAATAAATAGGTATTAACATGAGACGACTCGTGCCCTGTAATGATGGTGACCACTGTGCGTTAGTGACACTGAAAAATGTGCTGATCATTTTTAACTATTCCATAGTTAACAATGTGTTTGCGACTCCCACGAAAAAATTTTATTTTGTGTTTTTTGACGTTAGTTATGGGTTTTTTCCCAGTCATTTAACGATAATTGTTTTTCTGAGTTTTTATAATTACATTTTTTCGACTAATAAAAACCATA
Source organism: Nephrotoma guestfalica (assembly GCA_963691935.1). Classification (NCBI taxonomy): domain Eukaryota; kingdom Metazoa; phylum Arthropoda; class Insecta; order Diptera; family Tipulidae; genus Nephrotoma; species Nephrotoma guestfalica. The sequence goes on from OY829914.1 coordinate 136,584,614, forward strand.
ATAATGAATTTTCTAGCGAGCCGGAATTTGGGTACTGGACATTTAGCAACACTCTGCTTCACTGTATCAATCTTTTCTGGTTCTCCCCCAGTCTTTACTTTATCTCCCAGTGTCTGTAAATTCTTTTAATTATTCATTACATGCTGAATGGTCGGCGTGGTGGACTTGCTCGGCGCATGACACACCAAAAAGTCACATAATTTTCATGTAAGTTTGTTAATATTTGTAATATATTGATATACATACACTATGAAATGTTATTAAATTAAAATAATGAACTCGTTTTTTAAACTTTAAGGTGTATTGACGAAGGACGAAGATACAAATCAAATCTTCATAAATATTTATTTTGTATGGTCACACAATAGCCATAAAAGTATGCACCATAAACGTAATAATAATAATTTAATGGATTTAAGAACTCAGGTTTAGGACATCAGGGTATCGATTTTGTCCCAAATCGGTTAAGCGAAATGAGTTTAACCGGAAAGATAAATTAGTAGTAATTGTATTTGTGTTAGTGGCATGTCCGTATTTTTGTTTTGTTATATGCACATGTATGTCACGTGTCATTGTATTAGTTCATTTACATTAACCATTGTAAACGACATATTTTGGTGTTGTTTACGATACAGTGTTACTTTTTAAATAGTTTATGTATTTTTTGAATTTTTTAAATTAACATTTTAATTGTAAAATTTATAAAATTCAAAATAAATATACATGTGTTGTGATGTACCACTCATCTTTGTTGTCCCCTATAATTTACCTATCATAGATATGTATGTATGTGTTGGTGTTGAAGAGCAATAATTACGGGTACTATATTTAAAATAAAATTAAAATAACTTCTATTGGGATTCGCTCTTGGACGTGATAACATGGTAATTATTCTAATATTAAACATTTCCTAAATTTTATAATACAATTCCTAATTCTTTAAAAAAAACCTTTATTAAATTCCTATTTCTAAATTCCAACTTGTGAAATTCAAATTATATATTTTATACTTATAACTAAAAATTGATTGTAATAAGAAGTGAATAAAACTCAATAATAATTATATTGCAATTACATAAATTAGTACATTCGTGTGTTTAAATATTTCAATCCACCATTTCGCAACACTGGTGGCAGCGGATTTGGACTATAAGTTTTTTAATCAATTTTATATATTGTGAAATTTGTGGATTTTTTTTTTCTCTCATAGAAGTGCATATAAAACATTCAAAAGTGTTAAAATAAATTACCTAATCAATGAAAACTTTATAAATTGATATTCAGTGATAAATAACATTCATTCAAATTACACAAAAAAAAAAAAAAAATGAATAGCAAATATTTACATACAGTTTAAAAAAATATATCGGAATAAACGAATAATATATATAACAGTGTATATAAAAAGTATGTAATAATAACATTTACAACCTTAGTGTAATTTAAAAATTACAAATTGTACTTTTATGTGGTGCTTATACTCGCACATTGTTAGTTACAGTTTTTGATGATTGTACGATTCGAATTTTCGAATTTTAAACACACATTCTAAAAAAAAAAAAACAAATAATAATAATTTTAATACCTAATAAGAAAAACAATAATAATAAATTAAATAATTTTTCTAATCCAACTTCCTTATCAATAATTCCTAATCCTAGTTTTGTACCATTGCATTATCACAAACACGAAAATTCAAGAGCTACCTAAGTATATAAACATCAAGCAACATATAAACAACCTATATTATTGCGATTGTGGAAGTGCAATCAATTTTACATCTTTAAAAACAGTTACCAGTTTAAGAAGTAATTTTCAACATCGGAATTTTGCTCGATAAAAATATTTTCAACAATTTTGGACATTCATCTGTATATTAGTACATATAATATTCATTTATATACATCATCATAAATTTTGGGATATCATCAATAATTTTATAATTACACGGCAATACATGGCAATGCCGTCATCAAAATAAATCAAATGAAAGCAGCAACTGGACACAACAAGGACCTTATTCAACTGTAAATGGAAACATCTCTACAAATTTTTCTATGTTAAAGGTATGCAAATTTTATTTTTTATTTCTTTTTCCATTACAAATATTTATCATCGCACGAAAATATCAAAATATAAACAGTTCATAATACATTATTATTTATTATTACATACTCGTAATTTCGTATTTGGCACGGTCGCAAGTATTATCAAAAAACAAGAAAAAAAACTGCGTATGATAACAGTAAATTTGGGTATAATTCGAATTACTTTGATTTAATTAAAATTTTTATTATCATAATCACCATTATTGAGTTTCTATTTTTCTTGAATTTTCTACAAACTACTTAAAACTTTAAACCAATTCTAAAATGGCAGACCTAGATATTAGTTTAGCATTAAAAATAATTCCAGAATTCGATGGATCTTCCGAAAACCTACATAGATTTTTATCTTGCAGTGACATGATTTTTGAATCGTTAAAACCTACTGAAACAAGTAAATTTTTGAATCTACTTAGAGTTAAACTTATCGGAAAAGCGTATGAAATTGTTAAGTTCGAAGAATTTCAGAAATGGAAAGATCTTAAAGTTGCACTTAAAACTCAATTTAGTTCTAAACGTTCTCTCGCATCAATTCAAGTAGAATTAAATTCTATTAAGCAACAACGATCCGAAGATGTGAAAACTTTCTCAAATCGCGTTGAAACTTTACTTTACCAGTTAAACGAGGCGTGTCTTTTAGAACCGGGCATTGAATCAATAAAAGATGTCAAGAAAATAAATAATAAAATGGACCTCAGATCGTTTCAGGAAGGATTACAAGAACCGATGAAGTGGTTAATAAAAGCTTGCCGATTTACCAATTTGAAAGAAGCCATTACTAAAGCCTTGGAAGAGGAGGAAATCCAAAAATATTCAATTTCAAATTATTCGTCCACTTCAAAACAAATTTCCGCGTTTTCGCAACAACCCAAATCATCATTCTCTAACTTTGGAAATGTTCCAAAATGCCAATTATGTGATAAAACGGGTCACAAAGCGTCAACCTGTTTTAAACTACAATCTTCTGAAAATTTGAAACAGAATAAATCATTGGTAAATTCAAACGTAAATGATTCTACAACTTACTACCGAAATAATTCAATATGTGCTTATTGTCATAATAAGGGACATCACATTCAAAATTGTATGAAGAGACAATTTAATGAAAAGAAAAAATTAAACAAATATGAACAAAATGTAATTACCAATTCTTCATCTAACACGGGAAACTTGCAAGGATCCAAACACGAAGGTACTCCTCACCGGATCCGAGATTGCCAATAGAGTGCCAACAACATGATAATTCTTACAACTCTAGATTTAAAACTACTAATTCTAACATTACAAATAACCTGATAACAAACAATTCAAATGTGTCTGAATTGAGTTTTGAAAATTCTAATCTTAATATTTTAAATACTATTTCATCCGATTTAAGAAAATCATACAACATTTCGACCTTAGAAGATTTGAATACCAACTCTAATTCTACAATGTTCTTAAAATTAACTTTACTACATGAACCAGAGGAAATTTTGCATTTTTTGATAGATTCTGGTGCTGATTTGAGCATAGTTAAAATAAAACATTTAGATCCAGATTCTCTATACTATCCTGATTCCAAATGTAGAATCACCGGAATTTCAAAGGAATCCTTTGAGACACTTGGATTATCTAACTTACAACTATTCTTTCCTGATTCAACTTTTTCATTTAAACAAAACTTTCAAGTTATTCAAAATGATTTTCCAATTCAATATTCTGGAATCTTAGATAAAGATTTTTTAGGTTTTTTTAATTGCAAACTGGATTTTTCTTCAAAAAGTATTCAGTTAACTATTAATAACACAGCGGTCACCTTTATGCTTTCAAAACATCCAACTCAAAATATAATTAGAGCCCGAACAGAAAAATCCGTCAAAATACCAAGTTCACTAACCAATAATTCGGAGCATGTTTGCTATTCGGCAGAAGTACTTCCTGGGGTATACATAGCAAGTTCTATTTTGAAAATTGAAAACGGTTTTACGTATGTTAGTCTAATAAATTCTAATGAATATGATGTCGAATTGAAATCAAATTTAAATTTGAAATCCGAATCTCTAGAAAATTTTCATGTTTTTAATATAAACTTTTCAAATCCTAATATACAAAATCGTCTGTCATTACTCGAAAGTAAAATTGATTTAAGTCACTTAAACAATGAGGAACAACATTCTATTTCATCGATATGTCGTTCATTTAATGATGTTTTTTCCTTGATGGGGATAAATTGTCAGTAACAGATGCAACTTCTCATCAAATCAATACATACCCACATTCAAATCCAATATTTTGCAAACCATATCGATTGCCTCATTCTGTTAAAAATGAAATTAATAAACAAGTAAGTGAAATGAAAGCCGATAATATAATTGAAGATTCTAAATCTCCTTGGAATTTCCCTTTATTATGTGTTCCTAAGAAATCGAAAACAAATGAAAAAAAGTGGCGCATTGTTATTGATTACAGGAAGCTTAATGACATCACAATTCCTGAAGTGTTTCCATTACCAAACATTACGGATATTTTGGACAAATTAGGTCGTTCCCATTATTTTTCAACCATTGATCTTGCTCATGGATACCACCAGGTTCCAATCGATTTAAAAGACCGTGAAAAAACTGCCTTCAGTACAGAAACAGGACATTACCAGTTTACTCGTATGAGTATAAGGCTGCGTAATGCTCCAAGTACTTTTCGAAGGCTGATGAATAACGTTGTGTGTGGATTAAACGGATTAAAGTGCCTAGTTTACCTGGATGACGTTGTGATATACGGCAGAAATTTAGCAGATCATAATCAGAATTTAAGCGATGTATTTGCATGTCTTCGACAATACAACTTAAAAATTAATCCCGAAAAATGTCAGTTTCTATGCAAAGAAATATATTATTTAGGACATATTATAACTAAATCTGGCATTAAACCTGACCCAACTAAAATCGAGGCAGTACAAAATTATCCAACTCCAAAAAACACTCGTGAGATAAAAACATTCCTTGGTCTTATCGGATATTATAGGAAGTTTTGTCCAAATTTTTCAAATATAGCAAAACCGTTGACAAGCCTTCTAAAGAAAAATACAAATTTCGTATGGGATGCTTTTTGCGACGAAGCTTTTTCGAAAATGAAACATTTTTTAATAAATCCACCTATTCTACAATTTTCGGATTTTACAAAAGAATTTGTGCTAACCTGTGTCGCTAGTGACGTTGCGATAAGTTCGGTCTTGTCTCAAGAGTCAAACGGAGCTGATTTGCCTATCGCATATGCTAGTCGGGTTTTGAACAGTGCTGAAAAAAATTATTCGGCCATAGAAAAGGAGCTTCTTGCTATAATCTGGGCAACAGATCATTATAGGCCATATCTTTATGGTAGAAAATTCAAAATTGTTAGTGACCATAAACCCTTAATTTGGCTGTGCAATATCAAAAACCCATCATCGAGACTGACAAGATGGCGAATAAGGTTAGATGAATATGATTATACTATTGTTCACAAACCAGGAAAGTTAAATAGCAACGCTGATGCTTTAAGTCGAATCGTTCCGGATAATCCTCAATGCAATGTGGTAACCCGTTCAAAATCAAAAATGCCAAAAAAATTTTCTCAACTCGACAGTTCTTTAAATTCAGGTTGTCAAAATTCTAACACTGAAATTTCTCCAAATTCATCAAGTTCTTCAAATTTACAAACATCAAATACTGTCACTGATGCAAATTTACCAATTTCTAATAGTACTTCTTCCTCCAATAATGAGAATAAAAATACAATTATTTCCTTATCAAATGAAGACGATATCAATACAATAATCAAGGAATACCATGATGGACCTTTAGGAGCTCATCAAGGATTATACCGAACATTTAAAAGATTACGCAATTTCTATTATTTCCCAAGAATGTTCGCAAAAATAGAAAATTATATCCGAAATTGTGCGTTTTGTCAAAAGAACAAAAGCTTGGTAAATAAAAATATCCCTATGAAAATTACAACTACGTCTTCAAGAGCCTTCGAAAAAATTTGTCTAGACATTGTTGGACCACTTTCAACATCACATAAAAGCAACAAATATATTCTCACAATGCAGTGTGACTTAACAAAGTTTAGTTTTGCCATTCCCTTGCCTGATCAAGAGGCTGAAACAGTTGCTAAAGCTTTCGTCCAAAATTTTATTTGTACCTTTGGATCTCCTTTTTCAATATTAACAGATCAAGGTTCAAATTTTATGGGAAAACTGTTCAAACACATATGCAAACTTTTGAAAATTCAAAAATTTAATAGTAGTGCCTATCATCCACAAACAAATGGGGCACTTGAACGAAGTCATAAAACTCTGATTGAATACTTACGGAATTACGTTGAAAATGATCCCCTAGATTGGGACTCTTGGTTGCAATTTGCTACGTTTTCTTACAACACCGCCCCACATACAGCCACAGATTACATTCCATATGAATTAGTTTTTGGTTATACACCCAATATTCCAGATTCCATTTCTAAAAATGTAGATCTTCTATACAATTACGACGATTATTTTTATGATCTAAAATTTAAACTTCAGAATTCTTTCAAAATAGCTCATGATAAACTTGTAAAATGTAAAGAAAAGTCAAAACAATACTATGATCAAAATACTTCATACAAACTATTTAAAACCGGCGATAAAGTATTTTTAAAAAATGAAGGTAGAAATTCCAAACTCGATTCACTTTGGCTCGGCCCATATTCAGTTGTAGAAATAATTTCACCAGAAAATACTAAAATTCTTATTGGTCGTCGTGAAAAGATAGTTCATAACAACCGTTTAAAGAGATGTGATAATTAGTTTCGTCTCTCGTCGGCAATTATATAAATCTTTATTTTTGAATTAAATTAATTTTATAAAATAAGTAATAAACATCTATTTATATTTTGATATTTTAAAAATTAAGAATAATTTTTAAATTATTTCCCAAAATTTTGGATCAATGAAATTAAGAAGAAAAAAATTGAAGTTTGTGTAAACTTAAAATTTCATATTATAATATTATTATTATTATTAATTCTTATTAAAAAAAAAAAAAAAAAAAAAAAATATAATCATTTAATTTTACTTTATAATTATTTTATATTTCAAATAAAGGAAAAATAAAATCTAGCATAATGAAAAAAAAAAAAAAACAACAATAATTTTTGAAGATTGTATTTTTACGATTATTATATTATAAATATTAGTATTTAAAAAATTATGTATTTTTATATAATATCAGTCCAAAACAACTAGGCATATACACATATCTCAAAAGACAACCATAGGTCGTCTTTTGTTAAAAGGAGGGAGGATTGTTGTGATGTACCACTCATCTTTGTTGTCCCCTATAATTTACCTATCATAGATATGTATGTATGTGTTGGTGTTGAACAGCAATAATTACGGGTACTATATTTAAAATAAAATTAAAATAACTTCTATTGAGATTCGCTCTTGGACGTGATAACATGGTAATTATTCTAATATTAAACATTTCCTAAATTTTATAATAGTTACAATTCCTAATTCTTTAAAAAAAACCTTTATTAAATTCCTATTTCTAAATTCCAACTTGTGAAATTCAAATTATATATTTTATACTTATAACTAAAAATTGATTGTAATAAGAAGTGAATAAAACTCAAGAATAATTATATTGCAATTACATAAATTAGTACATTCGTGTTTAAATATTTCAATCCACCATTTCTATTTATGAATGACATGTATTAAACGATGATAGTCCACTGCTCGAGCGAGTAAACGAAATGAGAAGAGAAAAGGAAATAAACACCAAAAAATAAACGGATTTTCCCGGATTGCATTATTTTGGTACATTCCATGTCACACAAATGACACAAATATGAAGAAAAGAAAACACAAATGCAACACATGTTAGGTGCGCAACTAAATTTCCGGGTTTCACACCTAGATGGTGCTAGCGATTCATCTAGTTGTCATTTATGTCAGAAGTTGTTTTTTGTACATAGCGTGTACTTGTTAACGATAACCAGTTGTAATACCAACACATATCGCAACCCAAAAATATTTTTTCTTTCAGCGAAAATGTCGAGTTTTGTGTCAAACAACCAGCATTTGCGGCAAGCTTTGCTTTTTTGCTCCAACTTAATAAACTATGCAGCTGAAGCACGTCATTTGCTTGAGGGGGCCTACGGCGAACATGCATCATCGAAAAATACATGTGAAGATTGGTTTAAACCCTTCAGAAGTCGCGATTTCGACATTGAGGACAAGAAGCGCTTCGGAAGACCTAAAACATTTGAAGACAGCGAGTTGCAAGCGTTATTGGATTAAGATGATACGCAAACTCAAGATCAACTTGCGGATACATTAAACACAACTGGCCAAGGTGTTTCCAAACGTTTACATGATATGGGAAAAACTCAAAAGGAGGGAAAATGGGTACCGCATGAGTTGACTGAGAGACAGATAGAAAATCGAAAAGCCACTTGCGAAATTTTGCGAAAAACCTTCCTGCATCGAATTGTTACGGAAGAGAAGTGGTTTTTTTTAAATCCCAAACGCAAAAAGTCGTGGCTTTCACGTCCAACTCATCAATCTGAACCATGGAAATGGGACACGAGACACGAAAGAATGATATTGCAGTACACGCCTTATTAGCCAGACCTGTCCCCTCTGATTATCACGTGTTCCGGTTGATGGTACATAGCTTGGCAATTCTACACTTGGCCAGTTTCGAAGAAGTTCAAAATTGGTTGGATGAATGATTTCGGTCGATGTATTGCGAAAGAGATGGCAAAAATATCCAGATATAGCGAAGGACAATACTTAGTTGCGCACCTATAGTATTATGAGTTTTGGAGTTATAGGTGTAGCTAACAATAAGCTTGAGCCTCTTCCCATCTACATCATATGTTAATTCCATTTATGTGTTTTGTTCGTAAGCTCTGTGTGGATTGGAGCTACAATAAAAGAGAAGATTACATTATAAATTGTATAATGATTAGGAAGTCGCATCTCCAGATGCGTGTGAAATTATAATATTTTTCTCTTAGGTGCAGGTTTCAAGAAGCAATTGTTGAACACCGTTATGCTTTTTCTAGTAGGTGTCTTGTGCCGTACGATCGCTAGGTATCTGCAATCGAGTCGTCAAAAAAAAATACGTTTCATATCCTTCCCTCTTGTTATGTGTAAACAGTCTGTAGGAGTAGGACTGGTTTTATCCTGCACATCGTCCAATACTTGGTCCTACAGTCCAATCAATCAAACATATATACTTGATTTTATATTTTTTTTAATTCTCTGGTTATAATACTTCTATAGTTTGGGCGATCGCAATTTAGTTACCTAAATCTAACGAGGTAACGAAACTAACTTAACTTAAGATTACGGCTCCAAATATTATATTAATGTTACTTAATTGTCACATTTCATTTATTATATTAATAAAAATTATGAATTGTAAATTGGATTGTGATATAAATGTTTTTCTTGTGAAAATTTAGTGTTTTTCTAAATGAAGAATTAAGAAAGTAATTTTTGGTATGACGTGAATGAGTCGTCAGTACCATTGTAAGTTGGCATGGTATTACTTCGGTGGTAATTAGCGGTCTAGCAAGATCGACGTCATGTACCTGAACACCCACGCCCAATCTTCTCTCAGCTCGCAGCCGCACAAAAAATGACCGCACAGGATAGTAACGACTCGATAAAATAATTATTCTATAACGAAGGGACGTTGATTGAAGCAATGCATGTAAAGTTGGCTCAAATGTCAGCCCAAAAAAACGCGCTGGCAACACGAAAACTATAATTTCTGTCACGATAAACTGGCAGCCCAAAAAAATCGTATATCACGACATTTTCAGCCCAAAAACACAAATGTTTTCATTAATAGATTTTTGAAGTAAGCCCAATTTTTTTATCTTGACAGTATCAATTGTCTTGACAGTTATGAACAAACACACTCAGCTCAAAATTCAAATTTTCATAGTTAAAGGAACCATTGTAACCGTAAATACGTAAATAATAAATGCAAAACAGCTCAGAAGCAATTCTTATCATTTTCAATTGGTCCATGAAAATATTATTTTTAAAGAACAATAATATGTGGCCTCGAGTTTCAAAGACGGACGTGCAAAAAAATTACCGATTTTTCGAATTTAAACTGAATTTTCTGCTTTTGTTTACTATCTTTTGACATATCTAAACTTTTATTAAGAAAGTCGAAGTTTTCGCACTTTTACATAACTAATACCAAATTAAGAAAGCATTCAATAATAACCAATGTCAAAATTTTATAATAAACGTCTCATATATAAATCCAATTAGTCGATCCGTTCATTAGGAATTTTTATTTTAATATACATATAATATATACTATACAGCCTCATACCGAGAATGGCCTCGGTATGTTGGTAATCGGTCTCACTAAGATTTTCGGACAGATCTGGTTCTAGCCTTTACGAAAAACAGGAGGTTGTGATGGGGCCCTCATAAGATTTTCGATAAACAACATTTACTTTATGTAAATAAAAGTTACATAACTTGTATGTAACTCATACAAGTTATTGCATTCTATTCTGTTTTCAAATGAAATTGATTAATTCGACATTGAGTGAATTTTCTGCGAGTCAACCAACGAAGAACTTAAAATTTTACTGGATCAGTGAATAATCCGCTTCAAACTCAACTTAAAAGAGCTTGGAGAACAGTTAGAAGTTACTCACTACGCAATATCACTTCGATTGCATGCAATGGGAAAAATACAGAAGGAAGGAAAATTGGTTCCTCATAAATTGACCGAAGAAAAGAAAAATCGAAGGTTTGACATCTGCATGAAATGGCTTTCTCGGTACAAAAGAAAGAATTTTTCCCCAAAACCATTACGGGTGGTGAATAGATTTTCTGCTATAATCCTAGACTCAAAAAACCATGGGTTGATCCAAGCCAGCCATCATCATCAGTTGTAAAAATGAATATTCAGTGAATGAGTGAGTCATTTAATAAGAGCATCTTAAACATGGTCAAACTGTTACAGCTGGCCTAATTGATCAAATTAAGTAATGCTCTATAGGAAAAAATACCATGAGGGCCTCATCATAACCTCCTGAAACTTCTTTCTCGTAAAGGCTAGAACCAGATCAGTCGAAAAATCTTAGTGAGACTGATGACCAATATTAAAAATTTTAACTTCCACTAAATATTATGGTAGTTCGTAAAACGGCTGACTATAGGCCATTCTCGGTATGAGGACCCCATCACAGCCTCCTGAAATTTCTTACTCGTAAACACTAGAAAGAGATCTGTCCAAAAATCACGTATGTGAAGTTATCCCCGGAATTAGAAAAAATTAATCAGGTAACACTAACATAATTATATTCTTCTAACTCTTGTGAGAAATTATCCCCGCCGCATTTTAGATTATATTTTATTCCAAATACACTTCATATGTGAAGTTAGCTCCGAATTTTTTATATATGAAACATAACAATGTTTATTAAAATTATTTTAATTCACAAAACACACAAAATAAATGTAATAATTTAATAAAATGAAGTAAAATAATTTTTAAATTGGCTCATAAATCTGTCAGTAAAAAATATTACCGTTGCAACCTAGCGAAATTAGGGTCAGAGCAAAATATTTTCACGTAAAACATTTTTGTCCAAAAATAAAATTTTAATTTGACATGTGGAAAGTATTCATTTGTTGGATCAGAAGAACTGTATGGTTTTGGAATAGCTAAACCCATACGTCACTTTAGGTAAAGAATGAACAAAATTGTACCGTTGCAAGCTAGCGAAATTAGGCTACAAACAAAATATTTCCATGTAATATGTTTTGAACCGCAAATAACATTTAATTTTGACATGTGAAAAGTATTGATTTGTCGGATCAGAGCTATATGGTTTTGAGATGGCCACACCCATACGTCACTTTTCGCAAAATATGATGAAAATCGTACTGTTGCAACCTAGCGAAATTAGTCGCCAAGCAAAATATTTCCATGTAATATGTTTTGAACCCAAAATAACATTTTAATTAATTCCAAAGCCACGCAGCTCTCTTCCGACAATTTAATACTTTTCATATGTCAAATTGAAATGTTAATTTCAGTCCAAAACATATTATATGGAAATATTTTGCTCTGATTCTAATTTCGCTAGGTTGCAACGGTACGATTTTGTTGATACTTTACCAAAAGTGAGGTGTTCCAAAACCATACAGTTCTTCTGATCCAACAAATGAATACTTTTCACATGTCAAATTAAAATGTTATTTTTGGTCAACAATGTATTACCTGCTCTGAGCCTAATTTTACTAGGTTGCAACGGTAATATTTTTTAGTGTTTTCCTAAATGTTAGATAGGTATGTGTCTTTCCGTCTTATACCCAAATTATCATAATCTGACAGATTTATGAGCCAATTTAAAAATGATTTTATTTTATTTTATTAATGAATGATTTTATTATTTCAATAAATTTTATAAACATTTTTATGTTTCATATAATAAAATTCGGAGCTAACTTCACATATGAAGTGGATTTGGAATAAAATATAATATAAAATGGGGCGAGGATAACTTCACACAAGAGTTAGAGGAATATAATTATGGTAATGTTGCTTGATTATTTTTTTTAATTTCGGGGATAAAATCCGGGGATAACTTCACTCACGTCCAAAAATCATAGTGAGACCTATAACCAACACCAAAAATCTCAACTTAAACTAAATATTATGGTTGTTCGTAAGGTGGTTGAATATAGGCCATTCTCGGTATGAGACGTGCTTTATCACTTCCATTTAAGACACCATCATGATAGCGTAGAACACTGTGAAACCAATTAGTAAGAACATGTTTGAGTTAAATTAGCATATTTTTTATTTTATTATTAGTATAATTTTATAAATTTGAAATAACGGGTGATTTTTTAAGAGCTTGAGAACTTTTTTTTAAAAAAAAACGCATAAAATTTGCAAAATCTCATCGGTTCTTTATTTGAAACGTTAGATTGGTCCATGACATTTACTTTTTGAAGATAATTTCATTTAAATGTTGACCGCGGCTGCGTCTTAGGTGGTCCATTCGGAAAGTCCAATTTTGGGCAACTTTTTCGAGCATTTCGGCCGGAATAGCCCGAATTTCTTCGGAAATGTTGTCTTCCAAAACTGGAATAGTTGCTGGCTTATTTCTGTAGACTTTAGACTTGACCTAGCCCCACAAAAAATAGTCTAAAGGCGTCAAATCGCATGATCTTGGTGCCCAACTTACCGGGCCATTTCTTGAGATGAATTGTTCTCCGAACTTTTCCCTCAAAATGGCCATAGAATCGCGAGCTGTGTGGCATGTAGCGCCATTCGATGTTAGCATCGAACGATAGCGATCGCCATTCACCGTAACGTTGCGTCCAACAGCATCTTTGAAAAAATACGGTCCAATGATTCCACCAGCGTACAAACCACACCAAACAGTGCATTTTTCGGGATGCATGGGCAGTTCTTGAACGGCTTCTGGTTGCTCTTCACTCCAAATGCGGCAATTTTGCTTATTTACGTAGCCATTCAACCAGAAATGAGCCTCATCGCTGAACAAAATTTGTCGATAAAAAAGCGGATTTTCTGCCAACTTTTCTAGGGCCCATTCACTGAAAATTCGACGTTGTGGCAGATCGTTCGGCTTCAGTTCTTGCAATGTCAAAGCATACTGAGCATCTTTCTCTTTGACACCTTGTCTGAAATCCCGCGTGATCTGTCAAATACTAATGCATGAAAATCCTAACCACAAAAAAATCACCCTTTACAAAAGAATTGTATTATTTATATTCATTTCATTCAAATTCACTTTTAATCAGCGAATTTATGTGAAATTCAATGTTTTTATAGTTTTATGTCATCATAGTTATCTAAATAGATGACAATACCACCGATAAAAAATATTATTTTTTGGGCCAGCATTTTGGGTCAACTTCACAAACGTATTGGAACATCGGTCTTTATTTAATATCTTAATCTAGTTCTCTAGTTTGTACTGATAGATCGTCCACAACGAAAATAAAATTCAACAATTTTAACACGATATTGCACTGACTATGAAGGCAATATGAAATTTTAAAATTTATACAATCTGCAAAAAAAATTTTTTTTTAATTTCGTTGTACGAGTAGAGTTTAAGTCAGTCGTAGTAGAACCTTTAGACTGCATCCATGACATCGGAAGTTATGCAGTTAGGAAAAAAACCATAGTATCGTACTGAATGTATTAAAACATCAACAAAGTTAAGAATATTTCAACTCGAGTGTGTAACTAGTAGGCGGGGAATAAAGCATTTCATGAAATTTGATTGGTTTTGAATGCGGAAGCGAATGTGATGCTTTTTATTTCCGATGTCATGTACGCACAGTTAGTGAAACTTCATTTAACTCTAAAGTTTGCAGCATTGAAAGTTTGTAAATTTGAATTTCGAAAACATTTAGAAGGCAGTGAGTGGAAAGGTAAGTTTGATTCAACTTGCCGAGATGGCCGATTCTTTGTTATAAACAATAATGCACGTACACAGATTGAAGGGTGATTTGTTTGTCTGATCCAGCGAAGATTTGTATTAGTGAATGGAATACCGGTAACCGAGTAACCGGTTAACCGCCTAAATATTGATTTACCGAATAACCGGTAATTATATTTTATTTACCGATAAATTTGCTCGTTTTGATGATTGATGATTTTCCAATAAGAGTGATATGATCCAAACTTTACTCGCAATAATTCAATTGTTACACTTGCTGTGTGGCACGTAGCTCTGTTTTGTTGGAACCAAATGTTGTCAAGATTAACTTCTTCCAATTTCGAGCGCAAAAAGTTGGTTATCATCGATCTATACCGATCTCCATTCACAGTAACGGTGTTACCAGCTTCATTTCGAAAAAAATATGGACCGATGATTCCACCAGACCAAAAACCACACCAAACTGTCAATTTAGGTGAATGTAATGGGTTTTCATGAATAATTTGTGGATTTTCTTCGCACCAGAATTGACAGTTTTGTTTATTTACCGCACCACTCAGATGAAAGTGAGCCTCATAGAAGAAGATGATTTTCTTAAAAAAATCGTTATCGTTTGTAATTGCAATTTGTAAACGTTGTTCTTGCGTATATCTCACTATGATGAAATTGTAAACATTACTGAATACAATGCAACAAAAAATGACAAATCATGACATATTACAAATAGCCGAAACGTCACTTAAAAATCATATTACTCCTATTGGAAAACCCTATACATAATTTTCTATAGTTGTCTTTTTCTTACATTCGGTATCGTAGTCAATTTTTGGTTTCCAGTTTTGTCTGTCAAAAAAATAATATCTTACTCTCATTTTCATAAATGTACACATAAACTGTTCAAGTTATTAAAATTTTAAATTAATTGAATCCAATTTATTATAAAAGTCAATTTAGTGCAAGTTTAATTTTGTATTTCCAAGCAAAACCCGTAGTTTTTTATAAAACTATATTATAATGTAATACTCATACTTAGGTAAGTAGAAATATTTTTTGAATTGTGTGAAAATTTACTAATACATACTTTTTTTTGTTTCGCAATTTCTGTTGTTTTTCTTTACTTTCCTCGTATGAATTTATTATGGATTTTATAAAATTGACTTCGACGCTTAGCTTAACCATGGACAAGAGATTTCGTGAAATACAAAAAAAAATCACCATGGCAGTATTTTGATAGAAATAAGAAAAACGAAACGGGGCATGTAATAAATATTAAAGAATGCAGTAGAATTATCAAAACTGCGGGTGGCAGCACTCACATTTAAGAAGTTAGCTGAAAATGTTAACCTTTTCAAAGCTTACATTACAATCAAGTTCATGTTGAATGAGTTATCACAACACAGTAATTATTTATGTGATGAATTTAAAAAAACATTGATAAAGCGTATGAAAGAGAGATGCAGCATTTTCGCGGACATATTTAACTTTCTATCGGATCCAAGCAGCCTTCTAAGAAACGACGGATACTACGATATCTTCAACACCACCACTTGCAACTCACTAATTATAAAGTCTATGATTACATTAATTGAAAGACTTCAATGCTCTGAAAATTTAGAGTTGGTTGATGGATGCAGTTATGATGATCGTGAGGTAGATTTATGCGGCAATGTCGAAGATGAGTCATTACATATACAACCAGACAATTTTTTCCCAATCGAAGAAGCCGACGGTATGAAGCAAAGATTGCTCCACGCAATTAAAACAAACACACCCATCAACTTAAAGCAATCCACAGCAGGAAGCGGAGCACCCGAAAACAAAAACTAAACCAAATCACTAAGACGTGAAATAACGTGTTTCGTGGATGAGGGAGTAAAGGGTAAATACCTAGATTTGCTTTATAATTAATTACCTTAAAACTATTCAGCCAACAAGTGTAAATTCAGAAAGAGCTGTTTCCGCTGCCGGTCAATTATGTACAAATCAATTATGTACAAAAATACGGTCGCGGCTGAGTGACAATACGCTCGATTCGCTCTGCTTCTTACGAGGATACTTTAAGAAAAATAATGATTTATACGCTTTTACAGAACCTGACATAACTGGAATATAGTTTTTGCAACACATTTAAAAAAATGAATTGTTTTATGATTTGTTAATTTTGTTTTAATTAAGTTCATATTTATTTTTTTATTTTTTATATTTAATTAAAGATTGAACTTCAAATAAAACTATGGAATCGTGCAATAAAATTGTTATTGAAAAAGCTTTTGGTTAAATATTATTTAAAAACCCGATAAATTACCGGTATCGACGAAATTTATGGATTTTGGTTAATTATTACATTGCCTAAAAACTGTACAGATTTCTAAAGAAACAATAAGAGTACATAAGCACTTATATTATTTTCGCATTACATTCGTCTGAATCAAACAAATACATTATACAATCATCTTTAAATTTTTTTGATAGAGTCTTTAGTCTATCATCTAATAAACACGAAGATTTATAATGCGAACATAACAAAAATAATTTAAAGAAAACAAAATTTTTAAATATTATTAGCACATTCCTACAACATTTTCGTCATTTTTGAAATTATTCCATTTATGTTTGCATCATAGGATGCAAACCAGTACCTAACAACATAAAATGTGTAAGATCTTTTACGTAAAAAAGCATAAAATATTTAAAACCAAAAATGGAAATACATACATACATATACATAAATAATTTACGATGCAGAAACATTTTTATGCTTTTACATAATTCAACTGTTATTTTCGGGTATTGACAAAACAATGCTGCTGGAATACACCAATAATGTACAATATTATACAAATCTTCCTTTAATATTCCATGAATTTTTTACAAATTTTATTGGTGCTCTCATTCATTTTCATAACATCCACGTAGCATAACAAAAATCCTAATAGATTCCATTATGATTTTCCAGTTGAAATGCGACACAAATTTTATATTTTAAGGTACGAGGTAGCGTTATAAATTATGCCAGTAAAATCAATCAGTATACTTACAAGGTAGGCCGATTAAATCAAACCAAGATTTAAGTGAAATAAAGTTGATGTGCTCAATTCAGTTCAAATTTTTTCGAATCACTCTTAGCTTTTGTAGATGTTGTTCAGATTCCACAAAATTTCTGATAGTGGGTTTAACCTGAAATCTGTGAGTTAAAAAATGTATTTTCAATCTTCCAGCGTACTGACATTGGGGCGATAGATAGCTAAATATATACAACTCTGAAGTGTTGAGTACCAACAAAACATTTTGGTGCAACGTGTTATGAGTGTTTAGTATACAATGGCAGTTTTTAGGACACCAAACAGTTGGCAACACATTTATAAAAATCGCAAACGACGTAACAAAAATATTAGCACTATGAAATTTTCAAATCGAAGGAGGACTGTAAGGAATGCTTAGTAAATTTATATCCGTTAAATACAAATGATTGGAGTGGCATGGTTAACATTGTCATATTTCAACTTTGAGAGAGAATTATCTTTGAAAAACTTGGAAAATTTATGATGGAAAGACTCAGCACAGAACAAAGAACAAAAGTTGTACAATTTTATTTTAAAAGTCAGCATTCTATTATTCATTATTCAGACACAAAGATCATATCTAAATTTTTTTCATGTTTGAAATGGACCTAGCGCTCAAACAATTTACCAATTGGTTCAGTGTATTCAGCAACATGGGGCTGTCTGTGATCTTCCGCGTGCTGGAAGATCTCGAGCAGTTCGAAATAATGTGAACCTTGCTGGCAAAAGGCGACGATCTTAGCGGTTCGTGATGTCTAGGCGGTCTTTGCAAAGAATTTTTCATAAGTTAGACCTTTTCCCATATAAGATTCAATTGGTTCACAAGTTAAAACCAAATGATGCACAAATACGCATTCAATATAGTCGCCGTTTTCAAGAATTGCGCCTAGAAAACAATGAGTTTATTCACAAACTCATAATGAGCGATGAGGCCCATTTTCACCTCAATGGTCACGTGAATAAACAAAATTTCAGAATGTGGGGCACCCAAAATCCAAGAATAATTGTTGAAGATCAAATGCATCCACAGTATGGTGTGGAATAACTTCAGAAAGGTTCTGGATCATATTTTTTTTAAAACGACTAACATGTTGCGGTTAATGTGAATGGCGTTCAGTACCGGACAAGATGGAGCCACAGCTCGTCCAACTATGACTCTCCTGCGTGAAATTTTTGGCGATCGAATAAAATCGCGTTTTTCTGGTCACCGCGTTCGTTCGATTTAACGGCTCGAAGTGAGGGCGCTGGGACCTGAAATTCTAAGAAAAGTTATGGAAAATGCTCTAGAAAGAGCACGCCAGGTCGAAGCAAACAATGGGCACCATTTGAAACATATTATCTTCAAAACATAATATGAACATATTTCCAAACTATAATCTAAATTTTAATAGATGCCAACGTTAAATAAAATCAGAAACAAAAAAGTTATTCATTAAATAAATCATAACATTAATTATGCGTTATTAATTTGAACTACGCGACTTCTACTTACCATTGATCATCCACTCACACACTATAAAAAATAAGAATCTTTAAAGAGTTCATGTTTACCGAAAATAACGGTTCGATGTTTCAAATGGAAATTAAATTTAACAACTGTGTTTAAATTGCTCATTCAGAATCTTGAGGTATAATTTATAATTGATGTTAATTTACTTAACATTATGATTTACGAGTATATAAAAAAACCTAAGTACACATCAGTACTCTTTATAATTATCAGGGGCTTGTATTCAGTGGAGTCATTAATGATAACGGTTTAAGGGGTATCAGTCTTATTTAAACAACTTCTGGCTTCAGATAATTCGCTTGTTGTTGGGAAAACAGATTATTTCAGCAACTTTGTACTTTGGGAGTTTTCGAGATGCAGGTACAACTAACAAGAAGTTCGTCGTTAATTATTATGCCTTAATTAAATTAGTAAATTAATTAGTTTGTAACATTGTAACAGAATTGTATCCAATTTTGTTACTGACCTATCCTAATAATACGAATTTTCTATAATAGCATAACCCCGAAGATAATATCTTCAACTAATTCGAATGTAATGCCGTCATGTTTTCATTTTCACATTTTTGTTTAGGGTTCACGTAATTAAAGGTTACATAATTCATTCACATTAGAATATTTTATGTGCCGCGGTTAAATGAACTCAAATATGTTCATGAACGTAATTTGATTATGTCGTTTATGTCGTTAGATGTTTGAAATGTAAGTTTTCTTTATACATGTGCATAGGTAAATGATAATGACCGATGCAAAAGTTGGAAATGTGGCATTTGTTGTTATGGTGAATTTACCGCAATGCAAAAATTTTCCACGCGCGGTAATTGATACCCATTTTTGATTTTATAAATAGGTTGAGAATGAATTTTCAAGTTAAGTACAAAAAACCCCCCTCTCAACCAACTTTCTGATGGAAAAATTAGAAAACCGCGTTTGGAGTTTTTTTGGTAGATAGGCAGTCAGTGTTTAGATAGACCAACGTGTGGTCGAATAATTTTTTTTTCGAGTAAAATTGGGTTTTTTTGTGTTTTTTTTAGTGATTTTAAATAAAATAAAATAGTGTTAGTAAAATTAATCAACACATTAAATAACGATAGTGGGTTGATACTGACTGTCAGAAGAAGGCAATTGTTGACGCTAAGCGGCTCTTTTCCTCTCTGCTGACCTTGGTAGCATACCACTATCATCTTTACTAACCCAACTCACCCCAATAAGAGGGGCCAATTTAAGTTAGATTAGGGTAAAATGTTGGTATAAACATTTTACAGTTACAACGACAGGCGGGTTTTGCTCAAACGATGGGTTGATAGGTTGGTCCACCATTTCGGGGTACGATGCCCCATTCAATCCTTCCCCATTTTTTTTGTAATTTGGTTCTTAATGTGGTAAACTAGCCTGTTATCTGGGTGCCCCAAAACCCACACCGTTTTCCTCTACCAGACTGAGCTGCGGGAACCAATGTCGTATGGGATACAAGGCAGATAATTCTGTGAAACTGGTTGGCTTTAGCGGTAACTAAAGTTTAACCCGTTTAAACATAAACAGGAAACCAAAAAGTATTGATATATAATTAAATTTCAGAAAATCTCCAGATACATGTGAAATAACAATTTTGTTTTATTAGGATGCTGATTAAAAAAAGCAATCGTTGAAGACCAATACCATTGTTAACCATTAAACATATTACCATTATCCTTCTTTCTAGTTACAATCACCGGCACACTTGTCCAGTACTTGGTTCTACAGTCCAATCAATTCTAGTGATGTGCCGGCGTACGGCAAGGACTATCCCCGGTTCCTCTTTGGCTTGGGAGGTTCCAGCGGACACTAGCTTCCCATTGCAAAATCTTATTTAATAATTCCAAACTTTCCACATTGCAAAATCTTACAAAACATTTTATTACATTTTATTGTTATAGTATTAATTTATGAATTTATATATTTAAATTGAGTAATTAATTTTGAGATAGTTTAATCTTAGCGTGAGTTCTTTATTTTATTTTCCTTTTTTGTTGTTGTTTTTATTTTGTTTCTAATGCGTATCAAAAACAAGTTATTTTTAAATTCTTATCTGCCCATTTATAATAGTAAAAATTTGAAAAATTGCAAACACATTTTCACTCATCCCAGCCGATTCACCACAAGAGCTCTCTTAGTGTTGTTGGTAATCTGCTTCTTTTTTTTTAAAGAATTATAAATTTATCATACAGATATTTTATAAAGAGGAATTAGGAATTTAATAGTTACTGTTAATACGCTATTAGGTGCGCAACTAAATTTCCAGGTTTATTTTGTTGAAAAATGAAAAATGGAAAATTTCAATAAAAATATAAAAAATGGTTTATTCAAAATATTGTCCTTCGCTATCTATACATTTTTGCCATCTTTCTGGCAATAAATGAATACCACGACGATAAAAGGGCGCGTCTTTGGACCGAAGCCATTCATCCAACCAATTTTGTACTTCTTCGAAACTGGCCAAATGTAACCCTGCCAAACCATGCACCATCGGCTGAACAAGTAGTAATCCGAGGAGCCAGGTTTGGTAAATTAGGCGGGTGCAGTAACTGACCCCAGCTCAGCGTTTTGATAATGTCCTGGACGATGGGAGTGCGATGACATGTAGCGTTGACGTGCTGCAACATCACTCGTTCGTGTCTCGTCAGAATTGGCGTTTTCGATCAATGCATGCGGTTTAGTTTGATGAGTTGTTGTCGGTAACGTTGCTCATTGACAGTTTCGCCCTGTTTTAGCATCTCAACGTACACGATTCCTTTCTGGTCCCACCAAACCCAGAGCATTGTCTTCTTTCCGAAGCGATTTGACCGTGATGTCGATGTTGATGCTGCTACCAGGTGAAAGCCACCACTTTTTGTATTTGGAATTCTTAAAAAAATCCACTACTCATCTGCCGTAACAATTCGATACAGGTAGCTCTTTCTTTCATCTCGTGAAAGCAAAATTTCGCAAGTGGCTCTTCGATTTTCCATCTGTCTCACAGTCAACTCTTGCGGCACCCATTTCCCCTCCTTTTGAATTTTTCCCATATCATGTAAACGTTTGGAAATACCTTGGCGAGTTGTGTTTAATGTATCCGTAAGTTAATCTTGAGTTTGCGTATCATCTTCAACCAATAACGCTTGCAGCTCGCTATCTTCAAATGTTTGTGGTCTTCCGGAGCGCTTCTTGTCGTTTATGTCGAAAGCGCCACTTCTGAAGCGTTAAAACCAATATTCACAGTGAATTTTCGATGGTGAATGTTCGCCGTAGGCCTCATCAAGAAAATGCCGTGCTTCAGCTGCATTTTTCAAGTTGAAACAGAAAAGCAAAGCTCCCCGCAAATACTGTTTGTTTGGCACAAAACTCGACATTTTCGTTATTAGAAAAAATAGTTTTGTGTTGCGATATGTGCTGGTTATCATTAACAACTGTCCACGCTATGAACAAAAAACAACTTCTAACATAAATCACAACTAGATGTGTTGCAGCAACATCTATGTTTGAAACCCGGAAATCTAGTTGCGCACATGATAATAAATTTTATTCAAAAATGAAACAAAAAAAAATCAACTGCACGTTAGATAATGCGGTACTCTTCTCGATAAATGCAGGCATAGAAATAGCAAACATACCTACTGTTGCGATGAAATTCGCAGTTAGATAGTAGCGTGTCTATCGCACCTCGTAGATGTTCTGTCGTTGATATGTCGCAGCACTACTACCGCGTCTCGCGGATTGTTTACATGTAAAACGTAAACTACTAAAAAATTTGTGTATTTTACTAAAATATGTAAAATATACTTAAAATATATGAAAAACATCAAAAATCATTAAAAATATTGAATGTTTAATACAAGAGTGTAAAATTATAATTTAGATCATAGATTACAATTAAATAGTTTATTTAAATGGTTAGTCATAATTATTTTCAACTTTTAGTTATCTACATTTAGAAAACAATAATCATCTGTTTTCGTCTTGAAGTATCTCCAAAATATGATAAAATAAATGTCTACTGACATCTAGCTACATTTGAATAAATAGAAGTTATGGTGCTATTCCACTAGAAAACATAAAAATTTTACAAAAATTTTGTAGAAAACATAACAAAGACAAGAACTAAAATTTTCATTAGCGCGACTGAGATACAACATTTTTATTTTATGGTATAAAAGGTTGGGGAAATTTTGACATCAACAAAAACTAACCGATAAATTATTTCCAAAATATGAAAAATCTTTATTTTTAATGTTTGACAATAATTGTATATCCCAAAAATTACTAAAAAAAATTATTATTATTTTTTCGATGAAATAAAATATGCCTTTTAATTATTTTGGATAGTTTACGAAACTATCGAGAAATTGTTTTGCTATAAATCATGTGAGGGGAATTTTTTGACAAGTTCATATTAACCTAAAAAAATCATTCAGCAGGCGAAAAAAATCAAACAAAAACCGAAGTGTCAAATTTTCTTAACCCAAAAAAAAATTAATAAAAACCAGTCCAGTCTTATATTTGTATCAAAATACTTGTATCGATCAAACTGTGTATCGATCATTGAAACCGAATAATAACAGCAGTGATGTGGAAGTGGATGATTTGGATTCAGAAGAAAAGGATAATACGATTACATTAATCATTTGCTTGCTATCGAACGGACATTGAAATTTTGATAATTTGTGCTCAGCTAACCGATCAATTTCTATTTGAAAATAGCAGAATCATTCCGACTGTAAGCAAATGTACCAAAATAGTATTTTATATGTTTACTTTCAGTGCGAGAACAATTAAGATTTAACGAAACAGTTCGATAAATTAGAAAATGATTTAAAAGTGTTGCAAAGTGTGGGGCAAATTGTCGGGGAGATACTCAATAATTGAATGAGGATAAATGTAAGCACATACCTCCAATATGTCAGTGATTCAGTGTAACTTTGTTTTATGTTATCTGTATTTGTATAGTTATTGTGAAGGCAACAAACGGGCCACGATATGTTGTTGGATGTCGACGTCAGTTAGACAAGACAAAATTGAAGGCTGGAACTAGGGTAGCTCTTGATATGAAGTGCTCGTTTAATAAGTGAAATGTTTAACTACGCTCGTGATCATCAACCATGCATTATATTAATGGATGAAATGAAATTGATGCAATTGGAAGTCGTCGTTTTTCCGAAGGTACATCAGCCGATCGTAAAATTCAACGTACTCTAATGGAATTGCTTAATCAAATGGATGGTTTCGATTCGTTGGGTTAGGTTAAAATGAGTATGGCTACAAACCGTCCGGATACGCTAGATCCGGCATTACCACGTCCCGGGCGTTTAGATCGTAAAATCGAAATTCTGCTTCCTAATGAACAGGCACGTTCGGAAATTTTAAAAATGCATGCCCAACCTATCGCTAATCATGCTGAAAATGTTGGCGTTCAAGCCATCTTTCATCAAAACATTGTGGTTAAATCTCACTCGTTTTGGCCAAAATGAATTTTCGTCTCCAATCTCGATGCTGCTAATTCCGTTGAGTACAACTCTGAAATAGATTTGTTTGGATTTGGTGGAACTTCCATTTTCAGAGACTCATTCATTTAACTGTGATGGTAGCAGTTCACAAGGCAGATGCGGTGGTATGCAACGAAACCCACGACGATTTCAACCTATTCAAGATTTTACCCGCGAAAACATTGAGGTTGGGCCACTATTATCGATCAAACAAATTCGATCGATTACGATATTTGGACGAATATTGGGTACGAAAATGAAGAGTTGAAGAGCGACAAAACGGTTCTAATATAATGGTTGGATTTAATAAATAAACTTTAATTTTAATGATAAATTTTAATAAAATATTTTTCAGGATTTTCACTGTTTTTAATATTCTGTGTTCGCAATGTGATACCTAGGTAGGGTGTTTTTATAGTCGAAGGAACTATTTTGGCCTAGTTACCTAGTTCAACAGTCGACTACAAAAATTAAATGCAAAGTGAAATTTCAAGCAGGCGAAAAAATATTATTTGAAATGGAAAGTGAATTCCTCCAATATTTTTTTCAATCTTTTGTAAAAAAAATTATTTTTTATTGTGTCGACAGTCGACACACACCAAGCACAAAAAATGTATGTTTCTACCATAAAAATATCAGAAAAATAAAAGTTTGCTGAGAGTGGGGGAATTTTTTTCATTTTGGTTGCCATAAAAATACTTTGTTTGATATTTTGTATTTATAATTATGGCAACCAACTCAACGTTGCAAAACCTTTCAGAAAAAAAAAATACTGACCCGTACGGTCACACACAGAGAGAATCTATTTTTTTCTCATTCTAGTTTTCTGCAAAATAAAACGCTGTTGTAGTGGAATAGGCCCATTATTTGGAAATTAAATTAAAAGTGTATATTTCTTTCTATAGTGTGTGAAGTTTTTGGACATGTATAAATTTTTTGGACATGTACAAATTCTTTGAACAGAAATTTATGCGAGTGTTCAGTGTGCACTTTTTGAACAAAATTTAAGTAATTGGGCTTAATTGGGTATTTAAATAATAAAACGAAATATTATTTTAAATTATAATAATCAATGTTCTTTCGTTTTTATTCATATATCGTAATATACTAGGTAAAATACCAGAATGTTAGAGATTGGCTAATATAGTGACTATATTCGTTTGAAAGAGAATAAATTAGATATTCAAACCAGTAATCCATGTTTCGATACGAGCCGTAGGGCTCGTGTAATTAAGTTTTGAAGTTTAACCAATTAATCGTATATTGCAGTGTGTACTTAGTCCTTAGTGCAGCGTCCTAACAGTTTTAATACAAATCCAATACACGATAAATTGGTTAAACTTCTAAAAAGCCCTACGGCTCATATCGGAAGACAAATTACTGACTTGAACATCTTAATGTATTCTCTTTTAAACCTATATGGTCACTATATTAGCCAATCACTGAGATTTTTGATATATTACCTAATATATGTATTACGGCATATGAATAAAAATGAAAGAGCATTGATTATTATACATAATTTAAAAAATGTTTCGTTTTATTATTTAAATACACTGTCAAAAATGCATACTAGCTTAAATTATTGCCTCAATACTTAAATTTTTTTCAAAAAGTGCACATTGAACACTCGTCCAGAAACTTCACACCGGTACCAAAGCCAAACAATTATTTAACCAAAAATAATATTATTACATTTAATTTAACATAAATTCAACTGTAAAATTTCAATATTATAAATATTTTCCAGTTTATACGCAAAATTGCACGAGATTTCGAAACAGATTACATTGAACAAAAATTTGAAGTAAGTCACATTCTCGTTCGCGTGCTACTATCGGCGTAACAAAATGAAATTTGACAAGGGACTTTATTTGCTCAAAGGAATGAATGATATACTTAGAAGTCGCTTGAAAAAAAATAAACACGAGCATCATTAGGTTCCTTTCATCTGCTTTCATTCGATTTACTCAAAGCTGAATAGGCACCTAGCGACGTTGAAAATTTGAAGAAAAATCTTGATCGTTCTGCAATTGTGTGAGATTGAAGTAATAATGCAGATGGTACGATTAAGCTATCGCAAATGCAGATCTTATCGGACCATCTTTTATTGAACTGGAAGCGTCTCTCATTCACATAACCAGCTCGATTTGGATCAAAATGAAAAACATTGAAATAATTTCTAATGGAATAAAACAACGATAAACTTAAAGATAATTTGACGCCAAGGATGAATAAGCCCAAGAAAGTTAAAAATTTTCATGAAAAAACAAAAATAATAAATAATCAAACTAAATATCACAAAAAATTACATTAAAATAAATTAAACTTTAAATGGTAATAAATTTTAATTATAAATTATTGAGAGATTTTTCTCTAGCCACTTTTTGGCTGCTTATTTTATTTCATTGAATTACGTGCGGGTCCGGTTTGTTAAATTTGAATCACTTGCGCCTTGATTGTGAGCACACCATTCGTCGAAACTAATAAGTTCTTTACATTAAACGGGTTGGGAAGTTCCTCTTGCTCCTCTTGTTTACCTTTGACTACAACTGTATGATCAACCGTTTTCACGGTTTACGTAAAAAAAGATCGATATTCGATTAGATTCCAGCCAAACAGGCGATTGTATTATGTCTTCACAATCGATATTAGCTAAAATAGATCAATAATATTTATAGCGTTCGTTCGTGGCCAATTGTTCATGCGTGATAATATAAGCCAACTCATCGATAAACTCATTCAATTTGAAAATATCTAAAATATCAGGATAAATCACAATAAATGTTATGCTAAAATTTTAATAGATACAATTTTAATGGATATGAACTTTCACCATAAATCATCGACCATCAAATTTAATTTAATTGTTATCCGTATTTTATTCAATTTGTTTTTGTCTTCATCACAACCATCACCATTCCCGAACGTGAATCCGCCTTTCTCCGTACACGTATAAAATAATTATCTCAGTCATTATTTTTATGTTGGCAGCGATAAACAATTAATGAGTGGAACCCCGAAAGCCATTTAGTGTGGGCGTAACTATTACACAATCAGAAATTATTCGACGGTTTTCTCTAGGTGGATCTTAAGATTTTTTATAAATATATATAGAGACTAAAACCCTTTTCCATCAGCCGTGTCGTAACGCGTTCCTTGAATTTTTAAAAAAGGAACCACAAAAAAGGCTGTTTGAAGATTTGTATTCGTTTTTATTTGGGAAAGTTCGAAATTATCGTGTATCCTGGCATGATTATCGAAAAATTTGCATATATGTTCAGAAAGATGTAAGAATATCATTCATGCCGATCCTTCCAATTTAATATTAAACAAATTATTGACAAAGTACAAAAACTAATTATACTTACTTCGTGCCGCGCGTAGGTAATGAATGTAGACACGCATAGACAATCATGCAGTCAAAACTCCTTTTATAGCTCAACGGATCTTCACTCAAAAATTTGGTGACTATGATAACCATTCATTTAAGATGAAGCGAACAAAGAAAGGAATAGTTGACTGCAAAAATTTAATTGTTTTAATTAATTGCTATTAATTAACAATTGGCGCTGATGAATAAGAACCTTACGTGGTGTTTTCACAACGCCCAGCCTAAAAATGATTAAATCATTGAAATAAATTTTCATATTGGTGTTGTCGAAACAAAAACAAGTTTAACACAATTTTAAATTGGTATACAGATGTTCACCACAATAAATGAATACATGAAACATAATAATGCCAGATGAAATTACCTGCATCTCGGTCGAATTTCCGTGATAAAAATGTTCACAAATTTTATAAAACATGAACAGCAGGAACAACAAAAATTCATTTAATTTCGTTTCACATCGAAACCATGAACATAAATTTAGTATCTAGAATATAACAACATACACAAAACCAGCCCCTGTCTGTCGACAATATTAAAAGCATTATAAAATTTTCATTTATTTCAACAGCATAGGTACCGTCCTTTTGGGTGAACATATACAATACCTACACAAAATTGACAACAAAGCCCGTAAATAAAGTTCACTGACGTAAACCGTGCGCTTTCTCTATTATTTGTGCTTGCTTCATTGAAAACTATTCGTAAATTAGGCTTGAAAGCTTTAAGCGTATACCTATACCTGTATAGGGAGGTATTATGTTCTTTTTATGAACTTTTTGTTGTTTTTGCTATTGTTGTTGTGTAAATAACCGTTTACAAAAAGTGTATATATTTACCCTGGTTCAAGTATCGTATGTAGAAAATTTAAACTTAAATAGAAAATGCCATACGTTTACAAAAAAGCTTCTCCAACAAAATGGAATTGCACACACAAAAAGCTTACCCATATATAGCATAAAATAATCAAAATGAAAAACTAAATTGTAAATGAAACAAACATGGAAAAACTTTTATATTTGTTGGGTGGGGGAAATTGTTATACAACTGTCATTTAAAATCTTGTTTTGTTTGTTTTATTTGAATACCATATATGAAAGCTTAAAAGAGGCATGATAACCTATCTACCGGATGCATAATAAACGAGTACGTCGTTGTTTGTTTTTATTTTTGATTAGACGAAAGAGATTGTAATACTGTTTGAAATACCCAGCAATTTCTATTTAGATGACCCAATAGAATTTGTTGACCGAAAAGACGTGATTATATTGAAGTGGGACGCAAGTTTTTTTATGCAAATTTATTTGATGTTTGATTGCGCAAAAATGTATCATAGCAATTTTTCTATGAAATGAAGGATTGCAAAGTAAATTTGAATGGAATGTAAAACAAATTGTTTTTATCTAGGTTTATTTTGGTCGAAAACGGATGTAACCTATTTAAAGGGTTCTACCTAATCCATACTTAAAACTCCCGTTTACGTTGTGTAGTATTATTTTTAAGCAACAACAACCAAATTTATATAAAGTATGAAATATGTAAAGAATTTGTATTATCAGCTTCTCAGAAATTGTAATTTTTATTTATTTCTTCATCATGCACTAGTTAACATACTCTATAGAAAACCACAAACTGTTATCATCCATAAGGCCGCCGGTCAACTATTCTTTCAAATTTGAAATCGGGTTTCCTAATAACATTCCAAATGAAAAGGAAGATTTGAATAATGAACCCGATTATACACAGTGGCATTTTTCATCAAGAAGAATACTAGAACAATAAAAACGTTATATTCGAATTTTCTGAAATTAAACGCACACACATATAGATAATAGCGAAATAATAAATTGATCGATAAACGCTATTAAATAGATGAACTCCAAACAACAATGAACAGCTCGTAAATCGTCAGGACAATGGATTAGTGGATCATCATATCTTATCCTCATATGTTTATTGCTTCAAATGGAGAGATTAGTCAGGAAATTTGATCAACACGGTGGACGTGCTATGCAACTCTGTGGAGAAAAATCAATAAGTTCAAAAAATTTGAATGGAAGACTAGATAAGATCCACTTCACTCAACCTGATGAAGAGGAACGACGGAACAAAACTTATCGAAATAAACGTCCCTAAAGCTAGCAGAACCCATACAGCAGAACATTACAAGATAGTTTGGTTATTTATAGGCTAATAAAATGCGCTATTTTGGGCTCCATCCCTTCCAACTAAAACGTTGGTTTCTGCTAGCTCTAGAAAATGTTAGCAGAACCCATATCAAAAATGATTTAAGACAATTGGAAAATTAAAGGTTAATTTTAGGCTAATTCAGTGTCCTATACAATTTTTTGTATTCTGTTCGATCTAGAAAAATCATTAGACTTTATCATTGCAAAGCTAGCCGAACCCAAACCAAAACCGAATCAAACCAAAACCGAAACTATAAGCAAAACTAGATCTACTGGCATACGAATTATTTTAAGCTCATTACGACCAGATCAAATGACCCATTAAAAAATTTTGGGCTCCACTCGTTTTTTATCAAACTTCTGGTCATTTAAATTAAAGCTATAGCAGAACCCAAATCGGAAATCGGAACAAAACTGAAATTAAAACACATAACAAGATCAATCGACATACAAATATTTTTAGGCTCATGATGCTCTAATCAAAGGTCCCATTTAAAAAAATTGGGCTTCACTCGACCAAACTTCAGAACATTTAATTTAAAACTAGCAGAACCCAAATCAAAAATCGAACCAACATATAACGGAAAATAAGATCAATTAGCATACAAATACAAAACAATACAAACTCTTTTTTTTTATTAAATAGTCTTTGCAATCTGTTCTGGGGCCGAAGCAATCACAACTATTTCGCAGTTCGCTTTGTATGTCCTTACCTTACGCAGCCACCTGCAAAATCGAGGACTTACGTAAGCTCCACTCGTTCTTGATCAAACTTCAGATCATATAATTTAAAGCTAGCAGAACCCAAGAATTCTGAAGAAGAATTTTAAAACCCTTAGCAATCTATGGCAAGACCACACATCTTCAAAAAGATTTTATTTCAAGCAGAAGTACAGCACCCTGCTTGTATTGCAGAATTTCAGTTCAAAACAGTTGATATCTTGTACTAAACCGTATCCGGACGAAAATGAGTTACGGGTGATTCACCAATTTTATGTTTCTGTTAGTTTTACACTGTTAAATTAAATTCTAATTTAAAGATGCGCATTATAATTAGAATTTTAGTTCTGAAAGTTACAACCAATTGCAATTATGTAGATGTTAGACATAAATGATAATGACTTTACGCTAAACTAATTATTAAAAATTTACATTGTTAAATTTGTTATTTTTCCAATTGGATTTTAATTAAAAAAAAATATACAGTGCTGGGAAAAAAAATGGGCAAACATATTTTATTGCAAATTGGAGTTTTTTTTTGCTAAAATTACAAAACTTTTGAAAGCAATTGGCTTATTGTTTCATTTTACATACATGTATGGCGTAATTTTTTGAAAACAATAATTTACCTTTAATTTAGAGGAAAAACCCCTAAAAATGCCAAAATATTAAAAATACGTTGATTGGAGTTAAAGTAATAGAATAATTTAAGTACCTATTTTTTAATTTTTGTTTTGTGTTTGATTGATTTATAGAAGTTCTATCTTTAATATTAATATTTTGTTGGACCGCCTTTTGTTTAAATTACACCGGCACAACCCCGCAACTGATGTGCAAAAAAATTGGTCAAGCAATTATTTTATTTTACGCCTACCGTTCTTGGCCGTCATTAGGGTGCAGATGTTTTATTGCCTGTAATTTTTTTTTGAGTATTAATAGTGCATATTTTGTAAGATTAAGTTATTCTGTAAGTGATCCTAGTCAAATAAAGAATAAAGTGCAATTTTAGTTTAAAAAATGGGAAAAGTTAGTGAACAGCGTAAAAGCAATATGTTAATTTTGGCGCGAGAAAATTTAACCACGCGTGACATAGCAGAAAGATTAAACATTCCTAAAAGTACAGTCGCGTGGAATATTAAAAAAATGCAAGAGATGGGCAGTACACAAAGGAAGAAACGCTCTGGAAGGCCCAGAAAGACAACGCCAGTGGAAGATCGTTTCATAATATTACAGTGTCGTCTGAACCGTTTTAAAACTTCATCGGACATAAGACGGGGTGTTGAGCGAGCAACGGGAAAACAAATTTCAGCCAGCTTACTGAGAAAAAGACTTGTTAAAGCTGCTTTGAGAGCACAAAACCAGTCCAGAAGCCTGAGTTCACAATACTACTGAAAAAAAAACGTTTGCTATAGGCCCAGGAGCATGTTTCTTGGACTCCAGAGATGTGGAATGATGTGATTTTCTCCGATGAATCAAAATTCAAGCATGTTGGAGATGGAAGAGTTCTCGTAAGAAGAAAAGAGGCGAGAGGATTAGCAACGAATGTCTTTTAAGATTTCCACCGAAAAATAAAGGAGTTATGGTCTGGGGATGCTTTTCTGGAAATGAAACCGCTCGATTGTGCTTCCTTAGTTCCAGCATTACAGCAGCTGTTTATCTGCAGGCCCTACACAACGAATTTGAGCCTTCTATGTTAATGCTTTTTTGGCGAGACTTGCAAATTTATTTTTCAACAGGACAACGCTCTGTGCCATACCGCCAAAGCGATGAGTTATTAATTTTGAATTGTAGATAGAATAATTGCTTTTCATATAAACATAAATAGTTTGTTAAAAATTTGTTTTTTTTGCTTATCTCTTCATTTAAAGATAAAAAAGTACTTCGAAGAAAGAAGTATCGACGTGTTGAGGTGGCCCCCGTATAGTCCAGACCTAAATCCAATTGAAAATATTTGGCCTCTAATGAAGCTAGAAGTAGCAAGAAAGCGCCCAGAATCGATTCAAGACTTAAAAAGTTTGTTTAAATCCATACCTCCTACGGCTTTGAAAAATTTATCAAATTCAATGAATCGGAGGTGTATCGCTGTAATAAAAGTAAATGGCGGTCTAACAAAATATTAATATGAAAGATAGAACTTCTATAAATCAATAAAAAACAAAAAAAAATAAAAAATAGGTGTTTAATTTATTCCATTACTTCAACTCCAATCAACGTATTTTGAATATTTTGGCATTTTTCGGGGTTTTCCCCTAAATTGCAGGTAAATTATTTTTTTCAAAAAATTACGTCATACATGAATTTAAAATGAAACAATAAGCCAATTGCTTTCAAAAGTTTTGTAATTGTTGCAAAAAAAGACTCCAATTTGCAATAAAACATGTTTGCCCAATTTTTTTCCCAGCACTGTATATAAAACTGAAAATTATTCTAAATGATTTGCAGAAATACTAGAAGATCCCAGCTGACATATTTGGCAAGGTCAAACATAAACATATTTCTGTGATCTAATTAAAGGATGTTTTTGGGATACGTTTATCATAAATAATATTTAAAGAGTTGTCCTTGGAGTCTTAACAACATTTTCAAATAGATCTTCCAATCTACTGCGTCTCGTACTGCGTTCAGAGTTTGGACGAATATTGCAAAATTGTTAAATGGCTAGCTAAATATATTCATGGGTACTCGGCCAGCGTTTACACAAATCTATAATTCAATTAACACCCACGAGGTGACGAATATGGCATCTTCAACACAATTTATTAATTTTATACCGCAGTGAAGTTTTCGCCGTCAATAAAAAGTGTAGCTACACATTTTAACGACAAGCGTAATCCAAAAAGTGGTGATATACAAATTATCAAAACGTGAAGCTGCACAAGGAACAAAGTTTGCAAACAATCAAAATTGAGTGCCATAGTTCCACAAATGTGTATCGTCTATTGGATGTAACGTAAGTAAGTGTACAACATAATACATACCGTTTTTATAAAAAAGAGGGGTTTCGACGTGTTCAATCGTGGGTTTCAGCATGTGCCGTGAGTATTTGAATTTTCTAATTTAATGACGATATTACATACATTACTTACGAGTATATATAAAAACAAGTAGTGCAAATATTTAATAAGCATAATTATTGTTAATATCCTTAATTGCTTCCGTAAAAAATAATTGTATAAAAGGAAAACCTTTAATCATAATTAACCAGAAGAAACATGGTTTGGGCATAGAATATTTATTGAGTAGCTAAATACTAGACACCGCAAAAGGTAATCTAGTATTTAGCTACTCAATAAATTTTCAATGCCCAATTGTACGCCTTGAGCAATATTTGCGATATTTATTCTAGGTCTCTCGATCCGGATCATCCGCAACATATTCGAAGTAGCCTACATAAAAGCTACACTCAAACAACAGAAACCGATTGAAGCCGTCACAAATACATCAGGAGCGAACGTTGATCAACAATTAGTAAGTCCGCCAGTAAGTCATCATGGGAGTTATGACCGTGATCTGTTAAAATTGTCATCTTTCCACGATCTATTCAAATGGATCGTTTATGAAAACAACAGTATACATGACACCAACAAGATGCACCAACTAAAACCAACAATATTGGGAAAAGCTCGCATAAGTTACATTGAGGTCACAGGCGATACTTATATGGACGCATGGTAACTCTTGGTAAATCGATACCAAAATAAAACGCAGCTTCCATCTAATCATGATAACGCAATCCTGGACTATCTATCAATCATCATAGAATCAGCAACAACAATAAAGTCGTTACACGACTTATTAACCGAGACCATGTATTCTATTAAAAATTTAGGAATCCTAACGGTATCACAGAATTACAATTACATAATAACTCCAATTGTTATTAACAACTGGACCACGCAACATCAAGGCTGTTTGTGATATCAAGTGACGATCTATGAGAAATGTCAACATTGAAAGAATTTCTCAGTTTCCTTGAATGCCAATTCAAGGCCTTCAGCAACGAAATTAATGACCAACGTTCGTAAAACTGGTGCAACTCCACCATCCGTAAACGTATGTCACGCACAATCTTTAGGGACTTGTGTTTTGTGTAAAGACGGACTTGATTTAAAAAACTACAGACATTTCAACAATTGATCACTTTAGAGAGATCTAAATTCATTGCTCGACATCAGCTTTGCAAGATGTGCTTCAAGGATCAACTCTATCCTTTTCCCTATTCGCTACGATGTAGTGTGTAAGGGATGCCACAACACTCCTGCATTCCAATAATCAGTTGAGACACAATGCTCAACACAAGAATTATAGGTACTCCAAGAAGTATCCAATAAAATCAAACTAGCAACAAAGAAAATGCATGTGTCTGTCACATGTCTGTCACAAAATTAGTGACTTTTCTTGTAGGAGCACATGCTCATCAAACTTTTCCTTGGAAATGGAAGCTTTAGTTTTGCCAAACCTATCAAATCAAATTGATATTCTATTGGGTGCTGATTATTACGCAAATATCCTGGTGGACAAAGTAGTGAAAGGAAATCTAGGCGAACCAATCGAAATATTACGAACGAAAAATCTCCGACGGTCCAATCGATGGTAACCTTGGCAGACATTGAAAACTAGTTAAAGCGATTCTGGGAAGTAAAAGAAATAAAACCCAAAAATTGTATGACAGAAAAAGAAAAACTGTGCGAAGAATATTAACAGCAGAACTTCATCGATTGTTATATGGTACGAATTCCTTTTAGACAAAATATATCATACTGTTAAAGTTAGCCGAAAGTTTCCAGCCGAAAGATGGTAATGCAGATAGTGTATTTGTTAACCCAGCCGAAAGGTGGTACTGCAGTTATTATATTTCCGCCCAATTCGAAATGTCGTAATTTGTCGATAATGCAGATTGTGTTTTACTTCAATATTAAATTGAAAAATCCCGCCAACACAGATTTTAAAGTAACAAATAATTCATCAATTTTTTAAAAGAAAAATGTCAATAACAGACATAAATAGAAAAAAAGCCGAAAGTTGCCAGCCGAAAATAAAAAATCGATAATACAAAGAGTATCTTGTCTACTTCAGCCGAAAGTTTGGAAAAGTCTTATTTAAGTGAACGATTAAATTCAACCAGATAGACAACAATATGACTATGCCGATTCGATAGCCCATGACCATAGGTAGATTTCGATTATAGGTTAGGGGTAAGTCTGATGCGGTTACAGGGGTGAAATTTTTATTTTCCCTTATTCTGACGATAAAATCGTTCATAATTCCAGATTTTTGGCACATGGACACCAACCTGGCTATGCTGATTTGATAGCCCATGACCATAGGTAGATTTTGATTATAGGTTAGGGGTAAGTCTGATGGGGTCATAGGGGTGAACTTTTTATTTTTCCCATATTCCGACGATAAAATCGTTCATCATTCCAGATTCTGGCACATGGACACCAATCTGACTATGCCGATTCGATAGCCCATGACCATAGGTAGATTTTGATTATAGGTTAGGGGTAAGTCTGATGGAGTTATAGGGGTGAAATTTTTATTAATCCTTTATTCTGACGATAAAATCGTTCTGATCATTTCAGATTTTGGCACATGGACACCAATCTGACTATGCTGATTCGATAGCCCTTGACCATAGGTAGATTTTGATTATAGGTTAAGGGTAAACCTGATGGGGTTATAGGTGTCAAATGCCATATCTGGTTCATGCAGCCGAAAAATGTCGATAAAGCAGTTTAATGCTTTTCAAGCAAAGTCGTCCAACATTCGCGATTTTGCGACATGGACACCAATCTGACTATGCCGAAGATTGGTGTCCATGTGCCAGAATCTGGAATGATGAGCGATTTTATCGTCGGAATAAGGGAAAAATAAAAAGTTCACCCCTATGACCCCATCAGACTTACCTCTAACCTATAATCAAAATCTACCTTTGGTCATGGGCTATCGAATCGGAATAGTCATATTGGTGTCTATCTGGTTAAATCTATAACATCTATATAAAATAAATTTTTGAAAGTTGGCCGTATGCTGCTATAATAAACACATGAAACTATAAGTTAATATAGTTTAAATTGCAAATTGGATTTGTGGTTTGTTACGATACATATGTTTGCGGCTGGTTAAGTAGAATAGTCACTTTCGACTACGATATTTCAATTTAATATATAATTTATTTAACTTTCGGCTCAAGTAGTCAAGACATTAGCTGCATTACCGATTTCTTCACTTTCGGCTGGCAACTTTCGGCAAACTTTAACAAAGTAAATATATTACAATCGGGCCATCCAAGCTGCAAACCCTAGATTCCTTCACCTAGAACGTCGTTGGTCAGTAACTTTTTTTTACTGTGCAGTGGATTTTTCAAGGGATATCGAGAGTGTATCGAAGATGTCACGGTCATCATCTCATTGAAAGAAATGAACAGAAGCAAACCGAAGATTACATTCCTCATCTCACAGTCGGAAAAACAACAAGTACTACTACAAAACTAAGAGTTACCCAGTAAAAAAAATGTGTAATTTTACATATTTTTGTTTACAACATTTAAGTTGTAAGGAAATTATTTCTTTGCAAAAATACACAAATATTAAAAATAAAATAGTATATACCTACAAAACCATGTAATTTTACTATCTATTACTTCCGCATATTAATATTACTCATATTATCATAGTAATTTTGCTTTGTGCGAATTTATTATTCGGGCAGGTCAATCAATTTACGTTCCGATTTTATAGTAAAATCGGAACGTAAATTGATGCAGTTTCTTTAATTAGCTTTATATTTTAGCATTAGTGTGTTTAGACTTTTGTGTAATTTTCCTTCCCGATCAAGCATAATTAGTAATAGAAGTGTAAAATTACTCTTCAGTTTTTTTGTACAACATTAAACGTTGGCAAATGTTGTGCCAACGTTTATTGCAGTAAAATTCCAACAAATTTTTTTACTGTGTAGTATTGATGCGTCAGTTAAGACAAACAAAAACATTAGCTTAAAACAAATTAAACTCGTGGGTCCCAAATTACAAAGAGGGCCTGATGTCAATTCTATTTCGGTGGAGAAAATACAAGGTGGTATACACGGCGGATATATAGAACAAATGTATAGACAGATAAAAGTACATCCAAATGATCAACGTTGACAGAAAAAATTGTAGAGGACGACGCCAGGCGAAGGTATAAAGGCATAGCAGCAGCTGGTAAACGATAAAAAGGTGAAGTTCCCGATCACGAGCAATATGATTAAGTGAATTCTACGTTCTATTCTATAAGTTCAAGAAACACAGAACCAACTGATCAGCACACCTAAAACCGGAGGATTTAATCTAAGAAAATGGCCCTCTAATTATCCTCAACTCTTAAAAGCTATTCGGGAGCTCTCGAGCCTATCATAATAAACGAATTATAACCAAAATAATTTTATGAGAGTCATCCAAGATATTCGATACATTAGAATGGTAAACTATGTGGACCTCAGGCTCACCTGAAGTGAGAAGCTGCCTGAAGGCATCGATAATAAATGCCACCAATATTATACCTCTCTCTCTTCAACCTAGAGAAGATCACATTTCCAAAGTGGTTCACCTTCAATTGAACTTTACACAATTCAAAAACACAAGTGGCACCAACAGCAACCAAGTTAACGTTACAAAGGCTAGAGTTGTGGGGGGCCAGTGTGCTTTCGAATTTAATGAACAAAGTACAACAAGACGTGAAATTTAATAAAACAACAACATACTTTAGGATGGGAAAAAACAAGCAAAATTTGTAGCAAATCGAATTTTGGGAATCCAGAAATTAACTACTCAACCTCAATGGTTTATTGTCAACTCATTCGAAAATCCCGTGGATTCGTTGTGCATTGGGTATTGAGCCCAATCAATTAATCTTGCACAATCTATAATGTAATGGTCCTCAATAAGTGTTTGATACAGCAATCTAACTAACACAAATAATACTAGTAGAAACACTAGATCAATTGGAGCGGAAACAACCCATTATGGGGTCACTACAGCGGCATCAAATAGAACCATTGAAAATTTCTAGCTGAGGCACTTCCAATTCCAAAGATTATGGTCTATGTGAAACTCTATGTGAACTCTTTCTTGATCAAAATGACACAAAAATAACGCTTCAAAAATAAATGTACGATGATGAAACAAAATAGCATTTCATTCCGCCGGCTTCACCACATTTTGAAGGACTTTGGAAAGCTGCAATTGAGTTAGTTAAAAATGTTTAATAAACCACCATTGGAGAAGCAATATTGACTTTTGAAGAACTACGGACGGTCACTTCAATAGTAGAGGTTTGCTTAAATTCAAAGCCACTAGCACCACTATCAACCGATCCTACAGATGTCTTATTTTAAACTCCTCCTTTTAAACACTTCTTAATTGGTGCACTCAACATAAAAAGGCAAAATCAAACATTTACAGCATTACACATTGAAAACTTGTAGAAAAAATTAAACAAGATTTTTGGAGGAGAACATAGAAGCAAATGGTTGAATGAACAAAAAACATGAAGATCAGGGACATCCTCCTCATCAATGAGGATAACATCCCCCCAATAAAATTGCTTACTGAATGACTGAAATATACAAAAAATCCTTTAAAATGTAAGAACAATTTTTAAATGAAATTTTTGGTTATTCTGGGTGATAGCCGGATGTCATTTTTACATCGAGGTGAATTATTATTCGTATAGAAATCGCATGTATGCGTTAAATACAATAAAATTCAAGGTTCCAAAGGGGTTGCTAAAGGTTCTATTCCACTAGAAAATTTTTTGAAATTTTAGCGATAGTAAAGAAAGAGGAAAGGAGAAAAAAGTCCGAAACTCTATGTAACAGACAAGGACAACATTTTTTTTAAATTGTTTTTATAGCAAAATTTTAAGGAGAAATATTGACAGCACACAAAAACATTACCAATAACAAATTTAATATTGCTTTTAATTCGGTTAGTTTTACATCTCAACATCATCTAAAAATTAAATATTATTAATACCCATATCAAAATTATATTTTTTAGTATGTATATTTGCCGTAAAAATTAAAAAAAAAATCTACCAAAACGTCATGTGTTTTTTTTATTTTTACTTTTTTATAGCAAATTTTTGAGGAGAAACTTTGACCATAAAATTATTGTAGTATGTGAAAAATATTTCTCATCATACACAAGTTTTATGTATGTGTGGTAGTGAGACTCCTATAAAAAGTTCTCGATTTGATAATTTTTATAATTTTTATAGGAGTCTACACTACTACAGATACAAATAATTTTGTACTGAGAAGATTTTTTGTTTCATTCCCCCATCTACTAAATATATATTTTTTTCTTTCTTTAATTTTACTCACAGTACATTTTTCTAGTGGAATTCCTCCTTAAAGGAGTGTGACATGTTAGCAACCCAACAACGAATAACTGTGTGAATCGGACTAATACAACGCGCTAAATTACTATATTCCCTTTACTTTTTGAACACACCTCGTATACATAAATGTGCCTCATATAAAAACTTTCTTTCAAATGTTTTAAACGTGGGGGAAGGATGAAGCTTTCCATTGACATTAACATTAACATTAACTTTCCATTTACAAAGAAGAAGAATTTTCCCATTGCCCCCATTTTCTATGTTGGCGACACCATTTTTTGTTGTCTAGGTGTAGAATATTAATTAACTAACTGGAGTAGACAATACGGCACAACGCCGAATTTAAGTCGTCGGTAAAATTTGGTTCTGTCGCGTTGTCGCTTCAGCTACGCAAAAGAGCTTTCTTGTAGAATACTTGCGCTCAGGTAAAATACGCTGCAGTAATGGCTTCTTTAATTTTAATCAGCATTATCGTAAAACGGGCTGAATAGATACACTTTTTATGTTTGCAAGCAGATACTGTTAAAGGAATACTCGTTTTAAAATCTAAATATGCTAATATATATGAGCATTGGTCTAGTCTATCCTTCCTAAGATAGTTTGATCTAATAAAAACAAAATGGCGGATTTTATTTTCCCGCTGTTTCTATTCCCCTGCCATTGTAGTGAAAAGAAACATTCATTTATTTTCTTGTTTGTTTATATTCCCGTAGGTAATATGCCAAAGGGAACAATCGGTATTAATAGAACATTCAGTTTATTAAAAAATAAAACCATATCACATAATTCATTGGTAAATAAATTCATTAAATTATAAAAACAAAAATGCAATGAAAAAATACATTTAAATTGCTATATCAAATTTTCTGAATCCTCTTCCGTGATCCACGGGTGGGTTGAGCTTGCCAACCTCTTGCCCAAAGTCGAATTCTGCAATATCTTGGACGTGTGGAAACCCACAAATAAGCCTAGGGAAATCTTTGGTGTGTCGATAAAATTCTCCTTGAAAACTGTCATCGATAATAGATTTAACTTGCCCGATGTATGGTTTTTTAGTAGAAAAAGACGTTCCGGGCATATTGGTGTTTAATAAAAAATTACCACAAGCCAATCTCATCGCCTTATTTTTGATGCATGTTCAGCAATCATGGCCATTAATTGAGATTTAGAAGCCGAGGAAATTTATCCTTAGGTAAGGCTCGCGATTAACAGGTCCACTATTCCATTGGTCGAGAATTTCCGTCATGATACTTTTAATGGGTGGAAAACACCACATCCAGAGGTTGCGTCAAATGTGTGGAATTTGATGAAACAGAAACCATTTTTATTTCGTTGTCATTACACAACTTGATGGTATCCGCTATTAAATGTGAGTTTAAGTTGTCCCCAATCAATATTCTTTTGCCAGATAGCTTCTTTAAATAGGGGATGGCAATTGTCACAACCCAATTGTCGAATCCTTTTAAACTCTACATAAATAGGTAATATTGTACCATCACCGGCTGCACTAAACATAACTGAAGTTGAGGATTTGGCGCTATTCATTAACCTCTCGAGATACTTGCAACCTCTATTGCTAATAATTTTTTTCTACCTGGGTCATCGCCTAAATTCGTCACCATAGTTTATTATATTTTGCGGCGATACACCCTCAAGTTCTTTTTGAAGTCTGTCAAAGTATTCAGTAATAATTTCTGGTGAAACAGCAGCCCGATTTCTTTTCCTTGCCTGTTTAAAAATTCTTGTACGATCATTCGCAATATCATTGTATCAATGGGATAATTTTTTCGTCACTTTCGCTTAAAGAAGTTTGCCCTTTTTGAAGTCTGTCAAAGTATTCATTAATAATTTCTGGTGAAACAGCAGCCCGATTTCTTTTTGTGTTTTGGCATAATCGATGCGATAGTGTCGGTTGTCCTTAAATCTCTTCATCTGTTTTCCTTGCCTGTTTAAAAATTCTTGTACGATCATTCGCAATATCATTGTATCAATGGGATAATTTTTTCGTCACTTTCGCTTAAACAAGTTTGCCCACCATGATTTTTATAGAATTTTTTTTTTTTAGGGCAGATGTATTACAGAATGGTGCTTACCATACTTCTTCGAACTACTTGTTTTAGAATCAGTGGATCGTGCTTTATATAAGGCTTTTGAGATTTTGTTTTGCACTCGCTAGACATTTTGATGATCTGCATCAAGTAATAAACAATATATATATTATATTTACAAATGTAAACAAAATTATAATTAAAATTAAAATAATTGTATATATGTTAATTAAAAGCTCGTGGTGAGGTGAATAGAAACACGACTTCCGATATGTCTCTGCTGACCACACGCTTTCATATTGTACA
Organism: Nephrotoma guestfalica; assembly: GCA_963691935.1. NCBI lineage: Eukaryota > Metazoa > Arthropoda > Insecta > Diptera > Tipulidae > Nephrotoma > Nephrotoma guestfalica. The sequence goes on from OY829914.1 coordinate 136,627,308, forward strand.
CACTAAACTACAAAAAAATAAAATTTTGGAACTACAGTTTACAATTATTAAAAATTCTACTAGACATCTAATAATCACATATAATTTACCAACTTACCTTAATTTGATGAGATTTTAAGGATGGCGGCAAAATTTCAAAAAAAAAATCGGTTTCCATTATTCCAAAAATGTAAGTAACATTTTTTTAATTTTTCAAACCAATAATTGAGGACCGAAATCTAATTCCTCCACATCAATTTGGATTCAGAGAAAAGCACTCCACAATTGAACAGGTGCATATAATCACCAATAACATTATTGAAAGATAGTTAGAACGTAAAAAAGTATGCTCCAGCATATTTGTAGAAGTCGCCCAGGCATTCGATAAAGTCTGGCACAGTAAACTGGAATTCAAGCTAAATAGAGATCTGCCGAGGCAATTCTATGCCATACTAAAATCTTTTTTATCCAATAGACATTTTCGTGTGAAACTTGAGAATGAATACTCCGACCTAAAGAAAATCTCTGCCGGTGTCCCGCAGGGGAGTGTCTTAGGACCAATCCTGTATTTATTATATACAAGGGATATTCCAACAACAGATGAAGGAACCATAGCCACCTTTGCAGATGACACAGCATTCTTGACGGTTGGAAGTAATGTCGCTGATGCAACCAGCAAACTCCAGAAGATCTCTAATGCAGTTTGTAACAGGACTAAGCGCTGGAGAATCAAGCTTAATCAGACGAAATCCACTTAATACTTTTAACACTATGCGCCGTTGGTACTTGGCGAAACACATTAACACTTAATAAACACATTAAAACACTTGTTTATTATTTCGTACAAAACTTTTTTTTTTTTTCAAAATGTTTAAAAAATTACATACTGTTAAAGTTAGCCGAAAGTTTCCAGTCGAAAGGTAATGCAGATAGTGTGTTTGCTATACCAGCCGAAAGGTAATGCAGATAGTGTCTTCGCTATCCCAGCCGAAAGATGAGAATGCAGATATTGTTTTACTATACAAGCAATGCATCCATTGCTATCCAATTTGCAATATTGTTAAAGTTAGCCGAAAGTTTCCAGCCGAAAGGTAATGCAGATAGTGTCTTTGCTATACCAGCCGAAAGGTAATGCAGATAGTGTCTTCGCTATCCCAGCCGAAATATGAGAATGCAGATATTGATTTTGCTATCCAAGCAATGCATCCATTGCCATCCAATTTGCATTAATTTAGCATCCATTTTATTGAGAATTTTAAGAAGGGGATTCAGGGGTGTAATTTTGCAAAAATTCTCTATTTCAATATAACAAAAATTCATTGAATGGCCTGTCGTTCAAGATTAACGTGCTTTGTCATTGATGCCACTATGGTTATTTGATAGGTCATAATGTTGGTCAACTTCGGCCTATTTGGGGAGAAATTCTAAAGGGGATGCAGGGGTGTAATTTTGCAAAAATTCTCCTTTTCAATATATCGAAAATGCATTGAATGGTCTGTCGTTCAAGATTATCGTGCTTTGTCATTGATGCCACTATGGTTATTTGATAGGCCATAATGTTGGTAAACTTCGGCCTAATTGTGGAGAAATTCTGAAGGGGATGCAGGGGTGCAATTTTGCAAAAATTTTCTATTTCAATATATCGAGAATGCATTGAATGGCCTGTCGTTCAAGATTAACGTGCTTTGTCATTGATGCCACTATGGTTATTTGATAGGCCATAGTGTTGGGCAACTTCGGCCTAATTGTGGAGAAATTCTGAAGGGGATGCAGGGGTACAATTTTGCAAAAATTCGGAAATTCAATATATCAAAAACTCATTAAATTATCGAAATTGTGCTAAATTACACCCCTGCATCCCCTCCAGAATTTCTCCACAATTAGGCCAAAGTTGACCAACATTATAACCTATCAAATAACCATAGTGGCATCAATGACAAAGTACGTTAATCTTGAACGACAGGCCATTCAATGAATTTTTGATGTGTTGAATTATCGAATTTTTGCAAAATTACACCCCTGCATCCCCTCCAGAATTTCTCCACAATTAGGCCAAAGTTGACCAACATTATGGCCTATCAAATAACCATAGTGGCATCAATGACAAAGTACGTTAATCTTGAACGACAGGCCATTCAATGAATTTTTGATGTGTTGAATTATCGAATTTTTGCAAAATTACACCCCTGCATCCCCTTCAGAATTTCTCCACAATTAGGCCGAAGTTGACCAACATTATGGTCTATCAAATAACCATAGTGGCATCAATGACAAAGTACGATAATCTTAAGCGACAGGCCATTCAATGCATTTTCGATATATTGAAATAGAAAATTTTTGCAAAATTACACCCCTGCATCCCCTTCAGAATTTCTCCACAATTAGGCCGAAGTTGACCAACATTATGGTCTATCAAATAACCATAGTGGCATCAATGACAAAGTACGATAATCTTGAGCGACAGGCCATTCAATGCATTTTCAATATATTGAATTAGCGATTAATTATCGAAATTGTGCACAATCACACCCCTGCATCCCCTTCAGAATTTCTCCACAATTAGGCTGAAGTTGACCAACATTATGGTCTATCAAATAACCATAGTGGCATCAATGACAAAGCACGTTAATCTTGAACGACAGGCCATTCAATGCATTTTCAATATATTGAATTAGCGATGAATTAGAGAAATTGTGCTAAATTACACCCGTGCATCCCCTTCAGAATTTCTCCACAATTAGGCCGAAGTTGACCAACATTATGGCCTATCAAATAACCATAGTGGCATCAATGACAAAGCACGATAATCTTGAGCGACAGGCCATTCAATGAATTTTTGTTATATTGAAATAGAGAATTTTTGCAAAATTACACCCCTGCATCCCCTTCAGAATTTCTCCACAATTAGGCCGAAGTTGACCAGCATTATGGCCTATCAAATAACCATAGTGACATCAATGACAAAGCACGTTAATCTTGAACGACAGGCCCTTCAATGCATTTTTGATATGTTTAATTATCGAATTTTTGCACAATTACACCCCTGCATCTCCTTCAGAATTTCTCCACAATTAGGCCGAAGTTGACCAACATTATGACCTATCAAATAACCATAGTGACATCAATGACAAAGCACGTTAATCTTGAACGACAGGCCATTCAATGCATTTTCGATATATTGAAATAAAGAATTTTTGAAAAATTACACCCCTGCATCCCCTTTAGAATTTCTCCCCAAATAGGCCGAAGTTGACCAACATTATGACCTATCAAATAACCATAGTGGCATCAATGACAAAGCACGTTAATCTTGAACGACAGGCCATTCAATGAATTTTTGTTATATTGAAATAGAGAATTTTTGCAAAATTACACCCCTGAATCCCCTTCTTAAAATTCTCAATAAAATGGATGCTAAATTAATGCAAATTGGATGGCAATGGATGCATTGCTTGGATAGCAAAATCAATATCTGCATTATCATCTTTCGGCTGGGCTAGCGAAAACACTATAGTCATTACCTTTCGTCTGGGATAGCAAATACACTATCTGCATTACCTTTAGGCTGGAAACTTTCGGCTAACTTTAATAAGGTAAAAATTACTCGATTAATTTCGACTTGTTAGGTCATCATCAGGATTATCTACTGATTGGTAAAAATAAAAATTTAGTTATATATAGTAGAAATAAGCAAAATAAAATAAAAGAAGGCGGGACTAAAAATAGGCAATAAAAATTAATCTATTGATCGTTCCAACCATCTGTTGTTTACACGGAAAAATTTCAAATAAAAAAGAGGGGGTGGAACAGCAGGTAAGCGATTAGTTATCGGTTGAGTAACAAAATTCAAGGTATATTGAAGTGCATTTAATTACCCGACGTATTAGTCATATTATTAAGAGTGTGAGAATAAAACAGGGCGGGATCTGTAATTGGTGAGAAACGGATTTCTCTCTGTTCGTTAAGGATATTTTGGTTAAGGAATATGGATTTTCGAATTTCGTAAGATTCTAAGGTATCTAAACGTCTGCTTTTAGGTTGTATATGTAATATGTCTAAATTGTTTAAGCTAGCTGTATGATTTTCTAAAGTTAAATGATTATGGAACGTTGATTGATTGCAACCAGATAAATGTTCTTTAGCTCTAACTCCAAAATTGCGACCAGTCTGTCCAATATATGAGAAACTACAATCATTGCAATTAATCCTATAAACACCAGACTTGGAAAGGCGATCAACTCTAGGTTTATTGTTAAAAACCATTTTCTTTATTGTGTTATTATTATAAAAAGCAAAACTAATATTGGTAAAATCGGACACGATGTTGCTAAACCGTTGGCTAGTTTTTCCTATATACTCTAAGCGACGCCAATTTTCCTGCGTTGGATTATCCGGTAGATAAATACCCGTTAGAGCTTTGCGCTTTAGCTTTTTATTTAATAACTTTAATATAGTCAGTTGCATATCCGTTATTCGTTGCTATTTGTAGAATTATATTAAGCTCTATGTCGTAATTTGTATTTGTCAAAGGGATGTTTATTAGTCTATCTATAAGTGAGTGGAAAGCTGACATTTTAATATTATGGGGATGGTTTGAAGAACTAGGGATAATAGCGTCTGTATACGTAGGTTTCCGATAAATTTTGAAGTTTAAAGAAGAATTAATCCTGGTTATTGTTATATCTAGAAAATTAATACCTTTATTTTCTTCCCTTTTCATCGTAAAATCAATGGTGGGAGACTGAGAATTTAACCAAGTAAGGAATGAGTTGAACAGTCTATCAGTTCCATTCCATAGACATAGTATGTCATCAACATAGCTATACCAAAAGATTATATGATGAAAGTAAGGATTGTTGTTTGATAAAATCGTTTGTTCGAAGAAATTCATGAAAATTGCAGCTAACAAAGGTGACATAGGGGAGCCCATGGGTAGACCATAAGCGAATTTGAAATATGTATTATCAAAGCAGAAATAGTTTTGTTTAATACAAGTCTCAAAGACCAACTTCAGTTCACGACGTAGGCCCTCATCTACAACATCCCTATCTAAGTAATTACAAACTATTTGAGATAAAGTTTTAATTGGAATTGAAGTGAAAAGACTGACAACGTCAAACGAAACTAGTTTTGAATGTAGTGGAATGTCAACGGCTTGAATTTTGCTAATCAATTCTACCGAGTTCTTAACCGAGTAAGCCGAAAAGAAATTAGTATGATCATTGAAAAAGTTTATGAAACCCTTACATAGCTTGTAGGCAGGAGCATTCCAATACGCAACTATTGGTCTAATCGGGATGCCCTCCTTATGGATTCATGATAGAGTACTTCCAACCAGTTCCATTAAACAACTGTTGGCATTGGTTGATACACTTACTGACAGAAGTCTTAAAAGACCTAGTTGGATCTCTACCAAGCACTATTGCTTTGCTTTCTGTAATAAAATTAGAAATTTTATTACAGTAATCGACTTTTTCGAGCACGGTAATTGTATTGCCTTTATCCGCTTTACATGCTATCAGATCATGATCACGTAGCTTTTTCTTTATCTCGCACTAATCACTTTGAGGTTAGTATTAGGAGAAGCAAGAGCGAGAGAAGCAGCAGAAGAAGAGTTAGAAGAAGAAGAAGAGTTATCAATACCTTTCTTTATTTGTAGTGCACATACTGATTTTAGTTGGGTCGGCTGGTCAAATAAGGCAGTTTCAGCATCTACAGCAAGATTCTCGAATGACTGAAGGCTGATTTTATTTGACGTAGGAGCAAAATTAACTCCATTACTCAGCATTTGAATCTCTGCGCTACTGAAACCGACTGCGGACAAGTTTTTAAAACGTGGATGAAATTGGAAACCAGACGAACCACTATTACCTCTACGGTTAAATGGATAAGCCTTATCTCGCAACACATCCAGCTTAGCTTTTTGTTTCACATATTGAATATGTGAAATTTCGGATACCTTTGTTCGAAATTTTTTGTCCAGCCAATCGAACTCAATAGAGTGCAAACGAAACGCTAACTCAGTGTGAACAACTTTAAGATGGAGATATAAAATCCACTTATATTAACTTTACATATCAAAAGGCGTCCCATTTACCGACATAAATTAACTCACGACCGGTGCCATATGCAAACAAAACTAGATATCTTGGCATGACACTCGATACCAAGCTCAAGTGGAGAGAGCACGTCAAAAAGAAAAAGAAGAACTTAATATTGCCAGAACAGAAAAATGTATTGACTCAAATACTGAAGCTGATATGGACCTACAGTATTCAACTCTGGGGATGTACTAAGCAAACAAACGCCAAAATGATGCAGACGTTTCAAAACAAAGTTCTCCGTAGCATCGTAAATGCTCCGTGGTACACAAGAAATGAAAACCTTCACAGGGACTTACAGATGGAATACACCAAAAATGAAATAAAAAAGCATGCAGCCAAATACGAAATAAGGCTCCAGGAACATGAAATCCCTATATTCGCCATATGATAGATAACCCTGTCGTTGAAAGAAGACTTGAAAGAACAAGGCCACTTGACATAGTAAACATACCAAATTAAAATTAGTATTTTAAATAGGTTTAAATAATTTTGGGACTAACCATTGAGTTTCACCGCAACAAATCAGAATTGTTTAAGAAATGTAAAATTTGAACGATAAAGTACTAGATGAGCACAGTTGTAATTAATAAAGAAAAAAAAATCCAAAAACCGTTATTCCAAATTCCATAACATAATTCCAAAAAAACTTTCGAAACCTGAAATTCCAAACTCTTATTTGTTGATCAAAACAATGATCTTAGCCAAATTTGATAAATATTCGGTTGCACCCATTTTATTATGTTTTTAACACACTTTTAATTCTTTTATATTTTATAATTTTTTTGTTAATGGGCCTTATTACTATTTCTGCTCTCAATTTCTGCTGTTTCGTTAATGAAACATTTTTTAAAATTTTTGGCAACTTTCTTCACATCAGCATCATCTAATATGCGCTCTAATTGTTTGAAATATCGGGGAATGCAGTCGGGTGGTAAAAAAGCCAAAGCTTTATTTAAGCTTTCGGATTTTTAGTGAGAATTCTTCTGAATCCCCATATTTTAGCTATAACTTTTGGATCCTCCTCCAAATCAACTGACAAAAATGGAAAAAGTGTCCTTTAAATTTGGTATTTGGAAAATATTCCAAAGCAGATGATATTTCGCTATTTCAAAATTAGTTATAATGACTTGTGGAGTTAATTTGATATTAAAGTCAACTGCTAAGCGGTGTAACTCATAAAAAAATTCATAGCAGACCTTAATTTTTTAGTCAACAGTCAGAAAATTAGAGGAAATACCTGTCCTTCAATAACCCTGTGAATACTGAACAGTTGTCTAAAAATTTAAAAAAGTAGTAAAAAGTTCCATCCATTATCCATATCGGTGATTGCGATAAAAATTTGAAACTAGGAAGTGCTCGTAAAATGATGATTTTTTCATCATTATTGGATGTTTTATCACATAAAGCAAAAAGCTCGCCCTCTAAATATTTTAATTCGTTTGGTATGCATATCGCTGTTACCGACTTCGGTTCATTATATTTTTAACGCTAGAATGTACCCGATAAATTTTCATTTTCTGTGAGATTTTATTTGGCAGATACTCACGGGCATTTGGTTCACACTCCACCGTAACGTTCCGAATAATCTAAAATGGTAAAATAGCAAATGTTTTGGCACACCGTTTTAATTTATTATTCGCCCTTGATATATGCATTGATGAGCTTTGAGGATCATGTTCATGTTGTAATGGTTGGACGAATATTTCATTGATTCCATCTGAATTAATAATAGTTTTAACAAAACTTTTGCATTGAAAGGAAATTCTTTTATCGCATCTCCAATAGCAGATTTGCCTGTTTTTTGAGAGTAACTAAAATAATATTGATAACCATCAATGTAAAGGCAACGTGTACCTTTGTTGCTTATCGATTCAACAACTCCCATGCCTCTAAATCATAAAAATAAATATTACATTTACTTACATTAATTTATGGTAGATAAGATTATAAATTATGATTAAATGTACATAAACAGGTACTAGTAACCACCTATCCGTGTTTATTTTAATAAAAAAAATGTATTAATTAGATGCACAATTAACAAATGCCAGAATTTCCAAAAGTTTCTGATTTAGTGATATAATTCGCCAAATCGATAAATTCTTGTTTGTTTTGTACTACAGGTACAAAGCAAGAGTTGAATATTTGCGAAAAACCGAAAAAAATCTTAAATAAATTAATATCACGGACAATTATGAAAAACTTCTTAAAACAACGGGGGTTTTCTTGTGATTTTAATGAATAATATGATACGGTATGATACTTTACATTTTCCACTATAGTTTCCATAGAAACTAAACTGCTACCAGTATTTGCATATTGTGTGCGGATTGAACAAATCCAACGTTAACATATGTATGCATATGTTACATCTAGATGAGTATAGTTCTATGCTCATTGAAATGTAGTTTAATTTATCTAAAAATGTTTAAGAAATAGAATAAAATTCTAACGTATTAATTGTTTTATTTACAATACCTCTATAACTGAACCAATTGGTTTCGAACCACGAATGCGAAGGTGATAGAGCAACTCATACTTTTGCAAACCATACCTGGGCAACTCATACCATAAGCAACTCATACCATGGTAACTACCAAGGCAAATCATACCACGGCAACTCATACCAGGACAACCCACACCAATGGCATCATCTACTATAAACTATCTACTTCCTAAAAACTGCAATTTTTTTCTAACTAGGAAGCGCAGCAACCCGATTTACATGACCCGAGCCCATACTCCAATCTCATAGGCCATGCTCCAATCGATTTTTAAATTCCTATAAACTCATACTAAGGCAACTCATGCGATTTATTTTCCTAAAAAATAGCGAAAATCGATTTTTTCATTTTTCAGGAATATAAATTGGAATGGAATTTTGATATTGGAATTTTGGAATTTTAAATTTTAAATTTTTCAATGTTGGAATTTTGGGTTTTGGAGTTTTGGGTCCTGGAATTTTCGGTTTGGAATTTTATACGCCCGGAATATTCGGTTCTAGATTTCAATCCCAACCCATCTTTACGATGTGTGTTAACCAAAGTTTTTTCTGTACTGCAGCTGCAGGTGTTTCATATTTGGTGATTTATTTTTTCGACTTTTGCACCCATTTCCAACTTTAAAAAAAATATCCGTTACATTTTTGGTTTTGTACATTATGAAAAAAAAAACTCTAATAATTTTATTTTTAATGTTTTGTTTATATTCACCTCGGTGTTTCTAATCACCCCGTTTTAAGATACTGTGAAACAGGTAATTTTCGTACAAGATATAAAGCGAAACACATTCAATAAACAAACTATACTAACGTTTACAACTCTCAATGAAATATGCGTACAAAATGTACAACAAATCAATTACCAATCAAACCATTGAGATTGTGTTCCAATTAACACATCAGTTTGGTATATAAGAACACTTGTACAGCGATTTTTCATATTTTAATTTGCCAGCCGCGATTTTCGCGATTCATGTAGCTTTTATGTGTAGACTTATTACACAAAACATGTTTAAATGAACATATCCGAGTTCTTTTCGAGTGCAAGGCAAATGTGGGTATGAGAATTGAAAACATATTATTATACATAAAAGCAAATTCTGTATACAGCAGCTCTATTCTGTGAATGAATGAAACATAATTTATGTACGTTCGCTTATATACATAAAATATAAAATATTTTATCATACAATACATGTATGAACATATATGTACATACCGACATATGTAGACGACTAGAAAATGAACATTTTTATACGTTCAGTGTTTTTTTTATTTTTTGTGATGCTCTGCTATTTTAAATGTTATCTTTACATGCGTGATTTCTCATAATTGCGTTCATCAATCAAACGAATCTGTTCACACATCATTATAATATACATAATATAATTCATAAATATATGTGTTTTATGTTTCGAGCTACATATAGCCGAAACATTATATTAAAACATTTTATTATTTTATGTTGCGTATACGAGTACTTTGGCTCGTCCTACGCGCGTCTTAAAACAGCAAAACACCATTTTGACAACGGATGGTGAATATTGCAATATATTTAACGATTTAATAACAATTTTGTAGTATTTAGTTTCTACTTAGTGATGAAAATTGAAATATTTAAATTTTATAGAATATTATTTTTTACAAAAAAAAATTAAAACCTTAAAAGTGGTAATCTAACTAATAAAAAGAATATAATAATTTTCTCTGATCCTATGGGTGACGCTGCTGGTGCTGGTTTAGACGGCACAATAGGTAAAATAAGGTAGAAATTGTAATGCATGTAATTGAAGATTGATTGCCCCTTTTCTGTGAGGAATGTCTTCAACCTGTGGCTTGCATGCGACAAGAGTTTAACCTGATCTAATCTTCTCTAAGTAGCCGCCCGAGCTGGTTAGAACAGAGGCACGGTCCGTGTGATGGAAGATTGCGTTGGAAGATGTAAAAACCGTGATCCCACAAAGCAGTACTTACCACTTAAGACGGTTTTATCTAATTAACAGTTCTTGTTACGGGTCTTTGTTTTTAGCACGCTCTACGATTTAAAATTTTAAAGATACAATTAATCTTCAATTACATGTTTCGACAATTTCTACCTTACTTAGATAATAACCGTAGCGTTGTGCATGGTGTGGTTGCAATCAAAGAAGAGACACAGTGCCGCGAGTGTTAAATGCTAGAGGTACGTTTTGAAAAGGAGTATCAGGAGAAAGTGTTTTCTTATACGATTGCGATTGGTTGGTATGGTTGCTGGTGCATTGTTTCAATCTCCTTAATGGCATCTATATTGAAAGACTTCTTCTTCAAGAGCTTGCTGCAATTCATATCCTCGATGAGCACTCACTCCAGTGTTCGCACTCTGCGCAGGGCAACAAAGGCCTGAGCTTTGCATCCCAGCACCTTATGGACAGTACACGCCCGGCATAAAATCATCTACAGCATTATCCTTTCGATCGTTCCGAAGTTGTAAAGAGCAGAAAAATCAACACTTCTCGGCTAGATGCCATCTCGGCCGATAGCAATGCGAACAGACGGTTTATCAGTGTCCTATATCTGGTCGACATCTGTCCTCCATTTGAGACGATGTTATAAACATCAATGCTCGAGAACAGCACGGTCGTGTTCATGATCTACCTGTACTCTCAGCTTCCGTCATATTCTTCGATATCAATAAATCAAAATGGTCTACTGTTTTCTTTGTCCTCATGCCCTATCGTAGAGCATTGGGAATATAAGCAAACGATGTGTCTAAATGTTACAGTATATTCTTCGTCAGCTCTAATAGTTCTATCCAGAGGTTGGAAGTCGTGGGAAGTCGTAATGATTGGTTGAATAGCTGGTTTTCTCTCACTGGAGATAGTTGAAACAGGTTGCCAAATACGACGAAGTTAAGACCCACGAGTTGGTCCTCATTCTTCTTCTTCTTTTGTCAGAACCGTGAGTTGATAACGCAAAAGACATATTAAATATCTTTCCATTGATGTCTTATCTTCTTGAAGTAGTTTTAAGTCAACTGGCATCTTAAGCACACTGTGCAGGTTTAATTCGCCAACTAATCTTGCAGCTAACCCAGATAATGTTACCACAGTGATTGTCCAGATTCTTCAGACCATTAAAGGTGATTGTCTTACCGACTTATGCTCCTCCGATCACAAACAGTCTGATGCGGTTGATGCTTGCTACCATTCAAATGCTTCTTTAAGCTGCGCGTTACTGTTGGAAAGCGCAAAAGGGCGCAAAAGGTTGATTCACCTTATTTGGTACACAGCTGATTGGAATTGGTCATTAGTTGAGTTTCGCGGGCAAGGAACGCCTTTCTAGTGCAGTTGTATTCCTTCTCGTGTTCATTCTCATTGGGTTGCAACTGGAATAGGGGACTGAAAAAATAATTTTCCGGATCCTTTTGCATAGAAAAGTATGACACTAACCATTTTACTATAACCCGTTACTCTAGCCCGAGTTACTTATGCTCCCATGCTGTTATTGCTCCGACTCATATGCAACAACGCTCTTTTTAGTGTTGTCCTACTGTTTTCCGTAGAAACAAACAAACTCAAACGTTGCTTGATTCCCTTCAACTCGGTGGACATGATATCGCAGTTCAGGCTTTTGTGTGTTTAAGAACACACACTTTCGCGAACTCCATCAAAATTCGCATGCGTACCTTGAACAACTGCCGTGAGATAATAGATTCCTCTCGATGAATTTTCCTTATGGCCTGTGCGACGCTCTTATTCACCTCAGTTAGTTCCAACTTGGAAATGTTCTTTGCAATGTAGTAGGCGTCATCTCATTCTGTTCACATGTCTGGATATCGTCATTTGCATTCCATAACTCCAGAAGTGTGGCAGTGGTTGTTGGCCTACTTATCTTCGGCTTGTCTTTAAAATATGTGTCACGGTTCCCAAAAGGAAGCTCAAACGCTACATTTTCAAGTTGTTCTTTTGAATTATACTGATGCACATGTCATACCAATTAATGTCGTTGCAGCTAAACGTAATGAGCCACGTTGGTGGTCCGAGGTAACGAATTTGAGTAACGAACTCATTCTACAGTGTGATGCTGATCTACATAAATCCCGCAAGTAGATGTTAAGATCCACAACCATTTCATTTATGTCTCTTACTTTATTACACACTGCAGAAATAGTTTATTGAACTCTTTGAAATCGAACATCGACAACGCATAGAATGAAATAGTCTTAAATAGTCGTCCAGTGGCATAACAGTTTCTTTTAAATGTAAGTCAATGTGATAAATTAGCGATTATAATGAATGAAGCCCAATGAATCCAACATGACCTTTTCGATACTATCGTTGATGCTGTTCATTAGGCTTCTTTGACGAATCCAGCTGTCATCATACTCGAGGACGAACGAATTCTCAAATAGTATAGGCCGTCAGTCTTGACTACGCCTTAGGTCGGTCTCAAATCGAATGTGAAAATACAGACCATCCGTTGCTATCATGTTCTGATTCAGCGCGTTTATAGCCAATAATGTAGGTGAGAGAATGACAACTCCAACCTCAATTTGATTACCTTGATGCGTGGAATGAAGCGAGACAAGAGTCGCTGTTCTGAGTGACCTTATTGCATCTGGAATATCTCCTGGCTCAATATTATTTCAGTACGCTTTGGAAGGAGCACAACACCATCGTGTTGTTCTTCAGAAGTGTGTTGCAGGGGTTACACACACCTAAGACGCTTAAGGGCTAGAAGCTATTAAATCAAAGCACACGACTTGATTGGAGTAGTACTACTTCCTGAAGTTGTCACTTGCGCCTCCGCAAAACGCAGAGCATAAGCTATGTGACGACATTATAGGATTTCCGGGTTCTCATCTTCAGTAGGCTTCGTCCTCGATACAGTTCGACACGTTGCTTAAGTGTAATTTGAGAATTGTGACCCTCATTTGTCTTGTTCGCCTCAACTTTCCATCTTCGAGATCGCTCGATGTAGGCGGGAAGCAAAAACAACCTGTGATTCATTCGCTGTTCCCAAATCATTTCGCTATTTGTATTTAGTCATGCGAAAGCTACTAAAGCATCTTAGAACTCCATCATTCTAACTCTAGCCGTTCGCTGCATTTCCCTACCATCGCACTGCCTTGGTGGGTATGTTTTGCACTTTTAAGTCATATTTCATACTCATTCCGTAACTCAGTCTAAAGCCATCTCTGCCGTTTTCTCGCCAATGGTTGCTGCTTCTGTTTTCAACTAGTCGTTTGCTGTGTCAACGTTTGCTTCTGCAACTTACATTTCACTTTCACTTTTATTTCCACTTTCACTATTCACAAAATTTAAATTTGTATTTTTGCTTCTTCCAACCACTTATCACTCTTTCACAATTCACAATCTTCTTAATTCACAATTTCACAACTGTTTACTGAATTTTATTTAACGAGTTGGTAAATGAAAAACTTCAAACATATAAAATAAATAAGCGACGAACCTGATATTAACAACATAATGGAAAAGTAACTTATTCAAAATGGCAGCAACTATAGCTCACAGCATACTATAAATGATTGAAAAATGCATTATCATCGAGCACTAAGTTGTTCTGTATAGTTTGAGCGCTCTAGCAAATCAAGAAGTTGAATGATGATGAAAACTTGATCGTAAAATACCGTAAACTTTTTTAAAACCCAATATTATGTTAGATTTTCTTTGAATGGGAAATAGTTTTCCCTTGCATTTTAAATGTTGGCGATGCCAACTTAGCCAATAAAACCGTAACAATTTAAACAGGGCTGCAAATCGTGTTTCGCAAATCACACCAAACCACACAAAACCATGAGAAACTTCATTTTTAACAACCTGATGCGATTCCATAAATCAAACCAAACTAGCATTTCAAAAACCACAAGAAATACTGAACTGCAATAATTATTAATGGTTACGAGATTTTATTTAAAAAATCTTCATATTTTCAAATTTAATGTTTTTAGTATTGTTAGTACGCAATTGCTATTCGTCTTTTAACACAAAGGGTCTGACATCTATTGAGTTCATATAAAAAATAATTAATTTTAATAGACGATTTCAAATTTAAAGTAATCTTGGCCATCTATCCTTCATGATATATAAAGGGTCATTCAAAAGTCGCGCCTAGATGTTTTTTAAAATAAAACATGAAATACTTAGTTTTTTCTAGTGTTTTTTGAAAAAAAGGGCTTTTAACAATTATATTTGAAAAATGAAAGCATTTAAATGCCCACCACAGGCAACAAGCTTCTACACCCAGAGAAATGTTTGAATAAACAATTCATATAACGCTCGGTCTATACAAAAATTATGTTCTATTTTCAACCGTACCTAACTTAGGAATAATAATGGAGTAATAAGTATACTTCGTGCAAATTGTATTAAGTAGTGATTACACAATTTATGAACAATTAATGAGTACTGAATGTATGAATGATGTAATAAATATGTTTAGTTTATTCCCGAACTTGTATAATCGCTGTTATAGTGAGAATGAATTATAGATTGTAAAGTTCAACCTGCTCCATTAAATAGTGATAGGTTATTCATAATTAGTCATTGTTTGTGTTTCGTTTTGCATGTATCATTCCTTTAAAAAGGATACATTTATAAATAAATAGGCATAAAATATTTATTTTTAAAATTTATTACATATATTATTTTAATTTAATTTCACAAATTTCATATTTCAATTAAGCTTAATTAAAACAGTAATTAAATAAATAAAATAAAATAAAACTGCATGTAAAAGTAGGTATTAAAGTAAATTTAATTTTAAAAGAATTTTAAATTTGAAGTTTCATTATAAGCATCTATAGGGAAAAAAAATTACTTCCATCGCAGTTTGCGTGTAACTCAAAGGGTTTCTTTGTTACAAGAGTGTCAATACGTTCTAATAAATGTTCCCCTTCCTCTTACCAGTTTTATAAGTCTTTAAGTTAGGAACAAACGACAAAATTTCAATTTCTTGCAGAATAAGGATCAAATTATTTTCAAAAACTAACATATCCTGAATAACATATAGTTTCGTTAATTCGTATATATAGAATCCACTTTTAAATAAAGTGCCCTTATAATGAGCTGCCGAAATTAATTCAAGTACATTACTTTGCATGTAAGATTCCATATTTAAATTATTGTAATACAAGCCATATGATCTAGTAGATAGCATTTTTTAGTTTTAAGAATTTCAATATCTTCCTTAAATGGGTGATTACTCAAAACATCAAATGCAAAGTTGTAACAACATTTTTTACTTAGCGATAATGGTAAGTTAACATACTTTTGCATATTTCTTTACTTGTTTATTTTTGCTTTCCATCCTCAAACAATATAAAAGCTTGAGAGGACCGAATTCTCCAATAGGTTTGGTACACAAGAACTCCATTTTATTTTTTGTTTGAATTTCACAAAATTATTACACAAGAATATTAACATAATGCGTTATACGTACCTCAAATATTGTATTATTTTTATATAAACCAATTAATTTACTCGTATAATAGCACTTAATTTGGCACGGAAACTGAATTATACAATAAAAAAATCACACTATTTGTTTATATTATAATTATGTAGAAAATAGTTAAAATGTATCATTTTACAATTAAACAAATTCCAATATGTCGACACCTTCCTAATTATCAGCGAAAATGTGCTGCATATGGATTATTTGTACAAATCACCTTCTCTCTGATCTAGAATATTTCTTTCAGTTTATCTACTGTTTGACAGTATAAATGCAAATACGTCATGTCCATGGTGCCCTTAGCTCGATCACTAAGCGCTTATGAGTGATTTGTGTTTTTACTGTATATTAAATTGAGTAAATGAGATTAAAATTAAGTGGGACAATTCTATTCGATTTAAATGTGCATAATATGAATATTAGGCATATATACTGCATTAGTTTGGATAAAGTATGAAATGTTTTGTAACGTACAGTAACGAATGGTACAATACTTTCGTTTTTCCAAACTTATTCAAAAAAATCATAAAACATGAATTATTAAGGATAACATTTTTATGAATAATCCGTACTTACTAAGGAATAGCTGATCAAAAATTGGAATAATTGATAAAATTTTGCATAAACTATGCCTATAAAGAATGAATAATACCTAAATATAAATTATCGTTACTATACTTATCTTAAGTATAATTGATCCATACACATTTCTCTGGGTGTATACGAAAATCAAAATTTTGATCATCAACATTCGAATGTTGATTTTCAGCTGTGCAATTGTTGTTGGTTTATTCATATAAACTTTACTTTTCAAGAAACTCTAAAGAAAGTAATCTAATGGAGTTAAATCGCATGATCTAGTTGGCCAGTTTATGTCACTATTTTGTGAAATTAATCGACCTGGAAACTTATAGACCGCAATAGCTGGATGTTTTCACGTGTTATTGGACTCGTAGCTCCACCCTGTTGTTGTACGAATGCAAATGCAAATCCTTATGTAAAATTCGCCAAACAGTCGATAGCTGAATTCCTAATTCCTGAGAACGTCGTGATATCGATGTTGAAGCTTCCTCAGCGACACTTTCGGCCACAGCAGCAATGTTCTCACTAGTACGTCCACTTTTTGTCTGCCACACCGCAGGCCTTTTTCGATCCTCAACAGAACCAGTCTCTTAAAACTTTTTCATTAACCTTTGCATTGTTGGCTCATTTGGACGATCATTTACACCAAAAAATCACGAATTTTACGATACGTATTTTTTAAAGATCGATGATTTTCATAATAAGTTTGAATAACTTTAATACGTTCTTCTAGCGTGTAAGTATCCGTCGTTAAATTTGAACATCTGATTACTTCACAAATGTCAAAAATGACATCAAAAAAGGTTGTCGAGAACACGTTTCAGCCACTACCTAGACAAACTGCAGAGGAAAACATACCACCAGTATATAAAATGGATAACTGCAATATATCTCCTGTCACACTACAAGAATTAAAAGAGGAAATCAATCTCAACCTAAATACAAAGAAATCTCCAGGATATGACTTAATTACAGGACAAATAGTAAAAACTCTTCCTGAAAAAGGTCTACGTAAACTACTCCAAATAATTAATGCAGTGTTCAGACTTAAAC
Organism: Nephrotoma guestfalica; assembly: GCA_963691935.1. Taxonomy (NCBI): domain Eukaryota; kingdom Metazoa; phylum Arthropoda; class Insecta; order Diptera; family Tipulidae; genus Nephrotoma; species Nephrotoma guestfalica. Next base: position 136,644,981 of record OY829914.1, read on the forward strand.
ACGTTCCAAGTCAATGGAAAGTAGCAGAAGTAATTATGATACCTAAACCAAACAAACCACTCAATGACAAAAATTCGTATAGGCCGATTTCCTTGCTCCCAATAATTTCAAAATTATTCGAGAAACTACTCCTAAAGAGACTAAAATCAATAATAGCACAAAAAAATCTTGTTCCTCCACATCAATTTGGATTCAGAGAAAATCATTCAACAATAGAACAAGTACACCGAATTACAAACATAATTGAAGACGTACTTGAAAAAAAGAAAGTATGTTCAAGCGTCTTCTTCATATTACACCGAATTACAAACATAATTGAAGACGTACTTGAAAAAAAGAAAGTATGCTCAAGCGTCTTCTTGGATGTAGCACAGACCTTTGACAGAGTATGGCATAAAGGTTTGGAATATAAATTACAAAGAGACTTACCAAACCAGTTTTATGAAATTCTAAAATCTTACATATCTAACCGACACTTTCGAGTTAAATTAGATGGCGAATACTCAGAAATAAAGAAAATATCAGCAGGGGTACCACAAGGTAGCGTTCTGGGACCAACTTTATATGTTCTATACACCTCGGACCTGCCAACGATAGAGGATACTAACATAGCGACGTTTGCGGATGATACGGCCATCTTAGCAGTTGCTAATTGCATAGAAGAATCTACAAGCAAATTGCAAAGAGCTACTAATATTGTCAGTACCTGGACCAAGAGATGGCGAATAAAACTTAATGAAACAAAATCTGTTCACGTAAACTTTACCAACAAGAAGGTCAACTGGATACCAGTAGAACTGAACTCCCAGCAAATTCCCTATGCAAATACGGCAAAATATCTAGGCATGACTCTAGACGCGAAACTAAAATGGAAAGAGCATGTGAAAAAGAAAAAAGAAGAGTTAAACTTCAAATACAGAAAGATGGATTGGCTCTTAGGAAGAAATTCTGAGCTAACTCTACATAATAAATTGCTACTATACCGGCAAATCCTAAAACCTGTGTGGACTTACGGTATTCAGCTCTGGGGCTGTACAAAGAAAACCAATGTCAATATCATCCAGTCATTCCAGAGCAAAGTCCTTCGTGGAATAGTTGATGCACCGTGGTACATAAGAAATGACAACCTCCATAGAGATCTGAAGATGGAATTCGTTAGTGAAGAAATAAGAAAACACGCGAGAAAACACATGCAACGTATTAGTCTACACCAAAATGCTGATATACGTCGTATGTTGGATGATTCAAACCTAGTAAGACGGCTGCGAAGGAAGAAACCGCATGATCTACAAGATCCAATCAGGATCGACTAAAAATATAATAAAATTGTAAAGGGGACTAGCCAAAGGGCTACAACCCTCCAAACAAGAATATAAATTATGAAAGATAAATTACTAGATGATTTGTAAATCAGTTGTTATAAATAAATATATAAAAAAAAAAAAAAGGTTGTGTTTAGAAATTATTTACTATACTGACATCTAGGCGTGACTTTTGAACGGTCCTTTATATAGTGACCAAACTGCACTTAAAAGGCAAATAAACCTTTTTCTGCCATTGTTTCTCTTATTTCTGTCACTTTATTGCTATCAATTGCTGTGAAATGTACGTATAACATTCAAGTTATGTACATTTTTGATTGCTATATATTTTCAAAAAAATTTAATGAAAAAATTAATGGGAATACACATTTATTTTGTAAATATATTTTAAAATTGAAACGACAACCAGTTAAAAACCCTTTCCTGCTTAATCAACCACTTAATCAAAACAAAACATAGTAAAAATCACATTGGCTTTCAGCTCTGATCGACGGTACTCAAGATTTTACAAATGTACGTATCAACGGAACGCCGAAAAAAAATATTCTCTTAGATCGCGAGGTGAGGTTACCAAGTCGTTGGTAGTTTGGTTTCGTCCTAATGAAACATGGAATTCTTTAAATCAAAAATTCCTAATGTTCAATTCTGAGTTGGGCTAACTTCACACAAGGAACAAAGTGGATTTTTTTTTTGATTACTATTGCCTAAGGTATTTTTTTCTGGAATAGAATCGAGTAATAAATTCATACAAGCGAACTTTGTCTGAAAAATCGTCTTGTGTTTTAAAATTGTCTTGCGCGCTGTTGATGTTTAATGAAGTATATTAACAATTTGGCAGCTCTGTCTTTGGTATAAATCTTAACTGTACATATATGGTTCCACTTTATAACAAAGATGATTTTTTCGACATTGTCCTAGCAAAAGCAGCAAAAGCTTTATCAAATGTGGGGTAAAAGGACCCGAAATGGTTTCATTAACAAATAAGTGATGGTGTCTATAATGATTTATTAAATGAAATAAATGACTTTTTTTAATTATCTACATACATGAGCAGTTTAGGTAATATGAACAACAGAGAAATTATCACAACATGGCAATAATCCGTTTCAAAATCTACATAATATCGATATACTTTTATTTCGATGAATTATAATTGCTTTTGAAAAACACTATTTTGGAAATTTTACACCATTTCGAGGATAAAAATAAATTTTTGGTTACCTACTTTTTGATAAATACACGCTTAAATACTCTTAGTCCATTATCCATTTAATCTATAATGAATTCAAACCTCTCTTAACATTTCGAGCGCACGACTGATTAAATTTAATATTTAATATTAAAAGCAAATACATAATATTCACCACATGTGTCCCTGATATAGAGATTTATTTACCCTAATTGACTACACAAACAAATAGAAAATTTGTATTTTATCTCGCGCAAAAATAAGAGATATATAGACAACACTTTATATTTAAACCTCAAATTTTAAATCGCAGCTTGACACTAAATCCTATGTAGATGTTCAAATATATAACAACAATATAGTAGAATTCGATTTATTTATCTCTATACATATTATGTATATATTCTTAGTGAACGTCTCTAACAACCAATTCAAAATACGGCAAACCATTATTTTTTTGCTGGTATTCTGTAAAATAAATGTTGCAGATTTCTATCCAATACAATTTTCATTTTACAAAATCCGACAAACCAAATTTCTGTTCCCTCGAAATAAATAAATTTTAATATATAAAATAAATAAACAAGATAGACAAATACCACACCAATCCTTTAATAAAAAATTGTGCTCTAAGCTTTTTCCCCATATACGTAGTATGTGATATACGACATACGAGACGAGTAGGTATATGCAAAATAAAAATAAAAAATAAAAAATTCCAGAAGAAAAGACGTTTTGAGTGAACGTAGAAAATAAAAATCCATCAAAATCAATACAAATCCTAAGTGATTTACAGAATATAACTTATTATTGTCAAAATAAACTCTCAAGTTTAACTCACTGTGTATGTGTGTGTATGTTCCGAAAAGCTACAACAGAAACAGTAACTCTAAAATAAACCTTAAAAAAAGTTTTGATTTTGCCGTTATATACAAGAAAATCCACATAAGATATCACTTTAATTTCCTATTTTCCAATAGAAATAGAAAAAGACGGAAAACGCAAGAAGGAACAAAAAAAAATTCTAAAAGAGATAAACTTTTTTTTATTGGGATGAGCTTTAATTTTTTTTGTATATTGGTAGACTTGTGTGTGTGTGTGATTTTATGTTCTTTAGGCACTCATAAAAAGATTACAATGTAATGAACTTTTATTTTGATTTGTTTTTTGTCTAATAAAACAAATAAAAATGTCATTAAAATTTGATCACGTAAAGTCATCATGACGCGCAAAAATACGGTTACATGAGATTTTATTTTTATTATTGGTGTGTTATCGGGAAAATCACAGCGACATTTTCATTTTTGTTCGCAGGCAACAATATAGATAACAAATAATGTGTGCGGGAATCAAAAATTGGTTTAATTTCGTGTTTCTTTTGTTACGGCCTAATCTTGCTAAAAATCTTTCTATAGAACGGTATTGGCTATAAAAATATAAAGAAAATTATTACACGAATAATTCAACAGCATTTATAGAAATTTGAAATCATTGGGATGATAATATACGGGGAAGTTGAAATAGAATTTGGAACTTTGCGAATAAAAGTATTCGTAATACTTTGGTGTATAGCAGTAACGGAACATTAGAATTTCAAAATGAGACATTACATACCGTTAAAACCAAATTTGTCCCAATTAGCGCTTACTGGAAAATATTAGGTTCGAAGCTAAGAGAACAGAAAAAGAAAATTTCAAATTACCCATAAAATACGTATAAATTAAACCAGCCTTTTAGCGAGGACTATAAATCATTAAACCTTAACTTTGTGAGGAAAAAACAAACATACGCCTTCATCATACTACATATATTCAAAACGAAATACCTCTACCGTTCAATAATATTTTAATTGAATTTATTAAATAATTTCCAACACAATGTTCTAGAAACCAACGAACTTGGCACTTCTGATTACATATTTCTATCAGGTTCAAACACTTTTGAGAACTTCGCTGTTGAAAATTGTGCAGGGGAATGTACTAAGTGATTTTTGTATAGGGGAGAGTCTCCAGTTGTGGGCGCAGCTTTGTTTTTGACCCATAATTTTCCGTTGAGTTGTATGCAGATATATCCATATTATGCGGAAATATGGATATCAATAAAGCTAAAGGCCTTAGTTAACTGTTTGCTAAAGTAACTACTTTGATTCCGTCAACTAAAAAAATTGTACGACCAATTTTGTGAAGTCATCTTTTTTTGCAAAAAAATCGTCATCGATTGTGAGCACACTTCGAAAATTCACTGAAAATGGGAATAGTTGTAAGAAAACGCACTTAATTCGAAATAATTTCGAGGTTTATTAATTTTAAAGGCCTTCAATGGCAAAAATAACAAAAAAGGTTTTTTTTTAATTATTTATCGTCTTCCTCATCTTCCAAGTCAGAAATACAATGTTTGCATGTGAAACAGCTAGACTGCATGGATGGAATTTGCAGCGGTCAACTTCGATGGCAGGAGTTTCAAACAGATGATACAGAAGTCGATATCATCATCAAATGGAAACGGCTGCTCGTTTAGAGGCTTTCTCCTTTAAAGCAGCAACGCGTCCTGGAGAATTAAGCTTGGTGCTTTTCATCGGTTTACTACAACGATTTGGAGGCTTGTTTGGTAGAGTTGCTTACAGGAGACCAATTTCGTCCAAGAGTGATAAGCGACTCGTTGTAGATGCTGTAGATGTGCAAGGTATCGGGAAGACGATTCGATGTTGCTCCTCTTCATCAATGCGTTCCTCGGAGCCAGCATCTTTCATATTCCGCTCGACCGCTTGAATAAAATCAACGTTCGAGTAGATGTTTCGGTCGTATGGATGAATTCCGGATGCTCTGAAGCCGGATTTAATAACTGTGGATGTGAATGCCAGATGAAGAGTCTTACAGACAAGGCCAGCAATATAACGAATCTCGATTTCCTAAAACAACGAGATGAGAATTAAAAAATTTCGATCGAGAGAGCAAGGTTGAATGATCCAAAGTCCTACCTTATTGGCATTATTTTTTGCCATGCAGAACACTTGTAACGATCCTCAAGACGGGCGAGGTGGTGAAAGAAGGAAATTTCCAATCCTGCACTTGTTTCTGCCCAGATCGTTAACAGAAATGAGTGTGTTTTAATTGCAAAGGCTTCCGCGGCGGATTATTGGACTAGCCCGGCTATGGCTCAGTGGATGGGCGGGTAGAAATGGTACCTTGCAGAAAAAAACCTGGAGTTACCGCCGATTACATCTTACGAGAAAAAAATTTAGCCCGGACAATTATATACCTACGATTTATTGCTACTTACCATGATCACACCCTATAATGAATTTAGTTATTCCATCCTGAAAACAAAACGATTAGAGGAAAACGACTAAGTAGTGAATGGTGGAAATTTAAGAAAATGACCATTATTACAATAAATTTTTCCATACCCGTATTTATTAATGATTAAAAAAACAAAAAAAATAAATTTAATAATTATAGGCAACGAGTTACTCAAACAAAAAAAAATTGAATTATTTAATCAAAACCAAAAAAAAAATTTTAATGGTACCTTTTAACGATGCGTTGGCCGGCATAGTTGTTCGCGTAATCCACATTGACGATGTAGTTGATAATCCCAAACAAGAAAATTCTGTTGATTGTAGTATGTAAATGATTAATTTATTGTAGTAGTTTTATTATGTAGTTTTAATGTAATCGTTAGGACTTTAAGTTTAGGAATTCACGTGCAATAAGTAATTGTTTAACGTTCAGGTTTTCACTTGCACATCAGTTGGTTTATATTTGTTTTTATTATTATTTGTATTATTCTTAGAAATTATTATTATAAACTATTATAAGCTTCGCTTTTTTAGTATTATTTCTTATTGTTTTGTTGTTATATTTTTAATTTATTTTCTGTTGTATGTAACTAAGTAAACACTTGTTTTAATTGCCCACAACACTTTCGTCCATGCACCGTATATTTATTTATATTTATTTAAACTATTATTAAAATCACTAGTCAATGTCTGTTTTAATTTTTATTTATTACTCATATTAGAATCACTAATTAACAACTATCTTTACTAATAATTCACATATAAATATTTTTAATTTTTTTTGTGTTTTTCTTATCTTTTTAATCATTATTCGACTTAGATGAAATCTTGCCACAGCAAAAAAATTATTTAACTTCAATTTAGTTATATAAAAAAAACCGAACAAATGTAATAAAGATTTTGAGATGATAAAGATAACTCCTCGCGTGTTGGTCAAATTTTTCTTTTATAGTCTAAGAAAAAAACCGTAACCGCAATCATCATGCGATTTCGTTTTTTTTCAGGATGGAATACGAATCCAGTTTTCCAATTTTTTTTCCAAAATAATTGAATTTCGGTACTTTCAATTTCGATTACTTAAGTGGTATAGTATGATTCAATAATGTATATACATATATAAATTATCGAACTCGGGGTGGCCACCGGGATTATACTCGGGACGAAAAAAAAAATCGTTACACACTGTGACTTGTAATAGGTCTTTATTGGTCCGAAAATATACACATCCAGTAGCTGTAATTTATGACTACAATATACGGCAAGAAAGAAACAATATGCACTATATTGGCAACGGCGATATCGATGGCTTCAATTGATATATGCGAAGCATGGTTGTCGAGAAGTAACAGCACAGGGGAAGCTAACAAAGGTTTTGCGAAATGTGTAAAATGGTGCATATCTCGCAAAAACTCTTGCTGGCACATCCAGCCAGAATCATTAGCATAACCGGCAGTCCCACCAGAAATGTTGTCGAAGACTATAGTTTGCATATTTTTTGGGAAAAGAAAGAATGGTGGTAGACTGTTGTCAGCAGCGCATACGATTTTCCGACACGTCGGATATCCTTCATGGCAATCACCTTGCCAATCTTTGGCGGGACTCTTGAAAAGCTGCTTTCATTCATGTTGCAGATATTCGTTGCACTTCTCGACATTTGATTTCCAAAAGCCTTTCACGCACTGCATGGATGTTTGATCCGGGGTGAGTAAAACGAACTGAGGATGGCGGCGCATAAAATTGCAATACCAATGTTTGCCCGTTTGCTCGTCGTCATTCTAAATCGGCGGATATTCAACTTCAAGTTTCTTAGCGAATTGATACGCCAGTTCACGCAGCCGTTCACGCAGTTGACGCACTTCAAAATATATTGCACAACGTTCCTTTCGTGCATCGGCTTCAAAACCTTTAAAAAACATTCCACAAAACGATTTACAATGAAGGAAAGGAAGAGTAAACATAAACTCACCATATTTGATGGAGTCCGTTGGTTGCATTCATTAGCGTTGCAAACCGTTCCGTGAAATTCCATAGGTTCGTGCAGACGATTCAATGTGCATTTTTAACTAAGCGATCCTTAATGCCATCAACCAGCGCATCAAAATCAATTGAAGCTGATTCAGTTAACTTCTGCGGGGTTGTCATAGCTAAAATGTCCTAAAATACGTTAAAATATTAATAGAATATATTAAGTCAGCATAAACGATGATATCTGACAGTTTTCCAGTCAAACTGGTGCTTTAAATGAAAAAATATGGTGCTCACAACCAGTTACATTTAAGTGCCCACAATCAGAAATCACGACCATTCTCGTAGTAACCAAAAAAAAAACGATCACAAATCACAACGAAAATACTGTAGACATGTCGATAACACTCACCTGTTTGAGATTATTCAATTTGATTTATCGCACTTTTAAAACATTGGAAAATTACAATTGCGTTGATTTTATCGGACTTTCTTTCAATGATTCGAGCTAATGAACAAGCTCGTCGATTCAATTCGATATTAGCTCGAAAACTGCGCTTTGTTAAAATGCAAGTACGACAGATCCAGACAGATCCATATTTGCATTCTGCCAAATGTTATGCAGGGGTGCTCACAACCGGAGAGGGCCCACAACCGGAGACTCTTCCCTACGTATATTCGTGTACAGTCGACAAAAAATTTAAAGTTATGTTATAAAAAAATAAAGAAACAAGTCATTCAAAACCAAAATAATTCAGCATTGTAATGACTTTAATGTCATTCTTTGTTTTTTTTAATTAATTAGACAAATTCGAACGCACATTTGATATGATTATTGGTTATTAGTTAATGTATGGTAATATCTTATATTTGAGTGCTGAGGAGCTGTTTGATTCGTTTAACCGGAGCCCAATAATCTAGATTTAAGAACCGAAATGGTTTTAGCCGAGGACACCGGTTGACGTTTTCGTACAATGTGGAGTGCAATTAGTAAAATTGTTTTATTAATATTAGATTAATTTTTGCATATTTAATAAATTAGTATGTTTAACGTTTAATGTATGTATGTGTTTTAATTGTAGATGCTTGTGTTGTTTTATGCTTCATGTGTTACTCGTAAATAAGAAATATTAAAAATGAACGAGATTAATCCGTACGAATGACATTTTGCTATTCAGCGGTCAGCAGTTTAAAATTATTTTATGTAAATATCATCTGGGAACACAATGAAAGCTCAAAACTGTCATGAAGATAATCATTTCTAGCTGGGACAAAGGTTTTACTTCTTTTATTATTTTATATAATTTCTCACTATTTGGAAACGTGAAATTAAAATCAGATGGACTTAAACATTGCTGTATTTATAAATGTTCAAATGTATAATCAACAACATTTCTATTAATAATTTTCCATTCGAAAATGGCCCGTTTCAATATAAAACAGCCATTTCGGTGCCCATATCGAAAGCTTTACTTTTTATACAAGTAGACCCGTTAAATATATGCGGTCCTGCTTGTAGTAAAAATTATTAATTGTCGTGAAATATTTTTTTCGCATAAAAAACTAATAATAGTGGTTGTAGCAATACTGCTTTCCATTTGTGGCACTATTCTGGCTTTCTCTGAGAATAGGGAATTAGGAAAAATATTTGCATACGATTTTTATCTAAATTATAAATATTTTTCTGGCTTACTATTGCAATTAGTTGGGTGTACATAATTTTGAAACAAAGACATATTGGGAATTAATTCTACCTATAAAAATTTTGTGGAACAAAAGTTTCCCAATCAACTTTGTTTCGAAAATATTTACACTACACTAATTCCGACAGAAGACCAAAAAAATATAATTTAGACCAAAATGCTATGAAAATATGTTTCCCATTCCCAAGCCATCATTAGTGAAACATATTTCAAGCTTTTATTCCAGTTTTGAAACAACGGCGACTAATAAAATAAAACACGCTTTGCTTTTACCGTTAAACTGCGAATTACTACAACGATTTGGCGAAAAAATACCTAATGCGATTATAAAGTTTCAACCCGAATATCTACCTAACAAACAAATATCGTTTGTACCGCTATCATATTTATCAACTAGGCACAATTCCTGCACCCAATTTGTTTGGACGATATCAACCAACAAAATAATTTGCGAATGCGATAGCGAACCAGCTACAATTTTTTCATAACAGTAATTGGACTGTCGGTATTGGAGTTATATTGAGGTGAGTTTTGGTCCCAGCGAATCCGCCGAGCATCCTCATAACCGCCAACCAGTTCCAAGAGTACGTAAAGTTGCTACAAAATTTCAGTATTTATTATATATAGCAAGTACAAGAGATGGTTTGGCATATCAACATATTCAATGGTATGCTTCTACAGTAGTGGGTGAGCTATCCATTAGTGTGATAGTAAATTGAAGACGCATCAGGAGGTACCGGGTTCGAATTCCGATAGGGGCAGGATGCAAAAGGAAATTTTCATCAACTGATTATCTATGATAAAAAAGAACACAACTACGACCCTCTATCGGCGTGCAAGACTCTGGGCCGACCCATCATCCATATCCAGTACTATAGGCTGGCATGGAGCTATGCAATGCGCAGACGGTAACGTAAATCGGACCTATAGCTGGCCTTTCTGCGTAAGGTAGGACGAGAAAAACAAACCGCGAAAGGGTTGGGAGTGCTTCGGCCCCAGATTAGATTGCATAGGGATTTAGAAAAAATTCATGATCAGCTAAATCTATCAATAACTTCGTCATTAGAGCGAAGAAGCATTTGAAAGCTTTTGAAATTAATATTTCTGGTTGAAATTTGTTTCTGGTGCATCATTTGTCGGATAAATTACATACCGCAAATTCAAGTCGAAAATAAATTGTGAGATAATCTACATTTGTGGATTTGGATCAAATTAAGCGGTATGATACAATCAAACATTTGATCATTTGTATCAATTGTTTTCGGTATTATTCACAGACTCTGCGAATGTCACGATGTTCCATGTCGTATACGCAAATTATAATACATGTTACATCGCTCGAGTCAAAAATCACATGAAAATGCGACAGCTAATTATAAAGCTTCATCGACTACGGAGATAAATTCGTCATCCAGTACCAATCGATCAAACACAAATCGGAAACACATGCACTCAACAAGGTTCGACGAAGACAGTACTAAGTGATTTTATGTAAAACAAATAATTTTTGGTACTACTCTAATGTGGCTACAAACGGGGAATGAAAATAAGGTCTAGGCGACAGCGGTTCTCGATCCTCGTTCCCAGCCGAATTTTATAACAAGGAGCATTTTAAATTTGTGTAGTGCTAAATGACGGCATTTATTAGCTCTGTTAAGAGACATTAATGGCGCTGCTCCTGTAATTAAATATTAAACCACGCTTATCCTAAAATCGTGATTATCGAATTACTTAAAAAAGTTGCGACTGGGTGTTTTTAACTAGTCATATGTTATTTATAAGTTTGTCCATTTCTAATTTTCAGCCTTAGTAGTTATGGCCTTTGTCCCTATATTATTTAAAAAAAATGTCGGATTTGGGTTTAGCCAATCCCTGGTTTAATTTATCACGACGAATTGGTTTGCTAATTGGCGCTGAAATGTTCTCATATTTATCAAGGCTTAGCAGTTGAATTGTGTGATGAATTACTCCCAATAATAAATTAGGATTATTCTGTATTAGGTTTAGTCGCTACTGGTACAGCGCAGTCATCAAAAGAAGTTTATACAACAATATTATGTTCAACGAACAATTTTGAAAATAATAAAAAACAATACAGACATTATTGGTGTTACTTGCAATACGGCCATGATTGCAGATTTGAGTTGGCAATTAGAACGGTTTTAGCAGCTGGAAAATGTTCAAGCCAAACAGTTATCAATTGACGAAAACATTTGTGGAAACAGTTACCAACAGCACTTTCATCGTGGTCCAGAAGGTGGATATTCGGTGGCTTTACCGCATTAAAACAAAAACTCACACAATTAGGTTCTAATGCTGAAGTTGGTTGTATTCCATTTTTTAATATAGAACGCCGATTATTGCGGAATTTACTCGGTTGTATCTTGTAGATGTGGTGGAGAAATGAATTTTCATTCGCCTGAGCCTGAACTTTGTTTGTTTATCTTTGGTTTTGCTGAATTGTTTTTTATTTCTAGGGTAGTTTTCGTTTAGAAATTTACCATTTTCCGTGGTGGTGTCTTTGATTAAACGATTGTCGTATAAAATGTATAGATCGTGGTTGGGGTGTATGCTTGAAGAGTGGTAATTTCGTTCGTCATCCACTCTACGTGCATACACACAAATTGTTGCTCTGTATATTGTACGGTGATCGTCGCATTAGAGACGTCCTAGCGGAGAATGATATAGTTCTGAATGAGGAATGATTTGGAAGTGAAAGGTTGGTTTGGTTTATGGGGATTGAGGATGGATGGGTAGACTTTATGTGCACACCGCATGTGCGAGATATGGATGGGTAGGGTCCGGGAAAATCTTAACGGAAGGAAATTTCCATGGCATTTGTATTAAGATGTTGACCGTGTTTTTTTGTTCGACCTTCTACTCGGCCGTATTTTGATTTCAGAGATTGGCTGATTTTAGTGATGTTCCTGTATCCAATTATTCAGCTTCTGAATAATAAATTATTATATTTATTGGATTTTAAAGCAATTGGTTGTAATTAGTAGTACTAATTCATTTAATTCTTTTAACTAGTTGATAATTATACTATTCAAATTATTGATTTAGTTTATTTGGGTATTTAAGAATCTAGAATCGTCCGAGATGTTTAATATTAATAGTTGGTTTCATTTATAATTTCCTGATTGGACAGTTAACAATACTGAGTTTTATTATTAGAAACTGATAAATTGTAATTTGCACATAATCAATTTAACTTTTGTTTCAATTCTAAATTTTCTTATTTTAATTTAATATAATTTAATTGTATATTTGGGATTCAATTCGATTTACGTCAATGGGTTTAATAAAATAATTTTAATTGATCAAACGAATATGATTGTATGGAAAATTGAAGTATCGGAGGAGGGAAATTTTATCAAGATACATAACAGCGGTGTTGCCTGATTCCTGTTTAAATTAAATTTTAATTCTAGTTAATTTTTTTTAGGAAGGTTGCAGAAGCAGACAAGGTAGGAATCACAATGACTATAACCGGGTTTGCTAATGAATTTGATATTTTAGCGGATGTTGGAATTTTTGAAACTATAAATGGCTTGGAAATCAAGAATAAAATTTAAATGCAGACAAATATTTCTGACTGGGAGACTGTAAATTGGTAAAGGTTTTGGTTAGCTTGTTTTAAGTTGGATAAATAGTTATCGCTGCTTGTCAATTATATGGGTGGAGAAAATGGTTAATGACTCATTTCCTGAAGTTTTATTTTAGGAAATTTACCAATTAAAAATTTTTAGGATCTGGATTGCTGATTATTTATATCCAGAAAACTGTGTGTCTATTGTGCCGTCTTGTGCTTTACTAACTATTGACTACTTAGGTGTCTGTAACCGGGTCAAGTCTATCATATCTAATAACCTTTCCTACCACTCCGTATTGTTATATGTTAAAGGGGTGTACGGTAGGCCCGGCGTATCCGGGATCCTTGCTTAGTCTTGGCTGTACATTCTAATCAATCAATCAACGCTGATTATTGCGGAATGTTGAGCTCCACAAAAGTATTGTGAGTTCATGCAAGAGTATATCAGCACAACAACGAGATTGAATGATTGATGAAAGTTTAAGAGCAATATTTGCTGATGTAACGAAAATGCATCGTCAGGTTTTGGTGTATGAGGAGATTCGTGACCTTCATGTATGTGAAGTTAGCCCGAAAAGTAGCCCGAAAAAAATGTGTCCTTGCTAAAAGTTTAATATTTTCGGGCCAGCCCGAAAAATTTATAAACACTGCATTATCTTAAATTCTCATCCCGAAATAATTTTTACATCAGTATATTAAGCTTTTTGAATTTGCAAAAAAATGAAATACTACATACATTGTAATAAAACTTAATAAATAAATATTTTGTTTATTTACCATACAAATATATATTATTACCAAAAATATATTAAAATAATAATAATTAAAAACGAAATCAAAAATTACGTTACATAGGATTACGTGGTTGCCCTCACCAAAATGCTCAAAAACTACTGCAAGTGCTACAAAATATGATTAACATCACCAATCTACAATAAATATATACCTTCATTATCATATCAGTGGGATAGAAGGTTCATATTAACCCGAGTCCGCACATACAAATCACAGCATAAAAATTGAAATTTTTAGTGTTACATTTTTTTCTGTAGCAGGTTCCACAGGAATATCCGACCACTTCGGCCAATGCCTCGAGTTAGTGTTGGTCACCAGAAATCTAAAGCATATACCCACATTACCATATCAGTGGGATAGAAGGTTCATATTAACCCGAGTCCGCACATACAAATCACAGCATAAAAATTGAAATTTTTAGTGTTACATTTTATTCTGTAGCAGATTCCACAGGGATATCCGACCACTTCGGCTAATGCCTCGAGTTAGTGTTGGTCACCAGAAATCTAAAGCATATACCCACATTACCATATCAGTGGGATAGAAGGTTCATATTAACCCGAGTCCGCACAAACAAATTGAAATTTTTAGTGTTACATTTTATTCTGTAGCAGATTCCACAGGGATATCCGACCACTTCGGCCAATGCCTGGAGTTAGTGTTGGTCACCAGAAATCTAAAGCATATACCCACATTACCATATCAGTGGGATAGAAGGTTCATATTAACCCGAGTCCGCACATAAAAATTGAAATTTTTAGTGTTACATTTTATTCTGTAGCGGATTTCACAGAGATATCCGACCACTTCGGCCAATGCCGGGAGTTAGTGTTGATCACCAGAAATCTAATGCATATACCCACATTACCATACCAGTGGGATAGAAGGTTCATATTAACCCGAGTCCGCACATACAAATCACAGCATAAAAATTGAAATTTTTAGTGTTACATTTTATTCTGTAGCAGATTCCACAGGGATATCCGACCACTTCGGCTAATGCCTCGAGTTAGTGTTGGTCACCAGAAATCTAAAGCATATACCCACATTACCATATCAGTGGGATAGAAGGTTCATATTAACCCGAGTCCGCACATACAAATTGAAATTTTTAGTGTTACATTTTATTCTGTAGCAGATTCCACAGGGATATCCGACCACTTCGGCCAATGCCTGGAGTTAGTGTTGGTCACCAGAAATCTAAAGCATATACCCACATTACCATATCAGTGGGATAGAAGGTTCATATTAACCCGAGTCCGCACATACAAATTGAAATTTTTAGTGTTACATTTTATTCTGTAGCAGATTCCACAGGGATATCCGACCACTTCGGCCAATGCCTCGAGTTAGTGTTGGTCACCAGAAATCTAATGCATATACCCACATTGCCATATCAGTGGGATAGAAGGTTCATATTAACCCGAGTCCGCACATACAAATCACAGCATAAAAATTGAAATTTTTAGTTGTTACGGTTATCGAATCTTTACGAAGCAACGTGAAAGAATTTTGGTTCATCCTAATATATCCTAATATATATATATATTTATGACTTTGTTTTGTACGATTGGTCTAGTTATTTACTTTCTTTTATTACCATTTTATTTACTCAAAATTGAAGATCATAAACTCATAAATCTGATAGTAATCTGCGTGGGAAATAAATAAAGTGATCGATTAGCTCTATGTGTGAGTACAGCGATATGATATACATTTTTGCAATTCGATTGTATTCTTGTTTTTGGTTATCTACTAGAGTTCTGTACATAACAACAATTAGCAATGTATATAATGGGAACAAGTATATAACTACCTAATCATGTACATAATATTGTTCTTGGTTTGTAAATACATAATTATTTAATATTTTTGTTCGAGGCATAAAAATAAAATTATTATTTAGTTGCCTTTTGTGCGAGATCATCATATCAAAAAAAAAACAAACCAAAAATATCAAATATTAGTGTGGTTATCAATTAGAAATTTATAATTGTGAATAAAAACAAAAAAATTTTGAGCTTGATCAAGTGATCGATAAAAGCTAAAATAAAAAGAAAAAGAATCTTTCGACTAAGAAAGAAGATTGTTTTTTTGGGCCTGTGAATGCTCAACTGTATCGGTTTACTCATAAACCTCCCGTATTGTGTTTTGCGGTATTTTGCAAGGGATTTAATAGCGGAAGTGTATATACTGAAAGATTAGGTGTGTATCTTGTGATTAGAGTATTTGAGTATGGGTTTGTAATAGCGTATTTTTTACAGCTGTTTTGCACTCAACGAAAATTGGTACTGCATATATGCGTAGCGGCCTCAAGGTTATTTCAACACAACGATCCGCGAGGCCAACAGGATTACTCAGTGTTGTGTTTAATTTATCTACTGTAATTTTCCTAAGTGTAAAAAAAAAAATTCCTCTAAAGTTAAATTTGTGTTAAATTAAATTGATGCATGTTAAATAAGTTTATTAGTATTTTTGTTAATTTAAGATTTATGTAATAGGAAGAAATCAAAATCAAATTAATATAAAAGTGAGTTACAAGGGGATATGAAAAAGTGTTAGGGCAGTTTTTCTTGTAGCTTTAATTTCAGCATTACGAATCGCATATATCAACCGAGAGTACTCTTCGGCAGTCTATATGGTGAGTTTTATTTGATCTAAATTTTTATTGCCTTAACTCTAAGTTTGATTACATAATATTTTTTCTATTCCCTTGAAATTTGTCGTTTAATTAAATAATTATAATTAGAAATATAACGGTAATTTTAGTATTTTCACTATAAACCATGTCTTCAATTCTTTTATCGATTCTTAAATAAATGATGGTTTAAATTTAAAAATGGAATAAATTGCGTTTCGATTGGTTAATGGTGATGTGATTAAAGATTGGGTGGAGTGAGTTGCTGGGTTATTTTTTTTGCAAGACGAGTATGTTTTTTTTGTCAACACGAAAGTTTTTGTTGTACTCCGATAATGTATGACGACAAAGAACCTTCCACTATCCGATTGTTGTCTACCCGCTTCGAACGTGTTGGTCGTCATACCGGGGTTCGTAACAAAATGGCGCCGAAACAGGGACCTGAAAGTATGAAAGATCGCGTGATTAAACCGTTACAACATGCTTTCAAGGTCATAAAACCACATGGTTTAATAAATTTTTTTTTTTTGTTCAGTTTTTGTTTTTTTTATAAAATATTTTTCAAATTACTCGTAGTTTAAAATTACTATTTTCTTTAATTGGGATACCTAAGGCATAAGCAATTTATAATTATGTAAGGTTTTCTGTGAACGAAATAGTTATATCGATTGGTAGACCTAATAAGTCATCCGAGTGGCTTCACCACTAACCAATGGCATCCAGAATAATCGCTTCAATCCGTTATAACAGTTCTTAATATTTTTTTTTTTTTGAATAAGTTAAACCTTGTAATCATACTTCCGTCTTTTCATATTTTTTTTGAAATTTTTCGTTTCTATACTGAAGTTTTTTTTTGCGGTTCGGTTGCTGTTAAATTCATCGTTTAAATTATTAAATTATTTTTATTAAATCCAAATTTTGTTTAAACATACTACTATTTGTTCGCGGGAACCTTATTTTACTTTCTAAATATCGCAAAGACATTTCTAGTCTCTCCAAATCATCGGGTGTTGAAACATAATGATTTTATGATATCCTTCTGATGGCTTGGTGGGCAAAGATTGTCGGTTTTTGTTTACCCCTTAATATTTCAATTCCATTCCCTCTAATTCCCATATTTAAGCTTTGTATGGATACAGCGTCAAAGTATCATTGGTTGAACAAGATGATTTCTTAAGTCCTGATTATGTTTTGATGTCTGAGCTCTACATAAGCATTTTTTTTCCCATCAACATCCATTTTTATCTTATTCCTAAAATAGTATCCGTATGGTATCACGAAAGGAGGCACGCATTAGCTATGCTGTGAAACCCTGGGATTGAATAACAGTGATTCTAAGTTTTATCTCTCCAGAGTTTCTCAACAACTCGTCCTGACCGCTTTTCCTAAGATACCATTCATAAACAGTTTTGCTTATGCATAGGGGAATTATATTTTTTTATAGCTCACTGTTACTCGATTTTAAACATCACCATTAACCAAAACTTATGAAAAATATTTAACTTTGTCGATAGTTAAAGTATTTCGATAATACAATCTTATACAATTTATAATAATATTAATTAGAAAAATAAAATTACGTATAATAATACAAAATAATTTCAAAATTTCATTTTATGTTATAAAAATTTAAAATTATTACAAGTTATTTGAACTTTAATATAATTAACACTATTGTTAGCGTTTCGTTCGCTACGTTTTATGTTGGTACCTGATTTTCTAACTGAGGGAAAAATTTAAATTGGGAAGCAATTCATATCGTTTAGTAGCCATTAAATAATTCTCCTGTTCTCTCACTATGGACCCCATAATATACTTACAACTGTTAAATCCACCTGAACTTGAGGTTGAATACCAAGTTAGAGGTTTGAGCAGCAAAGCAGTAGATGGCAAGGCTTTGTTAATTAATATGCTAAGAGCTGAACAGTTGGACAAGAATCTAGTGCGAAGAAACACACATGCTAATGCCGATCATCCCGAAAATGAAATTGAAGAGTGCCATGCTCGTTATGAAGAGTTGGTTAAAGCCACGGAAGAACAGGGAAGTTCACCTTCACTCGATTTCATAACAGTTTGCTACGTTAAAGCAATTCACTATAAAGATCGAATTTGGAGGTTGATTAGGTCAGTAGGTGAAACACCACAATCAACAAAAGTATACCGAAACTGGCGTCATATATTTAAACATTACCATGAACGGTGGCATGAACGTCAGGATGCCGACTCGGGGGATTGCTCGCCACAACATAAGAGCACGGCGCAAAGCTCATTTTCCGAAAAACTAGACCATTTATTGAGTGACACTTCTTTGGAGGCTAAACATAGTCCTTTGCATCCTTCGAAGAGCAACATTATGACAAAACAAAATAACGATAACACAAATCATGCTTCTTCCTTCAAATCTGATAATCGTAAGGTAGTAAAGGGATCAGTTTCAGATTTCTTCTCTCAGGTCGGGTTACGTAATATGAATAGAACGGCAAAAACGAACGCAAATGTATTCTTTAATCATGACGAACCGAACAAGCAACTTCTCGAGCCAAGTGCAACAAATTTTGGCAGTGGTGGGGAATTCCCAAGAGGCAACAATCAATTTCGGTTTGATAATTTCTATAAAATTAGGCAGAAATGGAATTTATCCTTTGATGGGTCCAACACTCTAAACGTGCATGATTTCGTGTATAGGTTGGAACAGATGGCTAACGACGACGGTTTTCCGAGGGAACATCTCACAAAGGTTTTTTACCTATTCCTAACAAAAAAGGCTGAGGATTGGTACTGGGTGTACAAAGCGAACAACCCAGTTACAACTTGGGCCAATTTGAAAAGCGCTATTCTCTCGTATTTTAGCAGTTCAAATTATGAAGAGGAAATGAAGGAACAGATTTTAAGACGGTTCCAAGGAAATAGAGAATCATTTTCCGATTTTTCCCTTGAAATCCAAAAATTGAACGCACGTTTACAATTACGGCTTTCTGAACAACAAGTTATTTACAGATTATGTAAAACATGTATCCGGCTCTGAAAAACGTGACGCTTCCATATCATAATCAAGTCCGGTCAGTAGAAGAGTTGCGAATTTTGTGCCACGATTACGAAAAACTGTGGGAACAATCGGGTTATGATCCAAGACGGTTTTCGGACACGACCCAAATAAAACGTCGACAGCAGGTCCATGAACTTAATCTGGATATGCAAAATTTAAGCGTCTCACAGCTCGCACAGCAAGAAAGTTCAAGAACTCGCCCGTTACCGGAACGAAGTACTTGTCCAGAACAGGAAAACATTGTTGAGCCAGTAGTGGAGGCCTTTCATAAGAAATCAGTCGAGCAAGATAATTCAAAAGAAGCATCAAATTCATTGCATTACATCTGTTGGAATTGCCATGATATTGGCCATGCATATCAGGATTGCGATAAACCTTTCCTGAAAATATTTTGTTTTGGGTGCGGAGCATCAAATGTGCGTAAACCTTCGTGCCAAAATTGCCTGAAGTTCCAAAAGGGAAACTTGAAAACGAGTGCGAATTACGTGGGAGGATCTCGCCTCGTATCACATCCCAGCCAATCGAAGGAATTCAAAAGTTCCAAATAGAAGAATCTCTCACACCCCAAAATAACTCTAACTCTTTTAATAATTTTCAATTAGATACAAAACATATTAACTTACCTAATTTACAACCAATGAGGCCAAAATTTAAATCCAATAAATTATGTCGGACTATTCGTTACTTTCGAGGCAAAAGGTCACTTATTCGAACGTGCATCGAAACCCTAATCAAGTATACACAAAATGATCCTCGCCCGCATGCTGATGTGATTATTCGGTCCAAAACTTTCAACGGTCTTCTCGATAGCGGGGCTTCGGTTAGTGTGCTTGGAAAGGACTCCATCCGGTTTTTGACAAACGAGAATTTAAAATTCCACAAACTAAATACCTCTAATATTCAAACGGCTGACGGAACATCTAATAAAATAGAAGGTTACATATGGCTTCCGGTTACTTTTGGCAATAGAACAGAAAAAATTCGATTTTTTATCATTCCAACTCTACAATCTTCACTGTATTTGGGGATTGATTTTTGGAGGAAGTTCGAGTTGTTACCAGGCTTGACTGTCGATGAAATTGTAACCGAGAACTGCCGAAAAGACGATAATTCCCATGTTCTTAATGGTAAGGATAAGGAAGAATTTGTGCGAATTTTAGACTTGTTTCCTTCATCAGCTAAGGAAGGGCTAGGTAAAACAATGTTGCATGAACACGATATTGAACTCGTGAAAGACTGCAAGCCTGTAAAGCAACGATACTACCCAGTCTCACCCGCAGTACAGAAGGACCTTTATACAGAAATAGATAGGATGTTGAGTTTGGGTGTTATCGAGACAAGCAAAAGTTCGTGGAGCTCGCCGGTAACAATCGTAAAGAAAGCGAACGGCAAGACCCGACTTTGTCTCGACGCACGTAAGCTCAACTCTTTGACGGAAAAGGACGCCTACCCATTACCATTAATTGACGGACTTTTGGGACGACTATCAGAAACCAATTACATCACAGCACTTGACTTAAAGGACGCATTCTGGCAGATACCGCTTGCGGAATCTGCCAGAGACAAGACGGCTTTTACTGTACCAGGACGGCCGCTCTACCAGTTCAGGGTGATGCCGTTTGGGTTGTGTAATGCAGCCCAATCAATGTGCCGCCTAATGCACAAAGTCATACCCCATGAACTCCATGACAGCATTTTAGTTTATCTGGACGATTTGTTGATCATTAGCGGCACATTGAAGGACCACCTTGAACTGCTAGAGACGGTGGCGACATTACTAAGGGCTGCTGGGTTAACCATAAACATCGAAAAAAGTAAATTTATTATGAAAGAAATCCGATATTTGGGATATTTGGTCGGCGAAAAAGGATTAAGACCAGACCCCGAAAAGGTTGAGGCGATAGTTAACCTAGCAGTCCCGACGACTACCAAACAGATACGGCGACTTTTGGGAATGGCTGGGTGGTATCGGCGCTTTATAGAAAACTTCTCCAGTGTAACCGCTCCAATAACAGAGTGTCTGAAAAAAGGAAAGTTTCGATGGACGGAGGCAGCGCAAGAATCATTCGTAAAATTAAAGCAACTGCTCTCTTCAGCTCCAGTGCTTATTACACCGAATTATTCTGCACCATTCTTTATAAGATGTGACGCCTGTACCGAAGGAGTTGGAGCAGTACTCTTTCAAAAGGACGAAGACGGCAATGAACGACCTATCTCGTTCATTTCTCAGAAACTCAATAGCGCACAAAAAAATTATTCAATAACGGAATTAGAGTGCTTAGCAGCTATACTCGCCGTAAAAAAATTTCGTGCGTATGTTGAAGGACATGAATTCACATTGATCACGGACCACGCCAGTCTGAAGTGGCTCATGTCACAACGCGATTTAAGTGGTAGACTAGCACGATGGAGCCTAAAACTTCAAGGCTTCAAATTCTCTATTGAGCATCAGCGCGGAAAAGATAACGTGGTACCAGACATGCTTTCACGTATTTATTGTGACGAAGTTCGTGAATTTGACGAGGGCTTAACAAAATTATTCAGTCAGGCTGAAGGATTAACTAATATTACTGAGATAACAGAATTTAATGAGCCTGAATATAAAAATCTTTTCAATAAAATCAGCGAAAACCCAGACGACTACCCAGCGTTCAAAATCAGTGGAAAAATTATTTTTATCCGTTTAGAACCAAAAAGGTCTAATCAGCTTTCGGATCTATCGGTTTGGAAGTTGTGGGTTCCAATTGGACTGAGACTTTATCTGATCAGTAGAGAGCATGATGAACCATTAGCATCTCATGGCGGAATTAAGAAGACGCTGGAACGGATTCGGAGGTATTTCTTTTGGCCAGGGATGGCGAAACAAATTCAAGACTACATTAGGAGTTGTGAGGTTTGTAAAACTACGAAAGCTCCAAACCAACAACAACACCCACCAATGGGAAAACTTTTCGTAATTGATAGACCTTGGCAACGGCTATATGTTGATCTGTTAGGTCCATACCCCAGATCCACCCAAGGAAAGACGATGATTTTTATCGTACTGGATCACCTGACGAAGTTCGTTCTACTAAAGCCTCTCAACAAAGGTACATTCAACAGCATAGTCGATTACCTGGAAAAAGATGTGTTTTGCATATTTGGTGTTCCGCAGAGCATACATTCGGACAATGGTTCTCAGTTTCGGAGTGTAGAGTACCGAAACCTTTTAAAGAAGTACGGTATAGCTGATTCCAAGACCGCAGTGTACTCTCCGCAATCAAATGCATCCGAAAGAGTGAACCGATCGGTCATTTCTGCTATCCGAGCGTATATCTCCGAGAAACACAACACCTGGGATAAACACATACACGAAATAGCTGCTGCACTTAGAAATGGGATACATGAAACTGTTGAACATTCTCCCCATTTTCTCCTCTTTGGATACCATCGAATGAATCATGCTCAAGATTATGAAATACTAAGGCAGTTAGGTAATATTTCAGAGGGTGAAATTCCGCTTCCTTTACCTGTTCGATTGGCTTTAATACATGATTCCGTTAAGCGAAATATTGCTAAAGCGTATCAGAAAAGTTCCCAAAGGTACAATTTGAGAACCAGGCCGAAGGAGTTTACAGTCGGCCAGACTATATTCGTAAGAACACATCCACAGAGCAATGCAGAAAAAAAATATTGTGCTAAATTCGCACCACAATTTGTTAAGGCAATAATTTCTCGAAGAATAGGAACGGTCAATTATGAATTAAAAGACCTATCGAATAAAGTCATCGGTGTTTTCCATGCAAAGGATATTCGAATATAAAAGTTCATTGGGTATGAAGATAATACGAATAATGCTTCGATTCGACATCCAATTTTTTCAGTTTCATTGCCTTAGCTATCACGTAGCCAGTTCAAAGAATCTGCCCTGTTACGGTTATCGAATCTTTACGAAGCAACGTGAAAGAATTTTGGTTCATACTAATATATCCTAATATATATATATATTTATGACTTTGTTTTGTACGATTGGTCTAGTTATTTACTTTCTTTTATTACCATTTTATTTACTCAAAATTGAAGATCATAAACTCATAAATCTGATAGTAATCTGCGTGGGAAATAAATAAAGTGATCGATTAGCTCTATGTGTGAGTACAGCGATATGATATACATTTTTGCAATTCGATTGTATTCTTGTTTTTGGTTATCTACTAGAGTTCTGTACATAACAACAATTAGCAATGTATATAATGGGAACAAGTATATAACTACCTAATCATGTACATAATATTGTTCTTGGTTTGTAAATACATAATTATTTAATATTTTTGTTCGAGGCATAAAAATAAAATTATTATTTAGTTGCCTTTTGTGCGAGATCATCATATCAAAAAAAAAACAAACCAAAAATATCAAATATTAGTGTGGTTATCAATTAGAAATTTATAATTGTGAATAAAAACAAAAAAATTTTGAGCTTGATCAAGTGATCGATAAAAGCTAAAATAAAAAGAAAAAGAATCTTTCGACTAAGAAAGAAGATTGTTTTTTTGGGCCTGTGAATGCTCAACTGTATCGGTTTACTCATAAACCTCCCGTATTGTGTTTTGCGGTATTTTGCAAGGGATTTAATAGCGGAAGTGTATATACTGAAAGATTAGGTGTGTATCTTGTGATTAGAGTATTTGAGTATGGGTTTGTAATAGCGTATTTTTTACAGCTGTTTTGCACTCAACGAAAATTGGTACTGCATATATGCGTAGCGGCCTCAAGGTTATTTCAACACAACGATCCGCGAGGCCAACAGGATTACTCAGTGTTGTGTTTAATTTATCTACTGTAATTTTCCTAAGTGTAAAAAAAAAAATTCCTCTAAAGTTAAATTTGTGTTAAATTAAATTGATGCATGTTAAATAAGTTTATTAGTATTTTTGTTAATTTAAGATTTATGTAATAGGAAGAAATCAAAATCAAATTAATATAAAAGTGAGTTACAAGGGGATATGAAAAAGTGTTAGGGCAGTTTTTCTTGTAGCTTTAATTTCAGCATTACGAATCGCATATATCAACCGAGAGTACTCTTCGGCAGTCTATATGGTGAGTTTTATTTGATCTAAATTTTTATTGCCTTAACTCTAAGTTTGATTACATAATATTTTTTCTATTCCCTTGAAATTTGTCGTTTAATTAAATAATTATAATTAGAAATATAACGGTAATTTTAGTATTTTCACTATAAACCATGTCTTCAATTCTTTTATCGATTCTTAAATAAATGATGGTTTAAATTTAAAAATGGAATAAATTGCGTTTCGATTGGTTAATGGTGATGTGATTAAAGATTGGGTGGAGTGAGTTGCTGGGTTATTTTTTTTGCAAGACGAGTATGTTTTTTTTGTCAACACGAAAGTTTTTGTTGTACTCCGATAATGTATGACGACAAAGAACCTTCCACTATCCGATTGTTGTCTACCCGCTTCGAACGTGTTGGTCGTCATACCGGGGTTCGTAACATAGTGTTACATTTTATTCTGTAGCAGATTCCACAGGGATATCCGACCACTTCGGCCAATGCCTCGAGTTAGTGTTGGTCACCAGAAATCCAAAGCATATACCCACATTACCATATCAGTGGGATAGAAGGTTCATATTAATTCGAATCCCACTGTTGTCCCATTTCTATATTAGGTATATGCATTAGATTTCTGGTGACCAACACTAACTTAATGCATTGGCCGAAGTGGTCGGATATTTTTGTGGAATCGCTACAGAATAAAATGTAACACTAAAAATTTCAATTTTTATGTGCGGACTCGGGTTAATATGAACCTTCTATCCCACTGGTATGGTAATGTGGGTATATGCATTAGATTTCTGGTGACCAACACTAACTCGAGGCATTGGCCGAAGTGGTCGGATATCCCTGTGGAATCTGCTACAGAATAAAATGTAACACTAAAAATTTCAATTTTTATGCTGTGATTTGTATGTGCGGACTCGGGTTAATATGAACCTTCTATCCCACTGATATGGTAATGTGGGTATATGCTTTAGATTTCTGGTGACCAACACTAACTCGAGGCATTGGCCGAAGTGGTCGGATATTCCTGTGGAACCTGCTACAGAAAAAAATGTAACACTAAAAATTTCAATTTTTATGCTGTGATTTGTATGTGCGGACTCGGGTTAATATGAACCTTCTATCCCACTGATATGGCAATGTGGGTATATGCATTAGATTTCTGGTGACCAACACTAACTCGAGGCATTGGCCGAAGTGGTCGGATATCCCTGTGGAATCTGCTACAGAATAAAATGTAACACTAAAAATTTCAATTTTTATGCTGTGATTTGTATGTGCGGACTCGGGTTAATATGAACCTTCTATCCCACTGATATGGTAATGTGGGTATATGCTTTAGATTTCTGGTGACCAACACTAACTCGAGGCATTGGCCGAAGTGGTCGGATATCCCTGTGGAATCTGCTACAGAATAAAATGTAACACTAAAAATTTCAATTTGTATGTGCGGACTCGGGTTAATATGAACCTTCTATCCCACTGATATGGTAATGTGGGTATATGCATTAGATTTCTGGTGACCAACACTAACTCCAGGCATTGGCCGAAGTGGTCGGATATCCCTGTGGAATCTGCTACAGAATAAAATGTAACACTAAAAATTTCAATTTGTATGTGCGGACTCGGGTTAATATGAACCTTCTATCCCACTGATATGGTAATGTGGGTATATGCTTTAGATTTCTGGTGACCAACACTAACTCGAGGCATTAGCCGAAGTGGTCGGATATCCCTGTGGAATCTGCTACAGAATAAAATGTAACACTAAAAATTTCAATTTTTATGCTGTGATTTGTATGTGCGGACTCGGGTTAATATGAACCTTCTATCCCACTGGTATGGTAATGTGGGTATATGCATTAGATTTCTGGTGATCAACACTAACTCCCGGCATTGGCCGAAGTGGTCGGATATCCCTGTGGAATCCGCTACAGAATAAAATGTAACACTAAAAATTTCAATTTTTATGCTGTGATTTGTATGTGCGGACTCGGGTTAATATGAACCTTCTATCCCACTGATATGGCAATGTGGGTATATGCATTAGATTTCTGGTGACCAACACTAACTCGAGGCATTGGCCGAAGTGGTCGGATATCCCTGTGGAATCTGCTACAGAATAAAATGTAACACTAAAAATTTCAATTTGTATGTGCGGACTCGGGTTAATATGAACCTTCTATCCCACTGATATGGTAATGTGGGTATATGCTTTAGATTTCTGGTGACCAACACTAACTCCAGGCATTGGCCGAAGTGGTCGGATATCCCTGTGGAATCTGCTACAGAATAAAATGTAACACTAAAAATTTCAATTTGTATGTGCGGACTCGGGTTAATATGAACCTTCTATCCCACTGATATGGTAATGTGGGTATATGCTTTAGATTTCTGGTGACCAACACTAACTCGAGGCATTAGCCGAAGTGGTCGGATATCCCTGTGGAATCTGCTACAGAATAAAATGTAACACTAAAAATTTCAATTTTTATGCTGTGATTTGTATGTGCGGACTCGGGTTAATATGAACCTTCTATCCCACTGGTATGGTAATGTGGGTATATGCATTAGATTTCTGGTGATCAACACTAACTCCCGGCATTGGCCGAAGTGGTCGGATATCCCTGTGGAATCCGCTACAGAATAAAATGTAACACTAAAAATTTCAATTTTTATGCTGTGATTGTATGTGCGGACTCGGGTTAATATGAACCTTCTATCCCACTGGTATGGTAATGTGGGTATATGCATTAGATTTCTGGTGATCAACACTAACTCCCGGCATTGGCCGAAGTGGTCGGATATCCCTGTGGAATCCGCTACAGAATAAAATGTAACACTAAAAATTTCAATTTTTATGCTGTGATTTGTATGTGCGGACTCGGGTTAATATGAACCTTCTATCCCACTGATATGGTAATGTGGGTATATGCTTTAGATTTCTGGTGACCAACACTAACTCGAGGCATTGGCCGAAGTGGTCGGATATCCCTGTGGAATCTGCTACAGAATAAAATGTAACACTAAAAATTTCAATTTGTATGTGCGGACTCGGGTTAATATGAACCTTCTATCCCACTGATATGGTAATGTGGGTATATGCTTTAGATTTCTGGTGACCAACACTAACTCGAGGCATTAGCCGAAGTGGTCGGATATCCCTGTGGAATCTGCTACAGAATAAAATGTAACACTAAAAATTTCAATTTTTATGCTGTGATTTGTATGTGCGGACTCGGGTTAATATGAACCTTCTATCCCACTGGTATGGTAATGTGGGTATATGCATTAGATTTCTGATGACCAACACTAACTCGAGGCATTGGCCGAAGTGGCCGGATATCCCTGTGGAATCCGCTACAGAATAAAATGTAACACTAAAAATTTCAATTTTTATGCTGTGATTTGTATGTGCGGACTCGGGTTAATATGAACCTTCTATCCCACTGGTATGGTAATGTGGGTATATGCATTAGATTTCTGGTGATCAACACTAACTCCCGGCATTGGCCGAAGTGGTCGGATATCCCTGTGGAATCCGCTACAGAATAAAATGTAACACTAAAAATTTCAATTTTTATGCTGTGATTTGTATGTGCGGACTCGGGTTAATATGAACCTTCTATCCCACTGGTATGGTAATGTGGGTATATGCATTAGATTTCAGGTGATCAACACTAACTCCCGGCATTAGCCGAAGTGGTCGGATATCCCTGTGGAATCCGCTACAGAATAAAATGTAACACTAAAAATTTCAATTTTTATGCTGTGATTTGTATGTGCGGACTCGGGTTAATATGAACCTTCTATCCCACTGATATGGTAATGTGGGTATATGCTTTAGATTTCTGGTGACCAACACTAACTCCAGGCATTGGCCGAAGTGGTCGGATATCCCTGTGGAATCTGCTACAGAATAAAATGTAACACTAAAAATTTCAATTTTATGTGCGGACTCGGGTTAATATGAACCTTCTATCCCACTGATATGGTAATGTGGGTATATGCTTTAGATTTCTGGTGACCAACACTAACTCGAGGCATTGGCCGAAGTGGTCGGATATCCCTGTGGAATCTGCTACAGAATAAAATGTAACACTAAAAATTTCAATTTTTATGCTGTGATTTGTATGTGCGGACTCGGGTTAATATGAACTTTCTATCCCACTGATATGGCAATGTGGGTATATGCATTAGATTTCTGGTGACCAACACTAACTCGAGGCATTGGCCGAAGTGGTCGGATATCCCTGTGGAATCTGCTACAGAATAAAATGTAACACTAAAAATTTCAATTTGTATGTGCGGACTCGGGTTAATATGAACCTTCTATCCCACTGATATGGTAATGTGGGTATATGCTTTAGATTTCTAGTGACCAACACTAACTCGAGGCATTGGCCGAAGTGGTCGGATATCCCTGTGGAATCTGCTACAGAATAAAATGTAACACTAAAAATTTCAATTTGTATGTGCGGACTCGGGTTAATATGAACCTTCTATCCCACTGATATGGTAATGTAGGTATATGCTTTAGATTTCTGGTGACCAACACTAACTCCAGGCATTGGCCGAAGTGGTCGGATATCCCTGTGGAATCTGCTACAGAATAAAATGTAACACTAAAAATTTCAATTTGTATGTGCGGACTCGGGTTAATATGAACCTTCTATCCCACTGATATGGTAATGTGGGTATATGCTTTAGATTTCTGGTGACCAACACTAACTCGAGGCATTAGCCGAAGTGGTCGGATATCCCTGTGGAATCTGCTACAGAATAAAATGTAACACTAAAAATTTCAATTTGTATGTGCGGACTCGGGTTAATATGAACCTTCTATCCCACTGATATGGTAATGTGGGTATATGCTTTAGATTTCTGGTGACCAACACTAACTCCAGGCATTAGCCGAAGTGGTCGGATATCCCTGTGGAATCTGCTACAGAATAAAATGTAACACTAAAAATTTCAATTTTATGCTGTGATTTGTATGTGCGGACTCGGGTTAATATGAACCTTCTATCCCACTGATATGGTAATGTGGGTATATGCTTTAGATTTCTGGTGACCAACACTAACTCCAGGCATTGGCCGAAGTGGTCGGATATCCCTGTGGAATCTGCTACAGAATAAAATGTAACACTAAAAATTTCAATTTGTATGTGCGGACTCGGGTTAATATGAACCTTCTATCTCACTGATATGGTAATGTGGGTATATGCTTTAGATTTCTGGTGACCAACACTAACTCGAGGCATTGGCCGAAGTGGTCGGATATTCCTGTGGAACCTGCTACAGAAAAAAATGTAACACTAAAAATTTCAATTTTTATGCTGTGATTTGTATGTGCGGACTCGGGTTAATATGAACCTTCTATCCCACTGATATGATAATGAAGGTATATATTTATTGTAGATTGGTGATGTTAATCATATTTTGTAGCACTTGCAGTAGTTTTTGAGCATTTTGGTGAGGGCAACCACGTAATCCTATGTAACGTATCACGTACCATACAAATATATATTATTACCAAAAATATATTATTTTAATATATTTTTGGTAATAATATATATTTGTATGGTAAATAAACAAAATATTTATTTATTAAGTTTTATTACAATGTATGTAGTATTTAATTTTTTTGCAAATTCAAAAAGCTTAATATACTGATGTAAAAATTATTTCGGGATGAGAATTTAAGATAATGCAGTGTTTATAAATTTTTCGGGCTGGCCCGAAAATATTAAACTTTTAGCAAGGACACATTTTTTTCGGGCTACTTTTCGGGCTAACTTCACATACATGTGACCTTCAGCGTATTTGGTTAGGATTTTCTCCAAACAAGCAACTGAAAACACACAGACTTCGCACCGTCACGTATAGAATTGCTAGCCTGTCGTTCTTACCCATAAAAACGCTGTTTCAACTATCTGATGATAAGCGGCAACGTAATACCATTTTTTATGTAGAAGATCTGTGGATGGGTGTAGATACTTTAGACGAGGCAAACAGTATCCAAACATAGTTGCAGTCTTTATTGGCGACTGGCGAATTTGAACTCCTAAAGTGGAAATCAAACGCGAATTCAGTTCGTTCGGAATCCGTAATGAATTGGGATTGTTGCTTGGGATACGATGGGATACGAATAATGAAAATTTGGCAATAATAATGTGGGATACGAATAATGACAAGTTCGCAGTCAATGGCAAAAATAACTAAACGTAATGTTCAGATATATCAAAAATTGTTGATCCCTTGAGTTTGTGTGATCCTAGCGTAATGACTGCAAAACTATATATGCAAACGATTTGGTCCATGCACAATACTGGTTGGGATGACCCGCTGCCATCGGAGTTTGAAGTCGTGCCAAGAATTTCACAATCAGTTGGTCAAATATTCGTATGTGGAAATACCTCGATATATAAACCAAACTTCCATCGTCTTGGTAACCTCACCTTGATGTACCCAGAATAACCCAAAATTTGATATTTTAAACTTTTTGGACAAATTTTTTAATGAAAATATTCAAAAATTTAATTTTTTCCGAAATAAAAAAAGTGTTTAATAAAATGTGTTATTAAGTGTAAGTTTGTTTTGCCAAGTGCCTATGGCAAATAGTGTTAAAAGTATGAGTTTAATCAATTTATGATAGATTACATTTGAAACAAATTAACACTTAATTGTTCCATAGCCAGAAATTGTATTTCAAATTTTTCTTATAAAAGAAAAATCAATAATCAATAATCTTAGTGATTTATCAATTTCTGTAAAATGATTATTAGGTAAACAATTATTCTCAAACACCCCATCTCAATGGTATATTAATAGAATTTATTTTACTATAATTGGTGGTTAAGTTCTTGTTTTATCTTGTAAACATCTCCAGACGCTCTTTTGGGTTGTTATGGTCAAGTACGAGTTCAATAATTTTCAATTCTGTAATACACTCATACCAAAAACTTTAAATTGAAAGAAGTTTAAAAAACTTAAAATCCAAATTTTAAATAGTTTTCTTGTCGTCTTGGTATATTTAAAATTTGAATAAAATATACAAAACGTCTAATAAAAATAGAAAAAATGAGTTTAATATTTTTCTATGGTACTGCTGTTCTAAAAAGTCTCTGCATGTACGTAAATGATACGAGTTTATGTACACAACATTTATATTTCTAAACATAAAATATCTAAAATAATTTAAATAGAAAATAAAATAAACATAAAAATTAGAAAATATAAATTTAAATCTTTTTGCCACTAGAAAAATGGTGACGCCTGATAATTTGTCTTTTGCTGTGTAAGACATAGATGGAACACATACCACATATCTTCATTTTGTATATTTTGCAACCACTACGAGTATACTGGAAATGGGACTGGTAAAATATTATTCTTAAATTTAATAATATTTATATTTTAGTTTTCGGGTGAAATATTATTTTGAATATTCCCATTTATTTGTCTTTCTCGTAAAATTATTTATAAATTTGATGTCAGAATGGAACAGACGAATTATTTTTATTTGTTTGGGTATTCGGTCTGAAGTAGAACGGTGACGAAACTGGACACAGGATAATGAGCTTTTGTGTTTTGAGATAACTTGAATATTAGAATAGAATATTTTTAGTTCAAGTTTTTTTGATAAATTTAAAATCGCATTTAGACTGAATGTGACCCGTGGGGAGTTTGGAATGTTTTTAATTTTTCTAACAATTTTGATTTTTCCCCCCAAAGTGTCTTGTTGAGATTGAGAATATTTTTGAATGGGGAAAAATAACTCCATTTTGTAGAAGTTTTGACGTTTATATTTCCTGTATATTTTCTGGTCATAATTTACAAATTATTTTAAATATTCCAAATAAAATATAACTTTAAAACTAAAACAAAAATTTAATTTCATTTTGAAATTTTAAAAAATAATGGCAGCTTTAAACATAGTAATTTAGTAAATATTTTCTTATCCAATCTGAATATTATGAACTGTCGTATGTTAATTGTAAAGTAAACATGTGAGCAAGGAACAAAAAAGTATAATGAGGATTGTTTGAGTGAATTGCGGATGGGCACACAATTGCGATTGCGAAATGCGAACACGATTGCAAAATGTTGCAATGTACCTGCGATTGTGAATTGTTACGATCAGCGCAGAAGTATTGTGGAGAAGGTGCCACGCGCGATTTCGAAAACCTTATTACGATTTGCGAAATGTAAACTGTTTAATTAACAAATATGTAATGAACGATGTTTGTCGTCCGGTGTTCTATGAAGAAGCCTAATGTTACCAAACACATGTATCAAATTTTATTAGTCATGGTATTGCTAGATGTTGATGTGCTCAGTGTGTTCGCCACAAGGGGTCACATCCAAAGACTGTGGCTGCTTTCGTATTTTATTTATTTTTTATGTTATTTTATTAATTTGTAAAATTTGAAATAATTCACATGATGCACAATTTATGATTTTTTTAGAAACTACTTATACATATATGTATATTGTTGTAAGCACTTCGCGGTCGATTCAGAATATCTTAAAGAGAATTGCCTACGACAATATTCCATTCTATAATCTACGCAAGTAATAACATATTTCAAAGATAAAAGGTAAATAAGAACTACTATGATCTTAGTATCGATACATATTTATATAATATATTTATTTATATTTATTTATAAAATTAATTATTCCTTTTTTTAAATTCACATAATTTTGCTGTTTAATTTCAACAGGTACTCAGTTATACATTTTAGGGTCTATGAAACTAATTCGTTTGCGACCATACTCAGTAATAATAGTACAAGATTTCAGATTACATTTATTGCGCGGATAATATAAATAACCAATACAGATTTAAATTAATATTACACACGCTTAAAGTATCAATAGTCATGTCTTTTTATTAGCGCCCGATAGCTGTATCCGGAGCACGCAATTTTCTATGTCAAAACTTATATTTAGCGCGCTATTTTTGCATATAATTAATTTATTTAACTCTAACTATAAGATTTTTCATTCAACTTTTTAGTTGAAAATCGATAACAAAAAATATTTTGCACTACCTATTTATCGGAAGCCGCTATCGGGAGCACTATCCATTCCAAAGCGAAATTTTAAATTTCCTTTGTTTTGTACAACCCTTAAACCATTAGAAACCTAATTTTACATTAAAAAGTTGAAATGCAGCAAGATGATTTATTTTTTATAACGTCATGCCAAAATAAATGTTAATTGGTATATTTCAGGTCGTTAAATGTTTGTTTTATGGATGAATTTATTTTTTCATTTTTATGGTATAGCGACACCAGTGAATAAATAGCTACAGTTTCAGTAGAAATTTTCCTTCGGCGCCGGATAGTGCTCCAATATTAAAACACGACTAATATATTGTGTTTTTATTGGTTTGTGGCTCTTTTTAAAATTAAAATAATTATTTACTGAGCTTTCGATGTCAATTCGACATAATTTTCAAAGCTAATGAAAATGTATTAAACAAAATTTCCCGATTACAAAATATACAGTAAATTTTATATAAATACAAAAAGAATAGAAGGTATAATTAAAATATTATATAAAATATGATTTGAATTCGTAAAATAAAAAATGTAAATATAAAAATAAATTTAGAAATTTTGAAAACTAAAATCACTACAAGGGAGGCAAAAACAAATTAGACAAAATAATTATAAGCATTTCCGACATAATTGCAATCATTATTAATGTTTATAGAATTAGTACTAGATTTAATGTAAAGCATTTCCAAAATTGATCTCTTCTAAAATTTCGTTCTTTATTAAGTATCTTGACATTACCACCGGTGTGAAGTTTTTGGACACTTTTATAGTTTGGACAGAAATTTACGCGAGTGTCCAAAAATATTTTTTAGACAAAATAAGGATTTTAGACAGATATTTGGACAAGTGTGCATTTCTAAAAAGTGTAAATAAACACATATTTGTAAAATATATTGAATTTTTGTATTTCATTATTCAGTATTCAATATTCAGAAATGATTTTAATCATCAGAATATAGCACGCATATAAAAGAATGTCATTATAGCTTATGGTAAATCACAAAAATCTCATAAATTAGCTCGCACTACAACGACATCCTTCCATATAAAAATCGCGTAAATGTTCAAAAATTATATACGAGAGCCCTACGGCTCATTTCGAAATGGCATTAGGTGATTTTACTTCCACAATGTATGCCCTTTCAAACCTATATAACCACTATGCGAGCCAATCTCTAAGATTTTTGTGATTTACCATAAGCTACAACGACATCCTTCCATACAAAAATCGCGAAAAGCGTGAATGTTCAAAAATTATTTACGAGAGCCCTTCGGCTCATTTCGAAATGGCATTAGGTGATTTTAATTCAACGAGCATACATTCTCTTTCAAACATATATAGCCACTATGCGAGCCAATCTCTGAGATGTTTGTGATTTACCATAAGCTATAATGACATTCTTTTATATGCGTACTATATTAAACGACGATTAAAATAATTTCTGAATATTATAATAAGAAACACAAAAATTCAATATATTTTACAAATAGTTTTTTTATTTATACTTTTTAGAAATGCACACTTCTCCAAATATCTGTCTAAAATCCTTATTTTGTCTAAAAAATTATTTTTGGACTCTCGCGTAAATTTCTGTCCAAATTATAAAAGTGTCCAAAAATTTAAAAGTGTACAAAAACTTCACACCGGTGACATTATCTAAATTAATTACATGTCTTGTATTTTTTAAATGTGTTGTGAGTGCACTCGTACTTTGTTCATTATCATTATTTACGCCATTTTTATGTTGATAAACTCGTTTTTCTAAAAATTGTTTGGTTTGAACAACAACATTACAATCACATTTAACTTGGTAAATTAAATTCGACTGCCTTTTCAACGGTATAGGATCTTTGAGTTTCGAAAAACTGAATCTTTTAAACTGATCGATGAGTTACCAACAATTTTGAAATTATATTTTTTAAACAGGTGTTTAATTTTTTCATATAAATGATTAATATATGGAATGGATAAATAATTTTGGACTTCATTAATAAGCAGAATATTAAAATTACCAACAAAATTTTTTGTTTCCAAAAATTTTTATTAATTAATTTAGCCGGATAATGGTTGGTTAAAAGTGTTTCTTTCAAAATTTTAAAATTTTTATTATGGAATTTTTTGTCTGAAAGTTTCAATATTTTTTGAGCTAAAATATTTACTGAATTAATTTTATATGAAGTAGGAAGCCAGGAATGAAAATTTAGATATATGCCAGACCAACTAATCGAAAGAAATTTTGCCATCAGGTTCCTGAATCAAAAGTAAATCTAAAAATGCAATTTTGTTATTAACTTCCTTTTCAAAATCGAACTTATGGGAGAACCCATTGGAGAACCAAAAATTTGTTTGTAATTAATATTGTTAAAAGAAAATTCTTAATTATTTAAAACAATGCCTAAGCCTTCAAGAAATTAGACTTTCGTTAATTTAGGTTTTGCGTTATTTTTAATGCTTCTCCAATTTTTGCTGACAATATCCAAAATTAAATGACTATTTGCATTTGTAAATAATGAAATTACGTCTAAAGAAATTAAAATAAAATTTGGAGGTATAATAACGTGTCGAATTTTTCGTTTGAAATCTTCGGAATTTAGAACAAAAGAAGTAGTTTTTCCTACACTAAATTTAATAATATTACCTCAAAATGCCGATAAACTGTATGTGAGACCATCTATAGAGCTCGCGATAGATCTGTTTGGTCTATCAGGTTTATGGATTTTAGGCAAACCATATAAATTAGGTACAATTGGTGTATAACTTGTTAATTTGTTCTTTGTCAAATCAACAATATTACCTTCGTTGTGCCAATTTTTTACTAAAGAATTTATTGTAGTTTGGATTGGTGTCGCATTATTTTTCAATAATTGTCTATATGTGGTCTCATCACTTAGTAAAACATTCATTTGTCTGACATAGTCAATACATGTTGTTACTACTGCCACATTGCCTTTATCTGCCCGTGTCACTAAAATGTTTGGGTTATTACGTAAAAACGTTTTAGTTTGTTTTACGTATGACAAAATACGTTTTTCAATGGGTGAAAGACTCTGTGACGAAGAACTATTTTTAAATTTTTATTTTTTGATGAATTTTATTGAATCAAAGTAAAAAAAATGTTAAGTTTTCGAATTGCATTAGCAGTTTCGATTTGGCCACCCTTAGCCCACTCTAAAACGGCCGACAGAGCGATTACATGTAGCACAAAAGTGGCTCCGCAGTATTTTGGCCCGTTCTCGGGGAAGCGCTTGCTTGAGATGATCGACACTTTGGTATCTTTTTGTCCCAACCTTGCTCTTCAAAATACCTCAAACCAAGAAATCTAGCGGATTTGCATCCGGTGAATTTCGTGGCCATTGGGCAGTGGAAATGAACCGCGGAACGATGTTTCTCAGCTAATCTTGATTGACGCGCGCTTTATGACTCGGCGCCGACTCCTGTTGAAATGTCCAAACTCTGCGGCCGAAATATTTTTGTGTCCAAGGCTTCAACGCTCCCTCCAATACATGATCCCGATAAATTTGAGCATTTATCTTGATGCCACGGTCTAAAAAAACCAGCGGTGAACGGCTTTCGGCCGTTACGGCGGCCCAAACCATCACCATCGGCGGCGCTTGGTTTCGAGTGGCAATCCGTTGGTCCAAATTTTCAGTAGAACGGCCGGGCAAGTAAATCCGATCGTTTTGCTTGTTTACATATTGCTCAATAACGAACGGTGACTCATCGGAGAAAACCAAATTCGGCAACTCTTCTAACAACTCCTTTGCTCTTTCCACTCTAACTTTTTTAAGCATCGGTCAGACCATGCGTTTTATGGAATTGCAAGGCCTTTAGTCCAAGATGATCTTTCAATATGTGCTTCATCCGTTCGAGCGAAATGTTCGCCTCACATTTTTCTGCCGCTACGGCGCGGATTCCGAGCCAATTTGGCCTTCACCTTCCGCATGATATCCGGCGATGTTGCAGTGCGATTCGGTGCACCACCGCGTTTTGCAATGCTGCCAGTATCGTTATAACGATTTATGGTGCGATACATAAATATTTTATTCACATGCAGATGTTTTAACTGGTTAACAATCTGCGGCTGTGGTTTTCCAGCCAAATATAGAGAAATCACACTATTACGCTTGAATTCCATTGCGGATAACCTTTTTTCTGAATATTCCCCACTAAAATGCTTTTGAACGCTTGTAATCAATAGAACGAACTGTCATTATTGTATAAATTTGAGTGCTTTGTCATCACTGGTTTGGCTGCAATGACAGTCTGAAGTTGGTAACACTTCGTGTCACTCACCCGGTAGACATCTCTCGACGAATACAGAATTGATAATTATATATAGATTTAATGCAACGGTTCTGTAAAGTTGTCGGCTTCCGCAAACGTGATTGAGTGGAGTTGTCATAAATAACGAGGCCATAAGTAATTCTAGAGTGACTGAAGGCAAAGTATATGCATTGAAATATTTTCGTAGGTGTATAATGGGAGGCCTTACGCGTAAAACTAATTATTGAAGAAGCTTTTGAGCAGACCGTGTAGATCAATATGATGCTGCCAATTAAGATGCGAGTCTAAAATCCTTAGTAAATAAACTATCAAAAGGGTCTGATAGAGGGAGGGGGGTTGAGAAGAAGGGTCTAGGAGTTGACGTGAACAAGGGCTTACCGAATAGTATCTACCGAACGAGCTAGATGACTCTGCACATGTTGTAGATAATCAATTAGAAACAAAACTGAAATAATGGCAATGATGACACTGTTTTCTTTGTATTAATTACAGTCCATATTAATTATGAAATTTTCACCTATGCGTTGCTGCAAGCTGGTGGATATTGATGCTAAAGCGCAGACTAGATCGTTTCAGTTTGTCTTTCCTTGTTCACTAATTGTTATGAAAAATTTGTTCTATAGTCAGTAGAAATGTTCCCTTAGCAGCAAGGAATGTAACGGTTCCAACAAGAGTGATGGGTCCAATTATTTTACTGGCTTATTGTATAGACTGCCGAATCCGCACCGCACCTAAAATTATTAACAACGGTAAAAAGACATTTACATATTTAACCCTTGGGCTTTTAACCTCTAACTTACAGAAAACGATATATTAGTAGAGGATATTGGTATTATTATTTCTACAAGAATAGCAACCAAAAATTTTCAAATTTTCGTATTTGTGCTGAACGACCATAAATTTTATTATTTAAAACTGTCTGAGAAGCAAAACTACAATAAAATTTCTAGATATTACATTTCCTTTTGATAGATTAGACAGAAAAATATAAAATAAATTTCCAAAAACCCATTTTGCTGTGGAAAAATGATAAAGTGTTTTTAAGACGTATAAATCCTAAAAAAGTGATAATCGTCTATCGGAGATTTTATTCTAACAGTAAGCACTCGAATTTATATGGTAATATATAGTTTGTGTCCCTTTCGCAACTTGTGATGTTGAATTGCTTTTATTTTTGTTTAAGAAATCTAAAAACCATATAATTTTTGGGCTTTCATTTTATTTATATTGCTCGTCGCCTCCGTATATATAATACATATATATGTATACGAGTAGATGCGGTAGATAGAGTTATAAATTTTCTTATTTATTTATTTATATTTACCATGAAATATGTAAACACATGGAACTAGCACATAATGCATCAGGGCGGATCGAAATGTTAACGAAAACACAAATTTGTCTCGACACAAATATACTATTAGGGCATCCTGATACGATAGAACCGTGGTACAACCGCAAAAGAAAATTTATTATGACAAATCGTTTTTCAAAATAACAAATTTTGTCTTCTTCTTGTTACGACTTTTTATTTCCACTGTGATTACATTTTGCTTTTCCTATATCTAGGTTATAAAATATGAAAACATGGTTTGAAAAAATCACGAGGAAAAATAACAACAACAAGCGCTACGTTACAGTATATGTACGATATATCAGAAGAAAAATAATAAATAAATGATGCTGATGTTACATAAAAATTCATCTTTCTTAAATAAATAGAAAAAAATTTGTTTAATTTATTGTAATTGAAAAATAAATTTTTAGTTTACTTTTTGTCGGTTATGTATTTGCTTCAAGGAACATAATTCAAATATTGATCAAATATTATGCTTACTCGTACATCTAATCTGAATCAGTACATCTGATATTACTTATGCTGAGGCTTCTAATAAATAAAACGTGGCTTTGAGTATTATTTGAAACACGGTCGCGAAACGTCACCTAGATCTTGCTGTGTTTGTATTTAGTTCAGGGATGATATTGGTAAAAACCCTAGTAAATCTGGGCATTTTTTATAAAACGTTGTATTAGGCTAAGATGCTGTATAAAACCACAAAATCTGTAATTTATTTTACGA
Source organism: Nephrotoma guestfalica (assembly GCA_963691935.1). Lineage (NCBI taxonomy): Eukaryota > Metazoa > Arthropoda > Insecta > Diptera > Tipulidae > Nephrotoma > Nephrotoma guestfalica. The sequence continues at coordinate 136,685,030 of OY829914.1, forward strand.
AATTCGCCACAAGTGGCATAGCTTTATAATAAAAGAGAATTGCAGTTGTTATTTTACAACCAGCGGAAGTTATTTATACACTTTCGTACCTCTTTTCTCACAAATGTAAACATTTCAGTGTAATAAAATCTTAAAAATATTAGTGAAAATGACTAATTAATTGACCCCGAGGTAAATCTTTCATCTGTCTTCGACATTTCTTAACAAATTATGATAAAATTTCATGAATGAAGAAAAGTCTAGGATCTTTCCATGCTGGACTAAACTTTGCCGTTTCATAACCATACAGTTCTAGTATCGGTTCGTTCGGTTCATTTGGCCGAGAGAACTCGGCTTACTCTGTACCAATAATTATGAATTTACATTGAGACTAGCTTATAGTTCTAATATGTAATTTGAACAAGGTTCTGAAATGACATTTTACAAGTAAATATTAAACTAGTTGTGCAGAGTTGCATTTAAATTTTGGATTGGAATCTTGCGAATCTAAATGGAAAATGAAAAGTTTATGGTTTAGAATTCTCTACGTAAGATTTTATTTTCTGCGGAATTAAGTTTTAAGTTATGACCAATATTTCCTCTCCATATCAGCCTCTTTATAATATTTTATAAACTTAAATACATTTTAAATTCATAAGGAATAAAATTGATAATAGAAGCAATCAGTTAACAACTAAAAGTTCAAAGTTTGAGTTCTCGTAAAAAACTTTGAGAATAAGAGAGGCTTCGAATGTTATCTGGCAACACATTAAAGAAATATGGAGCAGCAACAATAATAGGACGGCGGCGAATGATCACTAATAAATCTCGAAATATTATGAAGTAATTGAACATTAACACGAAGATTATAATGTTAATCAAATCTGAAACTGTGTTGACCACTCCGCATGTAAAAATTCCTTAAGACCCCTTGTGAATATATATATGTTGGAACGGCAGTATTCGGTTAGACATTGACAAAGTCCAAAATGGTGCATAACGCCTTTTGCTTAATTTTGTCCGCAACATCAATTTCTGTTATACATATATTGAGATTACCATTGATGTATAGCAACCTCCCCAACATGATAAACCATATTCCAGTGTAGCCGTAGCCAATGCAAGATAAGTTATTAGCATTGCTGGACCGGCAAGAGATCACGAAGAAAATATAAAATTCTGGAAACATAGTTCATATAAAATTTTAAGTTAGCTACATGAGATATCCAAGACGGAATTTCAAACCAGAAGTACAAAATGTTTAGCTTCAGCCGAAGAATTATTGATATAAGCTAAAGCTAAGTCATCTGCATATCCGGTGATGGTCATTCAAACAAATTTAATCTGAAAATTGAATTAGAATATATTAAAAAATTCAATGGACCTAATACAGAACTATGACAATCAGAATATTAGTAGACACATTAGTTTTATCATAAATTTTAAAAAATTTATGATTTTTTAGTACATCTCGCGCTGCCGTTCAACAATGTAGCAACACTATATATCAGAAAAATTAATTTGCAAATAAATTAATTTAATTATAAATGTGTTAATGATATTTATTACATAATCTTTTATGTAATATTCACAACGACCTAATGTTGTACCACCTTGAGGTACTTCGGTGTTCATACTTTTTGGGACACTAAGATTAACATGAACATTAACTTGCATTTGTCTATTTTTAAGATATAAATGAAAGCACCGGTTCGATAGCCCTCTAAACTCAATATTGGATAAAATCGTTAAACGACGTTTGTGTACCACCATATCGTACGCTTTTGTAATGTTATCAAGCGAACCAGCACAATCTTTAATTCAGTCCATTGTAGATGTTTCTAAGAAATTCCAACAAAGCTGGGTCAGTGCACTGTGCTTGTTCCATTAGTTTTCTAATAGCAAACGTCATACTGACTCTACACGGGAAATGCGAGTAGGTGTATCGTTAAGAAATCGCTATCCGGATGTATTGTATGATATAACCTGTAAATTTTAAATGTGATTGTTTCGTGAAGTTTGTTGCGTATATAATATGCCGTTATTACTTTGTGTTCCACTTTTAACAACATCGGAATATTGGACGCCTATACTTTCATGTCTATGGTATGTAGGTTTGTTTTACAATTTATTTGGCTTTGTTGGCTCTATTCGTTTATCTTTTACAATTGCCTTCTCATTTCTCATCTTCCATGGTATCGTTTGCTTTTTGTAGCAACCTTGGTTTTCTTACAATTCTATCTTCATATGATCATCTCTATGATGATCCCTATCTTCATATTTGAGATATATCAAATCTCATAAATATTTTTTATATCTTCTTCTTTATCGCAAGTTAGCATAAACAAAGGGCCAAGGCAATTTATCCGTTCTCGTCACAATTTGAGTAACTTCTTTAATTTGTAAGTTCTTCAGATGTACCTTCTTTTATGTCCTCTGGCTGGCAGGAGGGTGCTGCTTTTTGGTTATAACTTTTAATTGTCGAAATTGTTTACCCTACCTATGAACACCATCTATTGAGCATTAATGAGCAGGGTAATTAAGAGAAAAAGTAAATTTTCTGTAGTTATTTACAGAACTGCATATCTGATTTGAATCCATAAACTTTCTATATCCTGATAGTTCTCAAATTTACAATAACTAGAGGCGGTTTTGTTTGTGGTGCTTTTTAACTTTCTTCAGTGTTTTCGTGAGTTATATCAAATTGTAGTCCCTTTCTTTTGCTGTGTTCACAAGCCACAATTCGTAATTTGTTGATTTGCGCTTTTTCCTCTTTTATTTTCCTGCAACATCTAACCGACTTCTCTATTCAATTCGTCTAAGAGCGTTTTCCATCTCTTGAAACCATGCTTCTAATTGTTTAACGCTTTCTATAAGAATCATTCTATTGAGACTGACATTGATGATAGACATTTTAGGTCTCGAGATACACAATTTTTTAAGAAAAATCTAGATTATTAGGATAGTAAAATCCTAATTGTTTCGGTAAGTAATGTATAGGGCAATATGTGAATTTATTCCAAAACAATTAAAAAACACCATTGAAATTGTTTCAAATATTTCAAAAATTCGCATAAATCACTATTTATTTATATTTTAGTAATCAATTTGTGTTTCATTTCGCATGCTGTGTTCTCTTTCTCTGTAACCAGCTGCATTAACCAGACAGGACGTTGCTTACAAAAATTTGCCAGCTACGGTTTACTCGTACTAGGATATTTAATATTATAAGTATACATGGACATATGCCTACAAGCCTATACAAGCCTAGAACTGAAAAAAAAGAAAATGAAACAAATAGCAAGATGAAAATCAAACCTTTGGTTTTTGTCAGAAACTGCGTACCTCATTGTTAATGAGCTCAAAATTTGGTATGCGGTTGTTAAATTTTTTTAGACAAAATAAATAAATAACTCTCGAGGTTCACATTTGATTAAAGGATTTTCTCGCCTGCACCGTGGTTCTCCAACTGCAGGGGTCCATCGCTCTCTCGCTCCAGCTTCGAACTAATATTACTCGTAGATCTTGTTCGACGTCGTCATGCCAGCGTATAGTCTTGAATTTTCCCTATGACGTACACCGGCTGCTTATTGCTGGAACGCGTTTGTTATACGAATGGGGATCTTTCAATTTGTCCCAGCCTTCTAATCTTCTCACACGGCTGTAAATCTAAATATATCTTGATCGCAACAACCTTGACTGCGCATTGAAGATTCGATGTGAGAGAAGAGAGAGAGAGAGAGAGAGAGAGAGAGAGAGAGAGAGAGAGATTTGACATTTGCCGTAGTGATGATGTTTGGTGTTGATAACAATTTTGTTTTGTTGCTGTTGATTCTCAAACCAAGTCGTTTCGGGTGCCGGTCAAGCGGTATCAGCCGTTTGTATCATTTGGTTTCCAACCAAGAAGCTTAATATCATATGTATATCCAAAAATTTGGTTATCTCAATGTGGCAATACCACTTTTCCTTATGAAATAATCGATCAGCAGATTAAAAAGCACAAGCGCGAGTGATTTTCCCTGTCACACACCAAATGTTATTTCAGAGGCCCATAGTTTTCACGATTTCATCATATGCCTGTTCAAAGTTTTTGTAGTGTTGGTGAATAGTTATATTATACTCCCAACATTTTCCAAGATCATCCGTAGCGTGAAACACTGATCAGTGGTTGGCCGGTTAGGGGCGAAACCCATTAATAGTCATTGAATACGAATAAATAATTCTGGCAAGCTCCACAATAAGCACGTTGTAGGCGGTGTGTAGATAACCACCACGAGGTCATAAAGATTAGATGCAAGGGTAGCTCCTCCGTGTTTTAATAATTCTGCTGGGATTCCGTTGAAACAGAGTGTTTTGCGAAATTTTTTAATCTCCTAACAGCTGCGTCTACTTCCTCTACTGTGGAATAAGATACAAATATCTTGTGAAAGATAGGCACGGATAGTGTACACTTCATCAGTACCATTTAGTACATTTTGGAAGGTTTTCCTTACTACGAAAACCTCAGCCTAGCAATTTTAGGTAGTGATCGTCGAACCAATCATTACGTGATTTTGGCGGTCTAATAACAATTGTATTTTCTGCTGCGGCTGGTATGGCTAACTGGATAGCTTGGAACTATACCTGGATGTTTGAATGGGGCGCGTCAGCGTCGTTATGCCAGTCTGGATGCTCAGTGAGAGCTGATTGGTAATTGAGTACGGTCTTCTTTGCTTGTTTATTAAATGTGGTTGATAATTTGCCCTTAATGAAAATAGCAAATATATGATCACTGTCAATATCGGCGCCTCATTATGATCTAACGTTAATGATGGAATGACTAAGTAATTTTTACTAAGCTGATGTAAAATGAGCGTGAACATATGTGATGCAGGTTCTGCTCTCCTACCGATTTTAGCATTAATGTCGCCCTCGATGATTTTGATATTATCGTGCAAAATGTTACTGATGGAATCGGGATATTACACTTTTTGTGCGTAATCTAACCGTGCATATTCGCTTGTTGACAGGGCAGAATTCGATAATATTATGTTGAACTCGCCGGTGAACGAGTAAACAGACTCTAAATTTTCCTCCATTCTTGCTATTATGGACCGCAATCCCAGACCATCTAAGCTCGTTTAGCACAAGCCCGCCGAGTGTGAAAATTAATGTCGTCTCCGCTACACAGCCTCATTCATTTAGAATTATCCAGGGAGCACCGAGAGGGGGTATGAATCTAAGACTTTACCAATAGTAAATTCGGGGACACTTTTTGTGCGTAATCTAACCGTGCATATTCGCTTGTTGACAGGGCAGAATTTGATGATATTCTGTTGAACTCGCCGGTGAACGAGAAAACCGACTCCGAATTTTCGTCCAGTCTTGCTATTATGGGTCGTAATCCCAGACCATCTAAGCTCATTTAGTGCAAGCCCGTCCAGTGTGAAAATTTATCTCGTCTCTGCTACAGTTAGGGAGCACCTCGCGGTAGCAGAGACGAGATAAATGAATCTAAGACTTTGCCTCCATATTCCGAAATATTGTGCTTTTATAGTTAGGTCTAACTTCATATGCATTTATATAGTTTAACATTTATTATTTTAATAATTACCGCCATTACCCCCGCCATTGAAATTATTACTATTTTTCACTACTGGTGAACGTTTCAATTTTCAGATTGGAGTAATTCTACAAACTATAAACGTACAATAAGCAATCCCTTTCTAGCACCATCTCGCCCTTCCTGTGCATATCCATATAATTTGTTTTACAGCATTCAAGTGATTTTCAATGACCATCTCAGTACTAATACAGAGAAAGTTCTCAAAAAATCTTCAACTTCAAAACTACAAAAATTTTCAGTGTTAATCTTCGTCCAATTAGCATAAAATCGGTTTCGCTTTAATAAAAGGCATACAAATGTAAATGATAAAATAACTGAAGTAGACGAACAACGAATGAGCAACGTGTATAGCGCATTGAAAATCGATTATCAATCCACATATCTTAACGATTTTCACTGTTAACAGGCCTATAAAAACCATGAATGAACAAGCTTAATGCCATATAGTAAAGTAAAATGTACGTGCTAATTTCATATTTAGAACTGAACGTGGCAAGTGATACGTTTTTAGTATATCAGATGAACATTATATCGTATTCTCGTTCACAGCTATCTAAATATAAAGTTTCGGTGTGAATAACTGATGTATGTATGGTATGCCTTGTGCTTAAGTGTGTGTAGACTAAGTACACAATATACACGTTATTTACATAACAATTTAAAATACAATAATGTATACTGGGTGTCTGTGTATTCAACAAGAATCATTTTGTTGAAAGATTATCAACACAGATAGCGAATCAAACATTTCCCCACACATTTTCTTTTATATTTTTTCAAACAACAGAAATTATTTTAATGTTTGATTTGGATTGAAACACGTACACTTTTCAAAACATAGCAGAGGAGCCCAAAGAAAATACAACGAAATCTGTTTTTCGTTCTCCTATTTGAATTGAGTTTTATCTTTTAGTATATTGAATTGTACACAACGAAAATGTACGAGTACATCAAACAGTGTGTACAGTTAGTTGTACACTAAAAAAGTTCGTTGCAGTTTTTACAAAATAATTGTTTTTTAGTTGCATTTTTTTAGAGGTGTAATGACGATTTAATGACCAATTAGAAAACTAATGTAAAGGTGTTCACGAGTTCACTTAACTCAGTTTATGAGTTCACTTAACTTTAATTATAACAGTAATCTAAAACACGGTGAATTACGACGAATTAAAACAAAATATTATAAAACTTAAGATTTACTTTTTAGTACTTCATATTCCATCGGCGATGATGTCAGGACTGTTTCTTCTTCTTCTTTTTACACTACAATAATACTTAGTTTACAGCAGCGCTCAAATATAGAACTACTTTACAGCGGTACTCAAATAATACTTAATCCGATCAACAGATGGCTACCATACACAATAACAAATTAATTCAAACGTTGTAACGATATATAACTAAAAATATAACGGTTAAAAACAATAACGGTTCTTGTTTACATCCGGTCATCCTGAACGAGGATTTCCTTAATCCTCTCCTAAGAAGGATTCATCAATATTTCCGTCATCTAGACTGACAACTTTTTTCATACTATCCTCTTCTACCTGGTTCTGAATTTTCGATTAAAATATATCGATCTCCCTGTAATATTTCTTAAAGGTCTAAGGACCTCGAAACGTCGTTTAAGTTTCTTACTATCACCAGTTGAAACTGGCACTCGGAATACAACTAATAAACCTCCTTCCTGGAATTATTTCTTGTTTTTAATCAAATCGAATCTGCTGCTTCTGGTTTTTCTTTATACAAGTAGACCCTTCTTCACATGCCTTGTTTGATGCATGTCCAATCCAACTTTTTCCCCGGATTACTCGAAGCTAGCTTTCTCAATGAGAAGATTACACATCTTCGATCATTGTTCGTATTGCACTATGCGATTAATGTTATTTTCTACACAGTACTTGTTAAAATTATTCGACGTGAATGCTGAGCCTCTGTCACATATAACATGATTTAGTGTCCCAAATGAAGACTCAATTTATTCATTGATTTAACAACATTTTACAGCTTTTACGAGTATATACATATACATACTTAGTTTTCCTCACACTTTTAACAAACGTTCCTAAATGGTCAAGATGCCAGACGTGACAGGGCATTGGTACCTTCTCGTTGAAGTGAAATTCAATTTATTTCCTTCCACCTTTTTCTTTGTTGTAGCGGCACTCCACACACCTCGAAATTTTAACTACTTGGTTCATTCTTGGAAACCAGTAGTTTTCTGAATAACATTTATAGTTTTATCAATACTGAAATAACTTCGATTTTGATCATGACATTCAAATAAAATTCTTCGACGAACTCGCTTCGGTACAACAAATAATAAATTATTATTTATTTCTCGATATAACTTCCCGTTCAACACCTTATAAGCATGTTGTAATTGCTTCGATATTACATTATTCTTAGATCACTTGTTTTGATCATCATTTTTGTGTAAAGCGATAAGTCTATAAAATTTACATAGAACACGTCGAGAGATGCCGGTAAAATATCTGACAGATGCTGGTAAAACCGGGGTTCTACTCATGGCATCCACATAATGCATTTGGTTACCACATCTATGGATGATATTACAATCGTAATCTTGAAGACGTAACCGCCATCTACCGATACGTGAGTTAATATCCTGTTTAGTAGATGCGGTCTTAAGCGGAATGGAACTATTGTAAAATTTTACCTAATAAATATGAACGGAATCGAGCAATCGTTTCCACAACGGCTAATGTCTCGAGCGCAAAATAGTAGTATTTTTATCTCGATGTTTGATGACTAAAATACTCCACGAGATGTAAAAAGGTATCTTCCTCCATTGCATCAATTGCAATAGCATTCCAGCTACACCAATCAGACTAGCATCGGTATGAATTTGATGCTGTTTCCTCGAATCGTGCAATATCAGAACATTACGTTCAAAAGGTTTTGATCTGATAGTTGCAAATATATGTACTTGCTCATCTAACCATTGATATTTGATATCTATGTTCGAAAGATATGTTAGTGGAAATACGAGGCAAACTTCCTAAAATAAAACTTTGGACTTCGTGAACATTTTCGGTGGGGGAAAATTCTTGACAGCAATGATCTTGTCTTATCCTGATTTTATTCCATGCTGAGAAATATCGTGACCAAGGAATGTTACATTCTCTTGTAAAAATGTACACTTTGTTAGTAGTAAAGTTAATCAATCGGTATTGGTGAAGTTTAAATAAAAATCTCTCAAGTAGTTTCAACTCACTTTTTATACTGATGCTTTGTTCATTTCTGGTGCGAATTGCGATGAAATTCATCAAACGCTGGTATACACTGCCCGTGCATTAGCTATGGCGAATGGCATTGGTTTAAACTCATACTGGCCGGCCGGTGTCACAAAGCAGTAAAATGCTTTGACTCTTCGTTGACTTTAATTTAGTAATAACCGAAAGCTAAGCCAACATTCGTGAAATATGTTTGTAATTCTAATCTTCGTCCTAAATCGTCGATTTTAGGCAATGGAAAACGTTCCTTTACAGTTTTATATTAGGACTCTACAATATAAACATTTAACGCATATATATTTTTGAATTCGTCGGCCATTTTGTTAAAGAACTGACCAGAGCTAAGAATATTTACAAAATTTGTAGGAATCCTGCTATCTTCTTTCTTCGAATTCATTATTAATTTCAGCGATGTCGTTTTCTAGCTTAACCATATTATTTTGAATAATGCCAACTGTTAACTAACCTCTTTCGATTTATTATTAGTTAAATTAACGGTGCTATTCTTATTTCGCTCGATTAAATTCAATACACGGTTCTTATGTTCAGCTTCAAGTTACTAGTAGTACTCTCGCGAACAATGACACAATCACTATCTAAAGCTATAAAACCTTTGATTGGTATTCCATTTACCACGATTATTTTAAGATATTCGTTTACTAATTAGAGACGGTGGTCTTAACACATTTTACCGGATTACCCGTTTTATCAGGCGTCTGTGTATTAATTTTTTTTCTACAATGAACTTCAAAAGGACCTCCCTTTCTACATTAAGAACAAACTAAAACGTTTCCGGTACATTGTTGAAATAAATGACCAGTTTTGTGACATTTAAAACATTAAGATTTATCCACACTATCACGGTTACTATATTTACGTTATCATCGGTGGGATGAAAATCTCTTTGTTTCATGATACTCTGATAAATCTTTAACCTAATTTGCTATTACTATAATGTACTAGTGAGATGTTGCGCAACTGATTCAACAAGATGGTTCACCAAGGTTTAACAATATGGTTCACCAACATGGTTCACCAAGACTCGCGATTGTATATCTGGTTATAATAGCTTCATCTAAATTACCTAACATTAAATTAATACAGCTGATGTATGACGACAACTAAACTCTGACACTAAACCAGTGCGCAAACCTTCCCGATTTTCTACAGACATTGACACGGACTTATACTACGTCCCTTTAACCTAGTAACTACAGCGTATGTAGAAAATCAACAATTCTTTCAAACTATATATGTCTCTAACATTTTTGATCTGGTCGATCCACTGTAATATTGAAATTGTACTTACTTCGGGGTCAAAATCGGTAATCAAAGCGCTCATATCACGAGGACTAAAATTATACGTACTTCTGTTCGGTCCAATCTGATTGTGAATATGCATTAAATCTCGCTTGTGACGTAAAATATCGTTTTTCCGTCTCAATAAATCCATTTCGTACTCGAAGTGATTTCGACAGCACAAAGGTTCCATTATTTAAAGGCATTTTTGAATCGACCCGGTACAACAGAAAATGGTACACTGTAGCAAAAAATTTGTTGAGATATCAACCAATCACAATCTCACATCGCAGCAGCTCCGGAGCATAATGGACAACTCCGGCGAAGTTGGAGCCAGAAGCAGAAACTCAAGACTCTAGGTTGGGCTTTTCGCTAATTCAAAAGTTGGGTGAATCGAGAAAAGACAAATGGGCATATGAAACTGCAGACATAAAATTTCCAACTTGTCAGCAATTGTATTGTTGATGAATTGGCGACAGCAACAAGTTATCCCCGAAAGTGGAACTTGTACCGAAAACCCCAGTGTGTCAAAATATGTAGTTATAATCCTTTATTCCACAGTGCTCTAAATGCAAGGTATCGACGATTGAAGAAAAGACGAACACTTATTAAAAATGATAACCGCTGTTTCAACTGTTTGAGAAGAGACACACAGTATACCATTGTCGATAAGGGAGGATGCCACATGTGTACACGAAACCACAATTCCATGGTACACCTCCACCCCAACACCAATAAGTGTTGTGTGACCACAACCATACCGCAATCGTGGACACATAGTAGAGATCGAAGCAACAGAACATCCTTCTGACTATGTGTATTTGCTACACCACGCAGTGTGTAAAGAGTCATCCAGTACAAATCTATGCATAGTATTTGACAGGTATTCCCTAAATGATAATTTGTTTACTGAGCAGAACACATCAAGTAATCTTCATCGCAGATGTGGAAAAGATGCATCGTAAAATCTGGTGGTGATAGATGAGAGATAGTGATTTTGAGTTGAAAACGATAACTTACGGTATGTGCTCCGCACTTTATTTAGCGACCAGAATAATCAAGCCTATAGCTTGAGACAATGCCAACGTCGATGTACATCGAATATGTATTAACTGGAGTGCACAACGTAACGTAACAAATTTCCAAAATAATATTAGAGTCCGGGTTTCACGCACCTACGCAAATGTTCCTTCAATTCTCCTAAACTCCTATCCAAATTAAATATTGCTGAATCTCTTCTTTCTTCCTACCCAAAGATATTATCCGAGGATCCTCATACAGTTAAGGTGTTGATTACAATGATAACCGAACACCGATACATTTACTTACCCAGTCACCACCGAAGACGCAGTTGAAACCACCAAAAGAGCTATATTATTTGAAGCAAGCCGTATCTTCGACCCACTAGGGCTATTAGCACTGGTTGTAGTTAAAATATAGGGTTTTCAATAAGAGTGATATGATTTCTCTAAAAAACACACTAATTGTTAAGGAAATTGAAATGTTTTTTATTTAATGTGAAGTACAATCGATACAATTAAGTTCTGAATAAAACGTCATTCAAATGGCCTCGACGTAAAGCTTGAAGAGAGTTTGGTTTATTGCTAAAGACCAATGACTTCAAATAACCCCACAAGAAATAGTCTAATGGTGTTAAACCACAACTTCTTGGAGGCCATTCAATATCGCAATTTCTTGAAATAATCGAATCCCCAAACTTTTCTCGCAATAATTCAATTGTTGCACTTGCTGTGTGGTACGTAGCTCCGTCTTGTTGTAACCAAATGTTGTGAAGAACTTCTTCCAATTTCGGCCATAAAAAAGTTGGTTATCATCGATCTATACCGATCTCCATTGACAGTAACGGTGTTACCAGCTTCATTTCGAAAAAAATAAGGGCCGATGATTCCACCAGACCAAAAACCACACCAAACTGTCAATTTAGGTAAATGTAATGGTTTTTCATGAATAATTTGTGGGTTTTCTTCGCACCAGAATAGACAGTTTTGTTTATTTACCGCACCACTCAGATGAAAGTGAGTCTCATCGGAGAAGATGATTTTCTTAAAAAAATCGTTATCGTTTTCAAGTTGTTCCAAGGCAAAATCAGCAAATTCACGACGTTTATGGTGATCCAATGGCTTCAGTTCTTGAGTGAGAACAATTTTATACGGATGCAAACCCAAATCCTTTCTCAAAATCCGTCAGGTTGTGATTTGGGACAGTCCCAATTCTTGAGAACGTCTTGGAATCGACAAATTGTGGTCTTCAGCAACACTTGCCTGAACGGCAGCAATATTTGCATTACTTCGAGCGAATCTTTGTCTTATTGGCACTTCAACATTACGTAAAGAAAATGTACGCTCAAAATTTTCAACAATTCGACGAATAGCGAGCACACTTGGACGATTATTACGCTATAAAATGCAAAAGCGCACAAAAAGTTGCAATTGGAGAACGATTATTTTGATAATAAAACTGAATAATTTGTAAACGTTGTTCTTGCGTATATCTCACCATGATGAAATTGTAAACATTGCTGAATACAATGAAATAGAAACTGACAGATCATGACAAATGGCCGAAACGTCCATAAAAATCATATAATTCCTATTGGAACACCCTATATAAGTATTTTTTAATATCTTGTGGCTGCTAAATGGGGTATGGGATGAGGAATTGCCAAATATCGTTCATGAACAATGGCTACACACGGGGAGAAATATTAGATCTATTAGCCCATCAAGATTCGCCAGTGTTTATATTCGACCGAAGCAGAAGTACAATCAGTTAACCTTCGTACATTCTGCGTAGGTAATTTTGACACTGCCTTGATAGTAGCCAAAAACAAAGATTCCTCCAATAAAAAATATTTCACGGCCTCGTCTGGAGTTAGATGGACCCCCTCTCTACTAGCCCGATTCTTGAAACACATCCAGTCAATATTCAACATTGCAACCAACCAATTGTACTGTTGGACTGACTCCACCATGTTGCTCGACTGGTTGTCAGAACCACCGCGTATACGGAAGACCTATGTAGCAAATCGCACAAGCGAGATTTTGAAAGTACTATTGCGCGATAGATGGCGTCATATTACATCTAAACTCAACCCAGCAGATTGTGCAACGAGAAGATTAAACCCAAATGAAATGAAGAATCATTAACTTTGGTGGGAGGGGCCTTCTGTATTTTCTGAAGCTTGAACCCCAACACTAGCCAGTCTTTAGCAAACCTGAAGCTATGAGTAATTTAGAAGGATGAGTCAAAGAACCATTTATTCTAGGGGCCTATTATGAAACTTTTTCGATTTCGGATTTTTCGATAACAAGAAAATAGGCCTATTAGATAGAAAGAGTATAAATAAATTAGTACTAAAAAATCTGCTGTGATCAAAAAATTCGATTTCGGATTTGTTTCATAATAGGTCCACTGATTATAATCCGAAATTTTATTGCGAAATGTTCGAAAACCAGTTTAAAACCTAAAACACATTGCGATTGGCGAGAAACAGAGGACAAGATTGTTTGATTCACTCAGCAGCATTATTTTCAAGAGGAAGTTCAAGCCATTGAGAAAAAATGCTGTATCAGAGTAGTATCACAAGAACTCTAAAATCGTTGCTGAACAAGCAGTGGGTTATCATTGTTGTTAAGTATAATTCGAAGTAGATTCTGGATTATTCATGGGAGAAATACTATAAATCGGTAATCCGAAATTGTGTATCCTGCATTAAACAAAAACCGCTCATTTCTAAACATTGGGTTGGATTTTGCGGGTCAATTTAAACCATACTTAAAAGGTGGACTTTTGTATAATAATATGTATAAGCACAAAAGCAAATCATCTATAGTTTGTAGAAAATATGAAAACCGACTCATTTTAGCCCGAACGATTCTTTGTATGATGAGGTCTCAGCACGGACATTTATTCGGACAATAGAACGAACTTCCGAAGCACAAACCATAAATTAAAAGAATTAAATTTATTTATTAAAAACCATATTAACCTAGGTTAGGTTAGGTTAGGTTAGAGTGGCTGCTTCCGCACACTTAGGCCAATAGTGGCCCATTGTGATACCACAGGATCCTATTTCCCTTTACCTCCGTTAACACCATCCAGAGCTTCTTATGTAGCGTGAAATATCTCGCACTCCACAGTTCACGAGTTCCGAAAGGCTGTTCATCCCGTACACACCTAAGTATTTATGCCTTCTGTATGATAGAGCTGGACACGAGCATAGGAAGTGATCTAAAGACTCTTCCTCCTCTTCGTCCATACAACTTCCACAAAAGTCATTCGTCTGTAGACCCAGCCTTCTCGCATGTTCCCCAAAAAGGCAATGTCCTGTCAGTATCCCTACGACCAAACTTAAGTCCCGTTTCCCCAGGGATGTAAGTGCCTTGGAGCGCTTCAAGTCCAGTTTTGGCCAAACCTGCTTTGCTACCCTGCCCGTGAGAGTGTTGGTTCACCTCTCATTTGTCAAGGCGATTGCCTTTCTCCCGAGCGCCAATTTGAGCGCTGCTATAGGTCTCCCCAGAACTGCCTTTTCCGGCTGCATCTGGAGAGTCGTACCGTACCTAGCTAGTTCGTCTGCCCTGCAGTTTCCCGTGACGTCCGAGTGACCAGGGACCCAGATTATCGGGATGCTGAAATACTCGCTCATCTCATTAAGAGATGATCGGCAATCCAGCGCCACCCGTGACTTCGGACAAACCGCCTCTAGTGACTTGATCGCCGCCTGACTGCCCACATAGATTGCGATATCCCTCCCGGATACCACATTATGCTTCAACCATGTCATGACTACCCCGATCGCCACCACTTCAGCCTGGTACACGCTGCAGTAGTCAGGGAGACGAACAGAAATATTAACGTTTAGCTTCTCACAGAAGACTCCGGCTCCTACCTTACCGTCTAGCTTAGAGCCGTCAGTGAAAAATTGCAGTGCCTCATTTTCCAGTATTGATCCGTTCCTTCAGGATTCTCTCGAGGAACAGATGGTCCCGAAACCTTTATTGAAGCACAACGTTGGTTTACTATTATCTAGATTCGCCAGTTCTTCCCTTTGCGGTCTAACTATCGTCGAGTGTCCTGTCTGAAGACACTTCCACTGCGAGACCGCCGAGAGTCTCGTGGCCACATTGGCTGCAATTTGTTTACCAAAAAGTTCGATTGGAATAAGGTGGAACATAACCTCTAAGGCGCGTGTAGGAGTTGACCTAAGCGCCCCGCTTATAAGCATACAGGCCGTTCTTTGTACCTTTTCCATCATCCTTACATATGTTGCCTTATCCAGAGCTGGCCGCCACACGCCCACCCCATACATCAGCACAGGTCTTACCACTGCGGTATAGATCCAGTGCACCAGCGCTGGTTTCAAACCCCAACTCTTACCAATAGCGTTCCTACACGAGTAAATGGCTACATTAGCCTTCTTCACCCTTTCTATAATGTTGGGCTTCCAGCTGAGCTTACTGTCCAAGCTTACTGTCCAGTCTGGCAATAACTACCGGAATTTTATATTTCCTAGTAAATAGTACCAGCTCTGTCTTGGAAGGGTTGATCCCTAATCCACATTTGCTGGCCCATCTAGTAACGATCAGGAGTGCATTTTGCATAACATCCCTAATCGTATCCACATGTTTGCCTGAGATAACTATCGCTAAATCATCTGCATACGCTACAACTCCTGTCCCCTCCCTCTCCAGTTCCAACAGCAATCCATTCATCACTGCACTCCAAAGAAAGTTGGACATTACACCTCCCTGCGGGGTTCCTCTAACCGCCCTTCTTCTAATGGTGGACTCCCCCAGTTTTGAGGTAATGATCCTGCTTACCAGCATCTGATTTATCAACCTACTTATAGGGTAGTCCACCTTCAAACATGACAATCCTTCCATGATCGCCTCCGTTTTTACATTATTAAAGGCACCCTTAATGTCAAGAAATGCTACCATACAAAACTCTTGCGAGTGAATTGACTTCTCAATCATGCGTACTAGATCGTGCAGAGCTGTGTCCGCCGACTTCCCCTTACAGTACGCATGCTGCGACACTGCCAAATTCCTGGGCTCAATTTTTGATCGAATACCTACATCTACCAACCTTTCCAAGGTTTTCAACAGAAGGGATGATAGAGTTACCGGTCTCAGATCCTTTGGGTAAGCATGTGAGCTTTTTCCTGATTTCGGGATAAAGACCACTCTGACCTCCGTCCATTTCCTAGGAATACAGACAAGTTTCAGACATCCCCTGAAGATACCCTCCAGCCAGGGGGGATGACTGCCGAGTTCTTTTGGATCTCTACTGGTATAATCCGATCCGGGCCCGCCGATTTATACGGCTTAAAACCGTTCAGCGCCCACTGGACTCGCTCCCTGTCTACAATGACCTCCATCTCTACTGAAGGTGTTACTCAATGAGCTCCGGGCTCTATCGAGTCATCAAAGCTTCCCGGAAAATGGGTCTCAATGAGGAGCTCCAATGATTCCATACTTGAAGCTGTCCACGACCCGTCCGGTCTTATCAAATAACTAGGACTGGTTGGGTTAGAAGCTAGAATTTTCCTAAGGCGAGAAGTCTCAGAGACCTCCTCCATCCTACCACAGAAGAGTCTCCAAGACCACCCTTGTGCCTTCCTCAACTCTTTCTTGTACCTTTTTAGGTCCTCCTTATAGAAGTCCCAATCCCGTACCTGCCTTATTAACCTAATAATTGTTCTATTTCCGCCCGGAGGCGGGCGTTAAATCTACGAAAACTCATTTATTTATTTACGTACATTTACAAAGAATAATCTATAAATAATTTTGTGGGGTCCATTCCTTATTTTGAACACAAACTCTATAAATTGTGTAGCCCAGCAATAGCCCCAAAGTATTCCACCACATTACGCTTTTGGTTTTGGAGGTTTATATTAAAAAAAAGAAATTTAAAGAGAGTAGTTGGAAGTAATACGAGGGGCTGAATGCATTATCGGTACAAATTGAAGAGTTAGTTAATTTGAGCCCGTTATGGGCGGTATCCGCAGATATAATAGATATTCCGTACAATCGGTTGAACCACTGGAATGTCGCAGAAAATCCTCTACTCAATCAATGTAAGCTGGTTAAAGTAATAGAAATGTTTCCTGGAAATGAAGGACGAGTTCGTGTAACCGAAATAATTACTAATCAAGGGAGAATTCGTAACCAACCACTAAGCTTGTCGTTTACCTCTTTGTTGAATTCCACCGATAGTCAAGGTGGCCGTGATGTTCGAGATCTTCTCATAAATAAAAAAAATAAAAATTATATTCTTTACTTCATTATTAAGACAATTGTTCGCCAGAGTTGTTGTCAAGTTAATTTGAATCTGAAACCAAAATTAATAATTTAATCTTGAAGTCTTGATCTTGAAGTTTCTAAAGCCATTGCTTCTCTAAAATCAAGAAACTCTTACGATATATTCAGTTGCAGCAATTACTTAATTAAAAGTTCCGCTGGCCTTATATGTGCTCCTTTATGTCATATTTTTAATTGTTGTTTTAGAACCGGTATTGTTCCTTAAATTTTGAAATCAGCAAATGAGCTACCTCTTCATAAAAATGGTTCCAGATGCGACTTAAATAATTACCGGCCTATTGCTCTACAACCAGTCCTGTTAAAAATAATGGAAAAAATTATTAAATAAGTTGTTGTCAGCACGGTTTTCGCAATGGGTTTTCCACGGAGTCTGCATTAATTGAATTTTTAAATAGCGTGCATGCATCGCTAAATAATTCTGAATCTTGCGCTGGGCTTTTTGTTGACATAAAAAAAGCCTTTGACATGGTTGATCATAACCTCCTATTGCATAAGCTTTCTAAAATTGGTTTCAGAGGAAACATTAATAATTGGTTTAAATCGTACCTTGCAAATCGTAATCATGTTGTTAATGTGAATGGAACTATGGGCAGCCCTTATGTCTTAAACATTGGTGTTCCTCAAGGTCTTGGGGCCACTTCTATTTCTGATATACGTAAACTCAATTTTTAGTGCAAATTTGGCAGGCTCTATGGTTGCCTTTGCAGATGATATGAGCTTATGTTATCGTGGGTCCTCACAAACTGATATTTGCCATAAAATTGCAGCCGATCCTTTAGTTTTAAGGAAATGGTTTGACCACCATTTCCTAATTTTAAGTGACAAAACTAAGTTTATGCATTTTAGTTTGGGTAGCAGTAGTTTACATTCACCGTTAACGTATCATTCCAGTTTTTGTAATGCTGTTAATTGCTCCAGCTCGTGCATTTCCATTGAAACTGTTGAAAGCTTCAAGTACCTTGGAGTTATTGTTGTTTGTAATCTGAATTAGAAGCAACATGTCGATAAAATAAAAAAGCCTCTGAGCAATGCGTTACGAACTTTATATCTATTAAGACCAGTAGCAACTAAATCGGTATTGTTAAAATTCTACTATGCTTGCATTAACTCTATAGGCTTGAATATGCGTTATCGTGTTGGAGTGGTTGCTATCATTCAACTTTAAAAATTTTCATAATTGTTCAGAAATATGCTATTCGTATTATGTGTTTTAAGTTTTCACGGGTTTCTGCTTGGCCATTATTTTTGAGTTGCAAAGTTTTACCATTACAACATCTATATGTTTATAAGGTTTTACGTTTATTTTATTTGCGAAGTGGGCATCGATTATTGAGAGCAAATGTGCGATACAATATTAGGAACAATGATCGTTTCTTATTTGTTGTTCCACATTTTTTTAGTGTACATTTTAGAAAAGATTTCCTGGTAAGCTGCCCCTTCCTTATTCAACCAACTTCCATTTAGCAATGACAACAAATTAATTCGAAATTATTTCTACAGGTACTTAAAGTTTGGCTGTTTGAGCACCCTAATATCGATTTTATATTTAGAGTTTTAGTCTGATGAAGTTTAATTTTAGTTTTAATTCTATTTATCTTTATCGTTTTATTCGTTTTTATTTCATATGTTATCATAACCTTTTATCGTAAATTGTTCTTTGTTAAAGGGTAGATCAATACTGCCGTTAAATCGGTGATGATTACCCTACTCATTTATTTTCATTTTGTATTTTAATATTATATGTGACAAAAAATTGTACTGAAAATAAATGATAAGCCTGTGTGCTTCAATAAAAAAAAAAAAAAAAAATTGCGATCTTTTGATAACTTTTAGGTAAACTCATCTGTATTGATTGTAATTATTAACTTCATTAATTATTCTTTCTGAACTGACGGTGTCAAACAAAATAATAAAAACATTGTACAATTAATATTGTAAAAGAAAACTAACATTTTAAAAATATATTGCACGATGAGAATTAATCACAACAAACTTCGGGTTGGATTTCTTTTCCATTTTTGTATTTTTCCGTGAAATATTGTTTCCGCGAAAATATTGAAATTTTCATCCAGCAAAAAGCATAACATAAGCATTCGAACCGTCATTATACTAAAAAACCGAAATTAAATTTCTACTTAATAAATTGTTAAACCAGGAAGATTTCATTTAATTGTGACAAAGTAAAGCGTCTATTCGTGAACGAGCTACCCAAGTAAAGGGTGGTTAAATTTTAAGGGCCGATGCTGATTTTGAATAAAACACAAATTATTTAGGAAATTATTGTCAATTCTTTTTATTATGATAATATGGTATGGTTCAATTATGTGTGGAACAAAATATCCAAATGGCCGCCGCGACGTCGGCGGCACACCTCCACCCGATGGTCCAAATTTTCGATGACGCTTAGGCATAATTGAAGTTCTATGCCGTTAATGTGCCGAATTATCTCATCCTTTAGCTCTTGAATTGTTGCTGGCTTATCGACGTACACCTTTTCTTTCACATAACCCCAAAGAAAGACCAACGGTGTCAAATCACATGATCTTGGCGGCCAATTGACATCGCCACCACGTGAGATAACACAGCCATTGAATTTGTCGCGCAAAAGAGCCATTGTTTCGTTAGCTGTGTGGCAAGTTGCACCGTCCTGTTGAAACCACATATCGCCCAAATCCATATCTTCCGATTCGGGCCATAAAAAGTTCGTTATCATCTCACGACGATAGCGAACACCATTCACAGTAACTGCCTGATCGGCCTCATTTTGGAAAAAATACGGCCCGATGATGCCGCCAGCCCATAAACCGCACCAAACAGTCACTCTTTGTGGGTGCATTGGTTTTTCGACAATCACTCTTGGATTATGATTCGCCCAAATGCGGCAATTCTGCTTATTGACGAATCCACTGAGGTAAAAATGTGCCTCATCACTGAAGATGATTTTCTTCGAAAATTGATCATCCACTGTTGCCATTTCTTGCCACCATTCTGACCATTGACGACGTTTGGAATGGTCAAGAGGCTTTAGTTCTTGAGTCAATTGCACTATTTTCAGCAATATTTTCTGCTGTACGAGCTGTACGAGCATGCACTGGTGTTTTAAAATCTCCTACAGAACCGGTTTGCTCAAATTGCCGGTTTGCACGATTTTTCCGATTGTACGCACATTTGGACGATTAAATTGACCGAAAAAATCACGAAGTGCACGATATGAATTTTGATTTGAACGCCCATTTTCATAATATGCCTGAATAACTTTAACGCGTTGCTCGATTGCGTATCTTTTCATGGTTCAAATTGAGTTAGTCTGAAATTGAGAAATGTCAAATTAAATGCAGAAAAAAACTTGACGTTTAGGTGTGGTTCACATTCAACGTCGGCCCTTAAAATTTAACCACCCTTTATAACAAGACGAAACTCAAAATTGAGCTATTGAGTATTTTCCTTCGAATTATGACGAGAAAGTCGAAAGAAAAATTATTTATGTAAGACACATAAATATTATTTAGCAGTGATGTGTGTCTATAAGAACGTTGTAGTAGAGATAAAGATAAAGTATCGTGTTATTTTAATTTGTGTTCATAATCACAAATTAATAAACAATTATAACGTATTTAAAAATTATAATGTACGAGTATTATTTACCAAAGTGTAAATAATAAATTTATTTGTAAACATAACAATTTTATTCGAGTGGCATTGTTATGTGATCCCACTCGTAAGA
Organism: Nephrotoma guestfalica; assembly: GCA_963691935.1. Taxonomy (NCBI): domain Eukaryota; kingdom Metazoa; phylum Arthropoda; class Insecta; order Diptera; family Tipulidae; genus Nephrotoma; species Nephrotoma guestfalica. The sequence goes on from OY829914.1 coordinate 136,706,237, forward strand.
AGGGGTTATAGCATCTTGACGGGGTTTACACTATTTTATTATTGTCTTAATAATCTAGTCCAGAATTAATTGCTATAATCCCTTACCCGACATCTTGTAATTTCTGTTTACAAAATTTGTCTTTCGTTTTGGGTTCGGATTCATACGAGTAAGGTCAGCAATTTTTAATTTTTTTTAATTTAATTTTTTTTATTATAAAGTAAAAAATCATAAAAGAGTATTATAAAAATTATTATAAAAATCATTTTGCTTTGTTATCGCTCAATAAGACAATAAACTAATAAAACCATTACTAGGTTAAAATAAATAAAATTCAATAATTTTGTTTGATTGTGCGAATTCGAGAGACGGTGAAATAAATCTGTGAAAGTGTTGTGCGTTTTATTTATTCCGAAAACTTGGTGCTACATTTTCATTCCGCACGTAACAAATTTGGTGATAAGTTAACGGTTACTGATACTACCACTCACAAAATTTCAACTCATCCAAATAGTAGTCCCATCAATGTTCATCCATATCGGTTACCTCAATCCCAAAGAAATGAGATTGATTTGCAAATTTCTAAAATGCTCGAAAATGATTTAATTGAGCCTAGCAAATCTCCTTGGAATTTTCCCCTTCTAGTGGTTCCAAAAAAATCAAATACGGATGAGAAAAAATGGCGCATAGTGGTCGATTATCGAAAATTAAACGATATCACGATCGGCGACAGTTTCCCTCTTCCGAATATTACTGATATCTTGGATCAACTCGGAAAAAGTTCCTACTTCAGTACCATTGATCTAGCTGATGGCTATCATCAGGTACCCTTAGATGAAACGGACCGAAACAAAACCGCATTTAGTACACCTTTTGGACACTACCATTTTAATAGAACGCCATTTGGTTTGAAAGGTGCCCCGGCAACCTTTCAACGCCTAATGAATTGTGTATTAAGTGGTCTCAATGGAATCAAATGTTTCGTTTACCTCGACGATGTAGTTGTCTACGGCTGTAATTTAACTGACCATAATAATAAAATAAAGGAAATCTTCGATAGCTTTCGTTTACATAATTGGAAAGTTAATCCCACTAAATTTCAGTTCCTCTGCAAAGAGATAACCTATCTAGGACACGTGATAACCCCTGAAGGAGTCAAACCGGATCCTAACAAAATAACCGCCGTAACAAACTATCCAACTCCCAAGACTACCCGTGAAGTAAAATCGTGTTTAGGTTTCGCTGGTTACTATCGCCGTTTTATATCACATTTTTCCCACATTGCGAAACCCTTAACTCAGCTTTTAAAAAAAGACGTTGTCTTCAAGTGGGATGCCTTTTGCGAAGAAAGCTTTAATAAATTAATGAAAGCGCTATGCTCACCACCAATATTAATTCGACCGGATTATACTAAGAAATTCACAGTTACTTGCGATGCTAGCGATGTTGCCATAGGTTCCGTATTATCACAAGAGGTAGAGGGTATGGATATGCCAATTGCCTTTTCTAGCAGAGTTTTGAATAAAGCAGAAAAGAATTATTCCGCTATAGAGAAAGAACTGCTTTCTGTGGTTTGGGCCGTTAATCACTTTCGACCATATCTTTATGGAAGAGAATTTATTGTGGTTACTGATCATAAACCATTGATCTGGCTATGTAGTTTAACGAATCCCTCTTCGAAACTCACTCGTTGGCGCATTAAACTAGACGAATATCAATTTAAAATCGTACATAAAGCCGGAAAACTTAATATCAATGCTGATTGCTTGAGTCGAATCCGATTAGAACCACCCGATGAAAACACTAACGTCAATGTACTAACTAGAGCGCGAAAATTACGTCAAACTTCTGTTGATGATGAAAGTCACTTGTCAGAGAACGAAAAGTCTACCTCTAACGAAGATATCGTTGAATTGACAGATGAATCTGAAATAGAAACTGTAATTGACGAATTTCATAATAGTGCCGCAGGAGGTCATCAAGGAATTTATCGATATAATCGATTACGTAAATTCTATAGTTTTCCAAATATGCTAAGTCAAGTTACTAAAATGATAAAAAATTGCAAATCGTGTCGACTGAATAAATCTGGTCTACCTAATAAAATGCCTATGAAAATTACTGACACATCATCGCGCCCGTTTGAAAATCTCTTCCTGGATATCGTTCGTCCTTTGAATACATCCTATTCCGACAATAAATTTTTGTTGACCATGCAAGATGATTTAACTAAATTTTCACTATAGCCGTACCTATTTCAAATCAAGAGACTGAGACAGTTGCTCGAGCGTTCGTCGAAAATTGTGTCTGTTGACCAAGGCTCTAATTTCATGAGTGAATTATTTAAAATAATCGCCAAAATGTTCAAAATAAAGAAATTAAATAAAACAGCCTATCATCCGCAGTCCAATGGATCTCTGGAAAGATCGCATAGAACTCTTGTGGACTATCTTCGAAATTTTAGCAATAAGCATCCACTAAATTGGGATTTATGGGTTCCTTTTGCTACGTTTAGTTATAATACTACTCCTCATTCGTCAACCAAATTTATGCCGTTTGAACTGGTTTTCGGTTGTAAACCACAAATTCCTAGTGCCCTTACTCATTCTCGAGATATTGTTTATAACTATGACGACTATTATTATGATCTTAGATTCAAATTGCAACAATCTTTCGAAACTGCTAATCAAAATTTAATTGAATCTAAAGAGAAATCTAAAACCTACTACGACAAAAACTCTAAGGCAGTTACATACAACATAAGAGACTTGGTTTGCTTAAAAAATGTAGCTAGACAAACTAAACTGTCACAGTATTGGCTAGGTCCCTACGAAGTTCAACAGATAATTTCCCCCGAAAATACATCAATTAAAATCGGAAACACACTTAAGAATGTTCACAACAACCGATTGAAACCTTTTCGTGAATTCACGTAATTCGTATATAACCTTCTAATTGATAAAAACATAAAAACAAAAAAAAAATCTTATTGTATGAAATTTTGTAATTCTTATTATTAATAAATATTTTTAGTCTTAAAAAATAAATATTATTCTGAAATTAAATCAACATTAATTGAATTATATTTCGAAATTTCATAGCCTAAATTATTTAGCACATAAGTTCTATCTGAACCCGTTCAGACTTAAGATTGGATCTTAAGAATACGGAGGGAGGTGTTATGTGACCCCACTCGTAAGAAGGGGTTATAGCATCTTGACGGGGTTTACACTATTTTATTATTGTAACAATTCGACAACATGCCATTTAAACTAGAAATTGCAATAAAATTGATTCCTACTTTTGACGGTGACTCCTCCAAGCTGCAACATTTCCTTGCTTGTTGTAACTCTGTTTACCAAACCGTTACCGAAAAGGACGTTTGTGTATTCCTAGACTTGCTAAAATCGAAAATAATTGACATTGCCTTTGAACAAACCTTTAAGTATAATGAATATACATCTTGGGATGATTTACAAAACGATTTAAAAAACGAATTCGCAGAACTATATTCAAGTGAACGTCAAATCGCAAGTTTGAAAGGATATTAAATCTTCAAATTGAAAAAGGTTATATGATAGACAAATTTCATAATTTAATTCTACAAAATTGTAATTTTTATTAATTTGCTATTCTATTTTAGATAATTGGCATTTCAAACCTAGCCAGGTGCAATTTTTATTGGAGTTGCTACGCATCGTTTAAGCATCATTTTACGTAGCGTTAAGAGTTTTACTTGTTTAGTTATTAGTTTATTACTATTTCAGTTTATGTATAGATTTAATAAACTATTTTATATAAATAAAAAATGATATAAATAAAATTTAAATCTAGTTTTATTAATATAATATTTAGAACCACCAAATTCATTTGACATTTCACATACATGCACAAAATTGCTCCCGCCAATTTTATTTTAACACATACATGCATACAATTTTATTATATCGAGTTTCGCCGAGTTTCGAATTTTCGCGACAAGTTTCATACGACTTCTTAGAATAACTCGAAACTAAATCTTAGGAATATACGAAACTTAGTTTCGAACTATTGTTCGATAAAAAGGGAAAAAGTCGAAAGTAAAAATACTTGGGTATTTACCCTTCAATCACCAATCCAGTCCATTCATTGCTGTGCTCGACTGAGAAAAAAGTTGTTCATTGAATGTTTCGAAGTACTGAAACATGCACATTAAATTTAATTTCATTTAATTCTAATGAATATCTGCAAATGGTGAAAAAGTGATACTAAACTACGATAACTAAGTAATTATGTCCTGTTATCGTCGATAAATAGTACCAATAAATGGGAAATCGATTTCCTTATTAAGTCAATACCAATTGGCTCATCTCGGAAACGCATAAAAACATAGCAATAGGAAAACCTATTTAAATCCTAAGAACGTACTATACGTTCGTGTACGTTTGTACTATGTGAGTCGGTATATTTGAGTATGTTAAGAATGAGAAAAGCTCCATAAAATGAAATCTGCCATTTCTTTGAATTAACATCGAATGTAGTTTTTATCTTATGTTGATTTTCATGTTTTCTACATTGAATTGATTTTAATGCTTCGTTGTTTTCTTGTTCTTCCTCTTCAATGTACTTTACTTTTATTTATTTTATTATTTCTTATTTTATTTTTAAAGGAAAATAAAAATAAATTGATGTAATGAAAACGTATGTGATAAATTAATTTAGGTTTCATTTTATTTTATTTTATATTGAATTGAATTTTTATTTATTGTACATATTTATAGGGATTATGCTATGCGAGGCGAGGAGTATATTGATTTGATGTTACGAAATTCATACTCGTACGGTATGTGTTAGATGGTAAACAAGGATAATACATAATAGATATTACGGTTTTTCTCTATTTTTGTTTGTATCAATAGAATTAAATAAATCGTAATGTAACATAGATCAATTCGTATAATTAATGAGCATATTTGACACATACATAAAATAAAATTAGCTTTGTTCATTTATAGTATCACACTTCATTTGCCTCTAACCCAATTACAAGATAATTATTAATCTGAGTGAAAATTAATTCTTAATTATATCATCACAATTAGTTAACTGTTGATTTACGCTTGAAATTCCGGAAATCAAAATCCCGGATTATCAAAATCCCACAATTGAAAACAATCCCGGACAATAAAATCCCGGAAATAATAATCCTGGAAACCAAAAAACATAAATCCTATAAAGAAGAAATATCCGGCCATTTTTTAACCGACCAAAATTGATTTCATGATAATTTAAAATTAATTTTGGAAGAACTTCTTGAATATGGTCACTTGCGTTGGAACTCGGCCGTTACCAATTATGATGGAATTGGATTGTTGGATAGAAATGGCATTATAAAACGATTTTAGGGAAAGTTCGGAAAATGGCCACATAGGCTAAAGGATTCAAAGATGATATTAGAAAAAGTACTGGAATTTGGCTAATTGATATGGCTTAACCGATTATGATGGGATTAGGTAAATTGGATGAAAAAGGAATTCTAAAATTATTTTTGGAAGAGTTTCTGGAGCCCGGCTATTTCTTAACCAATTATACTGGGATTGAAGCTTTGAAATAGGACCACATAAGCCATAGGATTTTAAAATGATATTCGGAAAAAGTTCTGGAATATGTCTACCTAGGCTGGAATTCAGCCATTTCTTACATTTCTTACCTATTATGATGGGATGAAAATGGGATTCTAAAACGACTTTTAAGAGAAGTTCTGGAATAAGGCTACCTGGGACAGGACTCGACCGTTTATTTACCGATCATGATAAAACTTGGTATTGAAATGGGATTCTAAAAATATTTTTGGAACAAGTTCTGGAATACGGCCCCTTGGACGAGACTCGGCAATATATTAACTAATTATAATGGGATTAAATATATTGGATGGAAATGGGATTCTAAACTGGAAGAAGTTCTCAAATATGGGCATGGAGGATGAAACTCGGCTATTTTTTAACCGATTATTATGAGATTGAGTATTTTCGATGGAAACGGGAGTATAAAATAATATTTGGAAGATATTTAGAATATTGCTATCTAAGACGGAACTCGGCTAGTTCTTAACCGATTCACACACATAATAACATTGGTTATTAGGTAAAAAATAAATTGTAAACACCGCCTATAAAGTGTTTGCTATTATTGTACTTGCCAGAATCATTCCTATTGCTGAAAATATCATCGACGACTGCCAATGTGTTTTTCGCCTCAACCGATGAATCACTGATTAGTGTTTAACTTTGAGAATGATTTTGGGTAATGTTGGGTGTACCACATAACCATTCAGTAATTGTATATAGGCTGCAACAGACATATGGCAACATCCACCACGAAAACCTCTGAACCGTGTAAGCTAACAATATCTGGCTCGCTGTATATAGGATTATAGTAGAAGGGCCTGCGTCTGAAACCTTCGAGATAACATCGGGTGTACTACAAGGAGACCTGGTGCTCGAGCACGTGGTAATAACAAGTTATATTGAACGTTCGAGTGGCATGTTCAACATATTAGGCCAAATTCTTGGAATTGCAGATGCAGAAGCATCATATGTTTTTGGCAGGATACCTTTTTTCAAGTCATATCCAAGACAATTTATTACCGCCTATCCTCCAGGCGAAACAACTGGGCTTGAAAGTGGGCAGCAAGATAACTAAATGTTTAGCAACAATGACTAGCATCCATACCATAAATCTCGAAACAGATGACCATAACATTGACAGCGAGGAAGAATTTAAATATTTTGGGTCAATTTTATAAATGCAGATATAACAGCCCACATAGCAGCTTTCATTAAAGTTGACGTCGACCACTAATGAATGAAGATTATTAAATTTCTTTGAATCAAAGATCATTCGATAAGTTCTTGAAGACTGTGACATTATCGGATTCATTAAATCCACACAAGTAAGATTCCTGCGGGCCACATTTGACTAATGATCTCGAACACAACCAGTAGACATACTTCGCAGGGGAAAACCTAGACTACGCTGGCTCGATCACGTCGTCCCGAGCTAGTTCGACTTCCACCGTATAGGAGGCAAAATATGAAATAATTTTAGGCTGTGAAAGTTAGAAAGAGAGGAACATAACATTTACGATAAAATCGATTCAAAATACCGAAAAGTATCCTAAATTTAATTTTCATCAAAATTGATTCACCTCATTTTCCCAAAATGTATGCAGAAATGATGATTATAACCAAAAACTGTTTTATTTATCAAAATTTGATTTCTTTACGAGGTTTAAATTTCATACTTAAGCCGTTCCCAAAAATTTGAAAATCCCGCAGAAATTTTACCGAAAGTGGCAAGTTTCACAGAAACTTTTGATTTTTTCAAATGTTTTAAAAGAATTTTAAATTTACAACAAAATTAATTCACATTAGAATAGATAAGATTTTAGTGGAGAAAAGCTGGATTTGAACAAATTGGAACAAATTGTGGGACATTTACAAACTGAAACAACAAATAATGTACAATCATTTTGGTCGACTAACCGAAATTTCACCATTCCACAAACCAACTCAATACGAAAGTTAAGAAAGTTAATATGAAATGGTCGTAGTCTTGAATTTTGACAAGTGAGCTCCTTTGAACTATAAAATCTTGTTGTTTTGTTTTACTCACCTTAGTAATCGCGGCGATATTCTTGATCTACGTTCGTTCGTGGTAAAATAAAATCGGTGTTGCCCACAACATACATATCGACACACAAAAACCATTTTGTTTTAAATGAAGTTAGCACAATTTTAAAAAGCACGGGATTATATTCTTTGAACTGAAGATTCTTTACTAATAATAAAATTATTTTTTATCTAATAACTCATGTTATTATGTGTATGAATTGGTTAAATATAATCGAGTTCCGTCCCAGATAGCCATAATCCAGAATATCCTCCAAAAAATATTTTAGAATCTCATTTCCAACGAACATACTCAATTCCATCAAAACTTCTTTAAAAATTCCATATTCATTTAAAAATTCCATATTCAATGAAAATGCAAATTCACATCATGAACGGTTAAGCAATGACCGATTTGTCCCAGGTTGGCATAATCTAGAACTTCTTTGAAAATTTATTTTAAATTCTCATTTCCCATCATAATCGGTAAATGAATAGTCGATTCTCGTTCCTTATTCAAAAACATTGTTCATAAATAATTTTAGAATCCCATTTTCATCCAACACGGTTCCAATCCCATCATAATAGGTTAATAAATGGCCGAGTTCCAACCCAAGTAGCCATATGCCAAAACTTCTCCAAAAATCATTTTATAATTCCATTTTCATCCAACATACTCAATTACATCATAATAGTGTTATGAATTTTGGAAAATTCTGGAATTTATTAGTAATTAATAAACACTATTATTCACTTTTTATTTATAAATTTTAGTTTTTATTAAATTTAATATTTATTTAAATTTCACAATAATTTTCATGTACTATACCGACTGCCCTTGGTCGTCTTCTAATCATTTCTTTTATAGCCTTTTTTGGTATGTAGTATATAACATACAAATAAAAGGAATTATATTATATACAATACATCGAGATAATTTTATTACATTTCGAAATTTATATAATTCAAATAAATACTTAATGCTATATACAAAAATAAATTATAACTACTACGTCTATACAGTGTAGTATCAATAATTCATAACACCTTCCACCTGAGATTTAAATAATCCTATCGATTATTTAATTACTAACAAAAAAATGTTAATTACTATAGATAAACTAATTATTCAATTTGTTATTATTTATATATAAAATTTTAAGTTAATTTTATTGTGCAATTAATACATTTTTGTATACATTTTTTTTATTTACTTATATATAATATAAATTATAATAATTTATTTAAATTGTTCAAATTGTTTATTTTCCTCAAGTTTAAGTAATTAATTGAGACCGAATAACAAGTTTAATTAAGACAAAATTATGGTTGAAATATTTTAATTCTATTATTGTGAACCGTTTTTAATTCATTATTTATAAGTAGAGTTGTATTTACAGATGAAGGAATTTCTTTTACTTCAAATGGTCCAAGCCAAAGTGGGGAAAATTTATTTCTACGAATTTCGTTTTTAAGTAGAACAAGATCACCGATATTTAATTTTATAATTTTAGTAGTAGCATCGTAATAATCTTTAGCCTTCTGTTTCTGAATGATCAAATTTTTTCTTGCTACATCGAACGAATTTTGCATACGACTTTTCAGTTCGAAAAGATAATCATCATAATTGTAAACAATTTCAGGTTCGCGAGTTAATGAATGAGGTATGTATGGTTTATATCCGAATAAAAGTTCAAAAGGCATAATTTTAGTTGCAGTGTGTGGAGTAGTATTGAAAGTGAAAATCCCAATTCTGTTCGTCTGATTGTGTAAAATTTCGTAAATATTCAGTCCAGGTACGATGAGAAAGCTCCAATGAACCATTTGTCTCAGGGTGATACGCAGTCGAGTTTAATTTTTTAATTTTCAATAATTTGCAGATATTTACAAATAAGTCACTCATGAAATTTGCGCCCTGATCTGATAATATTTCTTGTGGAACTCCGAAAGTACAAATTAGTTTTTCAACAAATACACGAGCTACTGTCTCGGATTCCTGATTATTAATTGGGAATGCCATTGAAAATTTTGTTAGATCGTCTTGAATTGTCAAAATATATTTGTTGGAAAGATATGATGTTGGAAGAGGACCCACTATGTCTAAGAATATTTTTTCGAATGGTTGAGATGAAGTGGATGTAATTTGCATCGGAACCTTATTTAATTTACCACATTTATTCTTTTGACACAACCCGCATGCCTGGATATGTTTTTTAATTCGAGAATAAAAGTTTTTAAAATTATAATATTGTTTTAATCGTTGGGCTGTTCGATATACTCCTTGATGGCCCCCTAAAGGATTCGAATGAAAATCTTGAATAATTTTATTGATTTCTTCATCATCAGTTAATTGAATTATTTTAGAGTTTGACGAATTTATGTTGCGTTCCACGGTTGGTTGATGAGATATGTTATTATCCATAATGTTTTCTTTATTTTGAGATCGTGTTACTACATGAACTGTTTCTAGTGACTTGTCGATTCCAATTTCTATTCGACTAAGAGCATCAGCGTTAAGGTTTGTATTACCTGGTTTATGAACAACTGTATAATCGAAATCTTCAAGTCTAATTCGCCATCTCATTAATCGAGATGATGGATTTTTCAAATTACAGAGCCAAATTAAAAGTTTGTGGTCTGTAATAATAATGAAATGACGACCATATACATAGGGACGAAAATGTTCAACTGCCCATACCATCGCCAAAAGCTCCTTCTCGATCGTCGGATAATTTATTTCGGCCTTGTTAAGTACACGACTTGCATATGCAATCGGCAAATCGAAATTATTTTTAGTTTGTGATAGGACGGCGCCAATCGCCTTATCGCTTGCATCAGTTGTGATTAAGAATGGTTGGGAAAAATCAGGATACTGCAGAACTGGAGGATTGATTAATGAATGTTTCAACTTGGTGAATGCTTCGTCACAAAATGCATTCCAAATAAATGATTCCCCCTTTTTTAATAATTTAGTTAAAGGTTTTGCTATATCTGAATATTTACTTATAAAACGGCGGTAATACCCAGATAACCCTAGAAATGATTTAATTTGCTTTTGATTTGATGGTTTAGGATAATCTTGAATTGCTGTAATTTTCGTTGGGTCTGGTTTAATACCGTCTTCAGTTACTATATGTCCGAGGTAAACAATTTCCTTCGATAAGAACTGGCATTTTTGTAAATTCACCTTTAAATTGTTGCTCCTAAAGCAATCAAACACGGATTCTAATTTAGCATTGTGATCTCTAAGATTATGCCCCGTAACAATAACATCATCGAGATACACCAAACATTTAATTCCGTTTAACCCACTAAGTATATGATTCATCATTCGCTGGAATGTCGACGGCGCCCCTTTTAATCCAAAGGGCATTCTTTTGAAATGAAAATGTCCCAACGAAGTACTAAAAGCAGTTTTCTCCTTATCGGAATCGTTTAAGCGTATTTGATGATATCCATTAGCTAGATCAATTTGAAATGAATGTTGCATTATTACTGAATTTGGTAATTTAATATTAGCGTCACAGCTGGCTATTGTTTGAAGTGTTTCAGTAGTTATACCTTTTATATAACACTTTCTATCAGGAAAGCAAAGAGTATCATCATCTACCAAATTTCTTTTAATTATGCTAATATCTGCCCCAGTGTCAACCAAAAAGAAATACGACTTTGGTTTCATTATGTCTACTTCTAGTTCAATATATTTTCTATCATGATTTTCCGAAGTGAAATGAATTGAATAATGATTTGGGTTGATAGAATACGACTCGCTATTTGATTCCACAGAAGAATTATAAGAATTAGTTAAAGAAGAATTAGGATTACGATCTTCATTAGAATCAAACAGAAAACATGATTTAGATTGATTTATAAGAATTTTTTGATTATCATTGAATGAATTTGTGTTTGGTGTTGAACATTTTATTTCGAAATTTCCCGGATCCGAACAGGAATGTTCGTTGATGTTACCGGATCGGATCCCACAGAGTTTCCCGAAAGAGCAGGCTGTTCAGTCTTAGATGAATCGGCAATCTTATTTTGCGAATTCACATACTGGCGTTTTCTGCATGAACTAATTTTACAATATGCACAAATCACGGTATTTTGAGCCATGCGAATATTTGAAGGAGATGACTTAATTTCATTTGATTTGTTGTACGAATTATATAGCGGAAAATTTCTTTTAACAAAATTAGAGTTTGATGAACCAATGTTTCGGCTGTAACAATTATTTGCAGAATGCCCAATTCTCTTGCATAATTGACATTTAATCTTATTCGTTGAAGAATAGTCATTACATTGATTTTGGCTACTTAAGATGAGTTCTTCCTCACAAGCCTGGTTTACTGCTTCGTGTAGCTTCGAAAATCGACACGCTTTGATTATAATTTTTATAGAATCATGAAGTCCTTCCTGAAAGGCTTTAAGGGCTGTTTTTGAATTTAAATTAATTATGGTGGAAGCAGAACCAGTTCCTTCTGCATCTATACACACTTCGTTTAATTCAGAAAGCAATTTTTCTATTCTAGTCGCATATGTCGTCACATTTTCATTACGTTGTTGGCGAACGTAAATAAGTTCAATTTGAAGTTGTTCGATCGACCTTGAGTATTGGAATCTATTTTTTAACTCAAGTTTTAACTGTTCCCAAGAGTCAATTTTAGTATACTTTATCACATCATATGCTTTACCGGAAAGTCTTGTCTTAAGCAAATTTAAAAACTTGTCGTATTCTGTATTCAATAAACCGTCATACACTATGTCACAACACGCAAGAAATTTATGCAATCTATCTGAATTTCCATCAAAGTCTGGAATTAATTTTAACGCTATTTCGACATTAAGCTTAGCCATTTTTGTTTTTATATTTAAGAAATCGCTTGCAACCGACTTAATATCTAAATTGTCTACGTTTGCACACTGATCAACAGAATTCAGAGATAAAGATCGTCTTTTTATTTCACGAGTACGTAACTTTAAAATATTTGGATGCCCGTCTTTTACTGACATTAATTTAAATTTGGTAAGAACAAGTAAATCATAAAGAATTATCTTCTGCAAAATACAACTATGTTGAACATTGAAAATATATGAGAAGAATTTTACGTAATCGAATTATTATAGAATTCATACACAATTTTATATAATTATTTTGTTATTGCATTTTACGATATTGATAAAAAATTTGAGGAATAATAAATAATATAAAAAATTTGAACACCAACCTTGAAAATATCATAATACCAAAATCCAGTAATTGATGGTTCGATAAAGCAGCATCTAATCCATATTCAATTGCGACTTGTAAATATCGTTGAATGGATTACCAATATACCGATGATATGATGATTGTTGTGTTGGTTATCGATATAACCTTGAAGAAGTTGATGTTGAATTTTACTTAAGATGAGCAATATTGATTTCATTTAAAAATTTCCGATGTGGACGATTACGGTTGGTTTCGTCTTTAACAGCTTACATTTAACAGGTGATTCTTATTCGTTTCGCTAATGCCATGTGATAGATATGCGGATGTTAGATTACGCATTTAGCACAATTCAATATTTGTTTCATGATATAAAATTGCGATATTTGTTTGATGCAATTTTATCAGCATATGAAATTTTAAAATCAATTTTAGCGTATGAACATTTTATTCGTACATATTAGCTATTTCAATGTTTTTGTTTCACGAATTTAAATTTAAATTTTATTTTTTATTTCAACTTTTGAGATTAATAAATCACTTTTATTTGAATTACTTATTAATTTTATTAATCATAATTTTTGCACTAGAACTATTAATTTTGATTTCGTTTGCAAATCACTTGTAACCAAACCAGTCACAACAGTTATACACGCTTGTGGTACGATATAGCACATTTTATTAGCACTCACATAACGTTTTACGTTTTGTTATGTTTCTACGATTACAATATATACGTTCAACTATTTGCCATTATGAGTTATATCTTAAAAATTAAATTTTATTTTAAGTTATGGCTTGCGAGTTTTAATTAGTTTGATTTTCCAAAATTTTAAGATTTGCTCGTGGTGTGTTGAGCAAAATCCCACCGCTGCCACCAATATTTTTGTTATGAATTTTGGAAAATTCTGGAATTTATTAGTAATTAATAAACACTATTATTCACTTTTTATTTATAAATTTTAGTTTTTATTAAATTTAATATTTATTTAAATTTCACAATAATTTTCATGTACTATACCGACTGCCCTTGGTCGTCTTCTAATCATTTCTTTTATAGCCTTTTTTGGTATGTAGTATATAACATACAAATAAAAGGAATTATATTATATACAATACATCGAGATAATTTTATTACATTTCGAAATTTATATAATTCAAATAAATACTTAATACTAAATACAAAAATAAATTATAACTACTACGTCTATACAGTGTAGTATCAATAATTCATAACAATAGGTTTAGAAGTAGCCGAGTTCCGTTCAAAGTAACCATATTCCACAAGTCCTTCCAAAACTCATTTTTAAATCCCATTTCCAAACAACATACCTAATCTCACCATGATCGATTAAGAAATGGCCGAGAACCACCACAAGCGCCCGTATTTCAGAAATATATTTCAGGGTTCTGTCCCAGGTGGACATATCCCAAAACGGCCGCCGTTTTGGTTATTAAAAGATTGTAATCCTCTGTTGAAGGATTGCTCTATACTGTAGTAACTAACTATGCTAGTCTGGCCAGGTCAGGCCAGACACACACACATTGAAAAGATCTCTCTGGCATTTTAGCTAGGAGGAGTTTATAATGGGTATGACTTCAACATACTGTACAGGAATTACAGCCAAAACGCGGTTTTAAATGCACTGTCACGTCTAAAAATGGATTTTATAAATCTCATCACGTTACTTCTTAATATTGACTTAAATTCCAAAAAATACCTGCGATGGAGGATATTTGGGAATATCTAAAGCCGAATTATGGAACCGTATTTTTATTGGCCTTCCCTGAATTATGACTTGCGAAATTTGGAAGTGCAACAAAGCCGTAAACTATCCTCGTTATCGCCCACCTAATAGTTTATCTAATAAATGTCGACCCTTTCAGCGAACATATCTGGCGGGTCCTCTATCCAGCATGTTCAGGAAATTCTCCTTCCCGAAATTTGTAATAACGAAACCTCTTAGGAAAGCACCTGCAGGCGAAGTGAAAACCGGAATAAAATTGATTGGTCGAATTTTGAATTGCCCGGGGAAGTAAAGATCCGGTGGCTAATGTCCGGGGGGAATTTCCGGGGATAACGAGCCGAGGCAAAATTGGCGAAGTAATGGCTGGGAGAGGAGTAATGTCCTGTTAACCTTAAAGATCTAGAATTTGAGCTACAAAGCTAAATGTAGAAGTTATTGAAAGTCTATACCTACGAAAGCTTAAATCACGGAGCAATTATGATTTCAGGCAAGAGTTACCGTGATCGAAGGTCTCTTACTAGTGTTACTTTAACATCCTCCTCCTAAAGTGAATTGAAAAATAATGTAACATATCTACTGTGAAAATCAAATTTTTCACCGAACATCTGAAATACCCAATACAGCACAATTTAACAGAAAAATGAAAAATTTTAAAATATTAATGTATCTACCAAAAATTGAAAACAGAAAAATTTAACCTTAAATTTTACCAAACTTTTTAATTTTAATTTTCGTATAGTACCCAGATGACTCATCCATTTTCTTAAAAAGCATTACAATACTCTCATCCATTTTTGCTTCTGGCTTCCCTTAATTTGTACTTATTATTCAACTTTTCAGTTATAATTTTTCCTTTTTTGCTTCTTTTATTGATTTAATACTTGAAAGCTCTTCATTAAAACTTCAGAACAGGTCACAGATCAACAAAAACACCGAAATTGTTTCCCAAATGTTAACACTTTCGGTCGCCAAACACATCTTGCTTAGATTTTTTAATATGACCATAGACTACTTAGTCACGCCAACCGAAAATGGTTTAAATAAGTGTTGATAAATTTATCGAGTGTAGCAAAAATTTACGTGTACGAGCTGAACCAATATAGAACATGATGAAAACTAAAGTAACCAACAGCTGCAAAAATAAAATTCATGAAAATTTTCGCTATTTATTTATTTTAAAATATTTCGCTTAATGTATTTTGTTGTTCGTGGGATATGACTCCCATTCATACCCACCCCCACAGAATATTTCCACTATGTGTGTGTACTGTAAAATAATTATTATTAAAAAAAGTTTATAAAAAGTTTTGATCGAAAATAAAAATAAAAAATATTTTGGGCTGTTACATCATCATGTTGAGGGTTCTGTTTCGAATTTAAAATTTAACATTAAACATTTTAACCGAAATGCTTCGAAATATTAATATTAAGTGATTTGAAATGCATTGAAGTTTTCATTTATTTATTTATAAAAAAAAACTTATTTTTCCTCAACTACATAAATATAAAGGTTCTGCGACATATAAGTTTTAAATCCAATTTACGTTACTGATTATGTTTTGAAACTAAAATCCATTCGCAAAATGTTCTTTCTTTACTAAAAACATAATATTTGGAATCTTTTGAGGCGGCTTTAAATTTTAGACACGCCATATAATTCGAAAACAGGCTCATAATTATAAAATATTGGTGGAAGTGTCTTTCTACCAATTAACAAAATTAATATTTATAAGTAAAAACACTGTTGAAACATTTCTTATAAGAATTTTGAGTGAAACAAAAAAAACTCAAGTTCTAATCAAAAATCTTCCGGTGTCTATCCGCTTTGGAATGCCAACAATGGCATTTGAAAGGTTAAGTCCATAGGTGTAATCTGTATACGATGAAATTTTGGTACAAACACTACTACGTCCTGTTATTGGCCATTCAAAGGATCCCATTCAACAAATTCAATGAACGAGTTTTACTCAAAAAAATCTCTCGCAAAATCCAAAAAATGGATAGGTACAGTGGCATTTTGGTTGGTACAAACGCTGTGATGTATTGTTATATTGACTGTTAAAAGTAAATCACTCAAACTCTATGAATACACTGAATAAGTTCTACTCAAGAAACGTTCGTTTTCAATCGGAACAAGTTACAGTCAAAAATCATCAAATACAATCCGTGTGCGAATCCGATTATAATCATTTGAAAAATTAAACTCGTTGTTGTGATCTGTATGTTTTAGTTGTCCTATTATAGTAACTTTAAAGCTTGCCATTTTTTATAAAATGAACGAGTTTTATTTAAAAATAAATCTGGCATTACACAATTTAATTGTTTGATTAAAATCTTTATTTATAGATCGATGAAATATTTGTTGAAGGGTTGATTTGAATAATCAAACATCGGAGATTTATTTTTTAATTTAAATGCCAAACTTGATATTTTATTCACACGTTTTATGATGCCACTTAACATATAAATGGGAAAACAACATAGTAATACAATAAAGAGAGCGAGTGAGCTGAATAACATTAGAAAGAGACGAAATGAATTTTTGATTTCTATTCTTAAATGAAAAAACATGGCGTGCATTTGATCTCTTTCTTATGTCGGAGAGATGTCTCTTTCAACACTGTGTTTAACAGTGTAACATGTAACTCATATAATTATCTGGAATATTCTTATTGGATTCGTATACAACAACATTGAAACTTCGCGCCGTATATTTAATAAACCAGGCCAAATTCTTGTACATTCAGATGATATCGTGCCTCTTGGCCAAAGACCTAGCGACATCAAGGATAGGTTCATACCGCTAAATCACAAGACGACTTGGTTAGGAGGTAAAGGGACCAAATATAAACCAAATTAATACCCAGGAAAGTCTCCATGGCAAATCTCGATAATTCTGATAGCGTCGAAAACTTTATAGGGTCAGTTATAACAGATTCGTTTTTTTATTAAATATGGTGTTCGAGACCGCGATAAAATATAGGAAAAATACAGGGAAATTTAAACAAAAAAATTTAGAACAACAACTTTAACTAACTTCAAGTCAATCATTTTGACATTTAATTTTTGGTTTATAATTAAACACAATAATATCCAATATTAAAATAAACTAATTAATTTCACCAGCAAACATTAAGATATCCATTTTTTTATTAAAAATACAATTCAGTCATTTCATTTTCATTCTTTCAAATTTCCAGTTGTAAATCAAGTAAGGAACAATCAAAAAATTTTGTACTAAAAAAATTTCCCTGTTTCGTCAGTTCAGGAATTATTAAGTTTTTTGATGAACTCTGTTGTACTCTACATAATATCAACAGTTGTTCAGAGTTGTTGAGAACAAGCATAAATAAACTCTATTCGATAATATAATGCAAGATATTGATTTAGTACACAAATACTAGTACACCGAAGCACAAATATTTTAATAATATGTGAATTGTTTAAAAAATCAAAATATAATTTATCGCGGTCTAGAGCAGCTTTTTCAAAAAAACGCATAGCAAACATCGATGAATCGCCACCGAACAACGAATTTCCTACTCCCAATCAAAATTGGAAGCACGCAATTTAAAAAGTCCTGTGCTGGCTTTCGGAAGCGAGAGCTGAACCGTAGCTTCTAACGATTGTATATTGTTATCTACCTTCGAAAGGAAGGGCATTGGTTCCATCTTTGGTCCAATTAAAGTTGCGAACAACGAATATTAGATTCGTATGAACCACGAGATAAAGCAACTTATCGGAGGTAGCAATATCCATATCAACAACAAACCGATGTGCGTCGTAGAGAAAGACCCAATGCGATGGCGTGACGACGTCGAACAAGCCTACTCATAATAGGATGACGAAACTGGAGAGTGAGAACGATGGTTCGAGACGGATGAAGCACCATAGTTCAGGCGGTAAAATCCCTTCATGTGGTGTGAAAGCTAGGGAGAGAGAAATACATATCGCTGTTATTTTTTGTTAGAAACAACACTTTCATATATATTGTTAAAAAAGTTAAAAAGTTAAAGGTTTAAGTTAAAAATTAAAACTTCAAATTGCATTAGTTCGAAACCGTAAGCTACCTACCAAACTTTTCGAAATCTCCCCAAAATCTTTAATTAGTATCAAAATTAACGAGCGCTCCGAAATAATCGCATATAAAACATAAAAATTGTTTAGTTGCGTAGTTTTAATTGTAAATTAAAAATTTCATTAAAACCATACTACAGACACTTTATCGAAGATAAAATTGGACACGTTTTCGCTTTTTAAATCATTTACCAGCGCATTTGATTGAAACATTGTGATAATTATACCTACGGTGACCATTCGTACTGTATTATACAGTATTGTTCTGTATTTGAAGGCGACAGGGTTTTCCAATAAGAAGTTACATTTTGAATAGCCTGCTATTATAGCTGCTATAGATTGCTAGGCAGCTGTCAATTTTGAAGCTCTCGTCTTTTGACATTTGACAAGTAAAAACTATGCCATTACTAAAAATAGTATGATACACGCTTCAACAACGCATTAAAATTGTTAAAACCCACTACAGTTAGTGATGTGAAGAATCGAAACCATGTACGTCGCTCAAAAACAACTGAGAATATTGCTGCTAGCCCGTAGTGTTGACGAAAATCCAGGTTTGTCGATTCCTCGTAGATCTTTGGAATTAGACATTCCACAAACGACATTACACTGAATTTTGCATACAGACTTAGGTCTTAGGGCTTTTAAAGTTTAGTTAACACGTCGTATCTTTGCTGATTGGGTCTTTAAATGCATCAAAATGATCCGGATTTTCATCGAAAAATCATTTTCAGTGATGAGGCCCATTTTCACCTCGGAGGCTACGTTAATAAGCAGAATTGTCGCATTTGAGGCTCAGATCTTCCAAGAATGATTGTTGAAAATCCTCTCCACCCTCAACGTGTCACTGTTTGATGCATTTTTTGGGCTGGCGGTGTGATTAAGGTCCAATCCACTTATTGAAAATGAGGCGGAAAAGTTTCCTGACCGTGTTATTTCTCGAAGAGGTGAATACAGTTGGCCACCGAAATCTTGTGATTTAACACCTTTAAGCCTTTTTCTTTGGGGCCACGTGAAAGATAAGTTATATGCCAATGCTCCACAATCGATTCAAGACCTTAAAGATGGAATTCGTGAAATTATCGAGGACATACAGCCGCAAATGTGCGATATGGTGCTATGCAACCGTAGCCGTGGCAGCCATTTGGCTGCTATCGTTTTCAAATGCTAATAGCATACCTTCCTCTTTACAATGAAATAAACATTCATTGATTTCTCTTAAAAAATACTCGTTTTTTTAATATCAAAATAAAACCTCTTATTGGAAAATCCTTTATTTTTAAAAATACAGTACGTGTTAGCATACCGTATTAAATGTTTAGCAATATATTTTTCGCTTATTTAAATTTAACAAAAATGGTACTGTAAACTCTCCATTACTTAACAGAATAAAAAAAATCTAGTACTTCTTTTTCATATTATTATTAATCATCAAAACAAAATTGTAAATTTCTAAATGTCATTTGTTTAGCGGTTTCGTAATAAAACAATAGGTGTTCTGAAAATTTGTATTTTGTAAATTAAACAATAAGTACACGATTTTATTTTGAAATTAAAACTTACAACCACTACATTGCAATTAAAGCAACGCTCAACTTTATGGCCGCGAGAAGAAAATGTGTGTTCAACGATGATCTGGAAAAAAATTTGTCTTTATTAAGAGAACCTAATCGAATATTTCAGTGCGATGTGACAAATTCTTTACAATTTTTTCGATTGCTAACGGGTGGCCGAACAGAAACCCAACAGCAACTAAAAATTACATAGCACAAGAAACCAGATGTTGCAGCCTCTTGTAGCAAATCGTTAAATTCTTTGTTTAGGTCCAAAACCTACAATGATTCTGAAAGGAAGAACGCCGTTATTGAGGGTACATGGGCTTTTCATACAGTTCAACATAATCATTCATTCCGGTCGAACGATTGCACAAGCGAATTAATTAGGAATTGTACAAAGTAATCGTGACCAATATTTTCGCACCTAACGCAATTGCTCAAATTAAGATCGATTTATCATCGATTAATTTTGTAACATTATATTCAGATTGTTCAAATCACGGAAATATAAAATTATGCCCAGTATTATTTAGATATTGTACACCGAAAAAAGGAGTTCAAGTGAAAATTTTGGAGACTGATCAGCTCCCGGGTGAGACCTCTGATATAATTTCAAAATACATTCGAGATATTATGGACACTTACAATTTAAACGGTACATTAATCGCTATTTGCACGCATAACACTAATTGCAATGTTGGTGGTTCAACTAGGGGTGGTAAAAATAACGTGTTCCATAAACTTCAGACGCCTAGTAAGAATACTTTAATTGGGGTGAATTGCGCTGTCCATATTTTTAATAATTGCATTCAGACGGCAATAGAATGCCTTCCAATCGATGGTGAAGTTGTAGTCGTAAAAATTTATTCATTTTTTTATATTTACACAGTTCGAGTTCAACAATTTAAAAGAAATTTGTGATAATAATAACGTAGAATTTCGCAAGTTATTAGGTTACAGCAAAACTAGACGACTAACATTAAAACCAGCCATCGAACGGATTATAAAATTATTTAAACCTTTAAAAGAGTATTTTCTCAGTCAGGCAAAATGTCCTACAATATTAAAATATTTTTTCAATGATCCGTGCTCGAAACTTTGGCTCTTATTCGCGCAAAGTTAGGCTTTTATTTTTCAGAGTACCGTGTGTCAGATTGAGCCACAAAAAAATTCAATGCCTGAAGTTTCTCTGATTATGAAACAGTTAAAATTTAAAATAAAGCAGCGGATGGATGAAACATTTTTACCGTTAAACATTAAAAAAATTTGTTAGAAGCCGAACTGAACGATTTTGGAATGGATGTTGCTTCATGAAATGCCTTTATGGACAAAGGTTGAAGAAAGCCTGGAATTTATTTTAGAAAAAAGACATCAACTAAAAATTGATGATGCCGAAGTTTTCGACGAGTTTTCCTGCATTAAGAGCTACACAAATTCTGAAAAAATTCAAAACTGTGCAAAGAACCAAACACTTGCGGGGGAAAGTTGGGTGGAAATATTTACTCATTATGAGGAAAACAACATTTCTTATAAAAATATTTTGAAAGTCGTAGAGTTCACCATGTCTTTACCGGCGTCAAATGCACCAACGGAAAGGGTATTTTCTTTGATGAATATATTTGGACCGCTCAAAAACCCCAAATGAAGGCCTAAACAGTGAAAGCACTCATAATTACTAAATGTAATTACCATATGGATTGTTTACACTTTAAAGAATATTTAAGTAACAGACGTGATATTTTAAAGAAAATTCATAATATGGAGAAATACCAAAATTAAATTAAGTTTTACACTCATATTGAAAGATTTTGGGAAATTGAAAATATACCAACAAAACGATTTTTGACTGTAGAAGAAAATAAGTGTGAACAACATTTTCAGACTACGCATTTCAGAAATGCTGAAACTCAATGGCCGTTAAACGAGTTTTAAGCCTCGAACACAAATTGAAAAACAATCCGGAAATAAAAACAGAATATATGTCCTTCATAAAAAAACATCTTTCATTAGGCCATATGAAACAGGTCAATGATTTTGAGCAAGATGATAACGAAAATTACATACTCATCCACTAAATTACGAGTGGTGTTTGATGTCTCGGCAAAGAGTTCAAACGGAAATTCATTAAATGATAAAATGATGGTTGGGCCAAATGTTCAGTCCGAACTATTCAACATAATTTTGCGTTTTTCGTAAATATCAGTATGCTTTAAGGTCTGACATAACGAAAATGTACGGGCAAATTAATGTCGATTCCAGTCAAACGAGATTTCAACGAATTATATTGTGTGATAATTCACAAGAACCTTTAAAAACATTCGAATTAGCTACAGTTACATATGGTACCGTGTAAGCCCCATTTTTGGCACCGCACTTTCCACATAAACATAAGTGAACATAAAACTCAATGGCATGCAGAGCCACAACTTATTCTATCAACAATTCGTCGAAGATTTTGGCCAATTACCAGCTATTAGCACTGCAAGAAAGGTTGTAAGAAATTGTATCGTTTGTGCGCGTACCAAACCTCCAATTATTAAACAAATTATGGATGATCTACCAGCTCAACGAGTGACACAAACCAAACCATTTTTTAACACGGAAGTGGATTATTGTAGTCCATTTAAAATATAAATGTATATAAATAATAAATATATAATGTATAAATGTATATTGCATCCTTTGTATGTTTTTCAACCAAGTCCAAACATTTAGATATAGTCCCTGAATTAACATCACCATGCTTCATTGCATGTCTAAAACGTTTTATATCACGTCGTTGAGTGGTAGCCAATATCTAATCAGACAATGCAGACACTTTCATTGGTGTAAATCGAGAATTAAAGGTGTTGTTTCAAAAATTCATTTCGCAAAACGAACAAGAAAATATTATGTCTTATTTACGGTCACCCAATTTTGGACGATTATGGGAAGCATCCATAAAATCATTTAAGTTTCATTTAAAACGGGTTACCCACGGGTATCCAGAACCGTTAACTCCAAATCATTTTTTAACAGAAGGTTCTCATATATAAAAATTACAAACCTCGATTGTCATTTATACCAGATAATCCCAACACGAAAGCTGAGATTAGATGACCACTTTCATAATAACGATGGCAAGGTGATGTTACAACCAAAAAACAATAAGAATCCTGGTGAAGGATGACTTGACCAAGACTACTATATTGATACATAGTAAATCAAGTTCAATCATTATTGTGTTGTCTTAACCATTGGAAGTATATCCAAAAAAACAGGAGTAAGCACAAGAAATTCATAATTACAAAATTGAAAATTTACGTTTCCATTTAAACGGATGTTAATCAAATCATTCTTTAGATTTAGAAGAACAAGAAGAAACCAAGAGAAAATAACAACAAATTGGAAAAATTAATTTCCTCTACGTAATTTTTTATATTCGTCTTATAGAGTTTCTCGTTTCTCAATTTATTATTTGTTCCGAATATTTTGTAGAATTTTGTCGTTGTATTGTATAGATTTCTATTTTAAATAAACCCAACGAACCATAAAATATTTTCTTCCAATTTTTTTTTTTTTGTTATATCAACACAAAAATCATTTGAATTTTTAATCCAACCAAGAAAAAATGGCGGAGGAGGAATATTTATTTTGTGCGCGCGTATTTCTTATTTATTTGTTTTTTGTTATTGTTCTCATCTTATTGAAGTAATTTGGCATGCTTTAGTTGTTTTTACAATCCGTAATTAGAAATTAAATTATTTCGTGTTTGTTGTTGTCAGTTTTTGTTTAGAATAAAATGGGTCACATTTCGTAGATCGTGAATAATCTCTAATTGTTTTTTAATTGTATGATGGAATGGATACGGACTCAATTATGAACTATTGAATGTCAGAGCTGAGGAAAGACATCGAAATTAAATCAAGATGAATGTAGGTCCGCACTTTGTGGCTCCGCCGTTTTAGCACCCCATCTAAATGTTTTGACAAAAATGATGATTGAATTCGTTTGGTCATCTTTTGGTTAAGATTGGTCACTAGTTTTTATCGTTTGGTCACTTACGATTAAACGGTAAATAAATAATGAAAAAATTTCTCGTGTAGCACCTCATTGAAAGAAAGTCATACCGTTTTTATCAAATTTCGTTAGGTAATCGTTAGGTCAGGATTGGTCAACACATTTTGGCGTTTGGTCGCCAATGGGTCATTTTTTATTGCGAAAAAATAAAATAAAAGTTGTATTAATTCAATAAAATCAGGTTCGTCGCTTGTTTGGGAATTTCATTTTACAAAATCAACAACAAATCCAATTGGAATAAACCGTTTAGATCAAAATTTATGTTTTTTCAAAAAATTGTATCTAAAGTTGAAGACATAAGATAAAATCAATTCAATTTCTTGGTTCTTTATAACTCGTTGAGAATTGGTCACTAATTGATTTCGTTTGGTCATTCCTACATAATGGTTTATTGCGAAAATTCGTTAAAACTCCTTATTTCCATACGATTCGAATTGTTTGGTCGA
This sequence comes from Nephrotoma guestfalica, assembly GCA_963691935.1. NCBI lineage: Eukaryota > Metazoa > Arthropoda > Insecta > Diptera > Tipulidae > Nephrotoma > Nephrotoma guestfalica. The sequence goes on from OY829914.1 coordinate 136,730,957, forward strand.
GTGTCATTGAGGATTTAGAAAATTGGATTTATAAAATTAATAGTATTGCACCGGACACTTCGAATCGTGCGGAAATGATAAATTTTAACGAATTTTCGCAATAAATCATTATGCAGGAGTGACCAAACGAAATCAACTAGTGACCAATCCTCAATGACAATTGACCAATTGATTCCGATCGCCGGATTTATAAAATTATTAGTAATGGTCAAGTTTCCAGCCTCGTACACTTCGAATCGTATGGAAATGGTTTGTAACAAATTTTCGCAATAAATCATTATGTATGTATGGATGACGAACCGAAATCAACTAGTGATCAATCCTCAATGGCAATTGATCAAACGATTCCGATCGCTGGATTTATAAAATTATTAGTATTGGTCAAGTTTCTAGACCCGAACACTTCGAATTGTGCGGAGATATGAGTTTTTAACGGCTTTTCGCAATAAATCGTTTCGTAGGGGTGACCAAACGAAATCAACTAGTGACCAATCCTCAACGAGTTATGAAGAACCAAAAAATTGAATTGATTTTGTCTTATGCCTTCCACTTTAGATTCATTACTATGAAAAAAGATATATTTTTATCTAAACGGTTTATTCCAATTGGATTTGTTATTAATTTTGTAAAATAAAATTCCCAAATAAGCGACGAACCTGATTTTATTGAATTAATACAATTTTTATTTTTTATTTTCGCAATAAAAAATTACCCATTGGTGACCAAACGCCAAAATGTATTAACCAATCCTGACCTAACGAAATTTGATAAAAACGGTATGATTTTCTTTCAATGAGGTGCTACCCGGGAAATATTTTTTTTGAATTTTTCATTATTTATTTACCGTTTACTCATAAGTGACCAAACGATAACAACTAGTGATTAATCCTGACCAAACGATGACCGAATTCAATCATCATTTCTGTCAAAACCTTTAGATGGGGTGCTAAAAGTCGGAGCCCCACTTTGTACCTTACACCGGACACCGTATGCAGGAGTCTTCGTTTCTTCAAACAGTTTTTTGAAAAAGATGTTTTTTTTATATTTTTTATTGTAAACAAAAACCAATATTTACAAATTAAATCAATCAAACAAAATATTCAACTATCATTCCGAAATGAAATGTTCACTTCGTGATTAGTGTCAATAAAAATCAACCAATTTACAAACCAATTTAATGTTAACAGCAACAAAAACTACTTTCAATTTTCAAACTGTTGAATCTATCTATACGACGTGTAGCAAAAGAGAAAACCGAAAAACAACATCAATTTGGGGAAAACTAAAATAATGAAACACCACAATATAAAATAACAAAAATTATTGACACTTCATTTTCAACTATTTTTTATTATTATTATTATTGTTGTTGTTAGTATTGCTGCTGCTAGTGTTGTTCATATTGTTATTATTATTATATTGTCTTACTTCAAATTCAATTATTTTCAAAAATACAAAACAGGGAAAATTCAAGTTTTTGTTTTCGAAAATTGTTGTTTATTTGAAAATTTGTTTTTCGTGTCAATATGTTATTATTTTTAATTGACTTAAGGAAGATTATCGATTTGAACGTTGTTTGCAAGATACGTGAGCATTATCCGAAAATGGCTTCAACAGGATTGGAATTAATAATATTTGTTGTGTACTTGTAAATTTGTTTCACGGTCCATTAAAAGACTTCGTATGTGCATGTACATGAAATAAATAATCTAAGTTGGAAACAACGCACAATGCATCGTGACAATCACGTCAGCAATTTGCATTTTAAGTAAATAGTTTGTGCCGCTAGTTCGTGCCTATCGTATTTTAAGAAACAGTGTGGAATTTCTTTTAAAGAATTACAAAAATTTATTTTAACACACTTAATGCTTGTATAGCTCTCCATAAATTAGTTATTTGTGTATCTTTACTTTCGGAATTCTTTCGACTCCATTTGCAAAAGTATAATGAACACATTTACAAAATAAACTATTACGAATTCAAAGTCATTTGAATTTTAAGACTTTTAACGTTTTGATTGACTTTGTAACTCGATTTACACGTTTTCGCTTCGAGAAAAACTTTATAACTAAGACTAAATACATAATTTGCCGCTTAAAAATATTTCCTTGTTATCAATGCACCTAGAGAATGAAGCAGTACTGCTTGATACGTCATTAAATTTATGTCTCCAGTTTCTTCTCTAAACTGTAGATGGCACTAATGTTCCAAAAAAGTATATGATATTTAGGCCTTTGGCGAAATGTTAATACATATTTTAATAATAATAATAATAAATTAATTCTAAATTCTCTAATAAATTAATTTTTAATTGATATTATTATAGAATTTTTTGTTTTTTCACCGTGATTATCGTTTTATGGAAAACTTATTATTCAAAAAAGTCCCTCCATTTATTTGAGTATACTACCATCTATAGTAAAAGATTGAAGCGGTTGCCGTAAAATGAAGTCATATAGCAAAATTTGTAAAGCATTGAGGCCGTGTGTATTCTAGATGCAGTGGCTGTTCTCTTTATTGTATTTTCTTTTTATTTAATGACAAGTGTTTATTTATGATGCTACTGTACATAGTTAGTATATAATAGAGACCTGCATCGAATAGTAATATCCGCGGATATCCGCAATTATCCGCTATCCGCGGATTAAGGGGGATGTATCCGCATTAAATTCTGGCGGATGAATGTCGGATGCCGATTTAGAAATCTCATCCGCATTATGCGAATTATCCGCACGATGCAGATTATCCGCACGGTTGCGGATAAACCTATTGTAAACACATGGAGCCAATATAAAAAGTGCAGTACATTCTTTTGTGAGATTAAACCGTTTTGCACATTTTTTAAATAATGTAATTCAAGAATGTTTAGAAGACATATCGCAAGGAAAAATTCATAAAATTTTAATAGTTTGCAGAAAGCTAGTTCGTTACTTTAAAAAGGCCAGTTTACAAAAGTTGTTACAAATAAGTTTGAAACATGATGTATCAACCAGATGGAACTCAGTTTTAGCGATGCTTCAATCAATCGCAACTTCGTGTCTTGGGCGAGAGAAACGAATTGAATCGAATCGAAGATTTTAATAAAACCGCCTAGAATTACTTATTTGTTTATAAAAACCGTTCAAGAATGCCACAGATGAGATTGAATGAAGCAACTATCCAACAAGTTATTTAGTCTTTATTTTAAAAATTAAAATCACCGAGCATTTAAATATTTCAAATAGCGATAAAGTATAGGATACGTAATACTAAAACACGTGGGCTAGAATACATCACGAACTTAAATTTAGAAATGGAGCATTACGCTGCGGCTTTTCTTCATCCGCTCCTTAAACGTTTAAGTATGGTCGATGAAGTAACAAAAAATGCTACGATTAGTTGGATTAAAGACAAAATGGAAGAACAAAATCTGGCTCCTCCTAATGAACTAGATGCCTACACACAGGCTAAAATTTGCAGTAGAGCGGACTTTAATCTTTTGAACTGGTGGCAGGACCATAAAACAAAATTCATAAGGTCCTCAATAATTTCCCAACGCATTCATGCCATTCCTGCCAGCAGTGCACCACCTGAGCGCTTTTTTTCTACATCAGGCAATATTATAACCGATAAAAGAAATACTATTGATCCTGATCTTGTCGATGATATCCTGATTGCTAAAAGTAATTAGGACGTATTGTAGATTATTTTATAGGATAGTTTTAAAAATTAGTAATGAATTAAAGAATTTTTATTTCTCTTTATATTAAATTATTTTAGAAATTGAAATAAAAATGACTGAATGAGAAAGGACAAACGTGATAGAGGTTTTACTTTCTAAAACAAATTGTTTAATTAATGCTCAAACAGCGATCACGTAAGAGCTTAAGGTTGTTCGCTGTTTGGACATTTCGATTAATGTAACAACCATCAAAATTGTATATTTTGTTATTTATTTATCTGGCATCCTATTTAGGAATTGGGCCGCCTCAAATGAGGTTACCATATCATGTTGATTCCTGATTAATGATTGATAAGTTCATTAAATTCTAGCCAGATCCCAAGGCTGCTGGAAAGAGCAAGCTGCTGCTGAATGATACATAATTGCATACTGGCATACGGAGGGGCGGGATGATCTCGTTTTCTCCTGCCATTTTACCAATTATCCCAAATAGTTTTACCAATTATTTATTAAGTAGTTATGTACTGTTTCCATGCGGTTACCCATTTTCTCTCTTTGCTACTCGCCGTCTTCTCAAAAATGTATAGTATTCTTATCAAAACTAAACAATAAATGGTTCAAACAGAATACAACTTAAACTCTTGTGCGTTCACTGGTTGAGACTTAACCTAAATCAAAATCATAAATAACCATTTTGCGGATGCGGATTTTAAAATTTTTCGCGCTTGTGGATGCAGATAAATTAATATTTTTTTCGGCGGATGCGGATACGAAAAAACGTATCCACGCAGGGCTCTAGATATAACATCAGTGCACCTAGATAATAATGGCCTCTTGGTTTAAAAATTTTATTATATGCCGTCATTTTATGTCGACGGTTCCAATCTTTTGCTATAGATGGCAGTGTAATCAAATAAATGATTTTTTGTATGATATGTTCTTCATGAAATGTTAATCGCGATGAAAAAGAATTCAATTCTACAATAACATTAATTAAAAATTTGATAACGGACTATTGGCAAGAATTAATTTATTATTACTATTATTCAAATATGCAATAAACATTTCACTATACTCCTAAATGTCAAGCACTTTTTACGAACAATTTTTACTGCCATCAACAGTTCAGAAAGAAGCTATATACATACATTTGATGATATATTAAGCAGTACTACCTAGTACCCTAGGGGCATGCACATATTTTTAAGGGGCAATGTAGTTAGTCTTATGTTCGATGATCGAAAACGTTCATTATACGAAATAAAACTATTTATAAATCAATAAGTAAATTTAGTTGATGGATTAGTTTGTGGTTTTAAGGTACGAAGCTTCGGCTGTCAGTAAGTGCATATCATTGTGTTTCTTGTGTAATTCAGTACTTTTGGAAAAGGGTCATCAGAAATAAAGCTGTTTTAAGCTATAAATTATTTTTATATGAGGCATTTCATGAAAATCATATTACATTAAGTAATGTGTATTGGGATAACAAAGTAACACAAATTTGAAAAAATAATAACATGTCCTTCCTCTCTAATAAAGATACAAAATGAAATCATCCACTTGAAAATTCTCATCATTTGGTACAGTGCAGTAAAAAAAATATTTTTTATGATACGAGTATATCATTTTGTCACCTCTGTACTAAGTGTGGGTGAAAAACTTTCAACGTATAAGATTCTTCTTTTCCCATAGCCATAAAAATGAAAAACATCATAATAACAGTATAAATTTGTATTTTATGATTCAATAATAATTTTTTTTTACTTTAATATGAATTTAGACCTATCACCCAGCGTATATGTATGTATGTATAATGTGTATATAGGTACCGTTTTAAAGCACTCTCAAACCAAAGACAACAAAAAATCGTCTTAATAAAAAATCTATAGGATTTTCATGTTTACCGAATGATCATAATCAACATAAATATCAAGATAATACAACATGGTATTATCATAAATTTTATTTAAATTTTGGAAAGATGGTATATGAGTATTTTCAGAATAATTTTTCTTTTTTTTTGTCTTCCTGTTTACGGGATGTTCCAAGAGCACAGGATGCAAATACAAAAGAAAAACATTTTATTTCCTTTTAGGCGTATATGGAGTACGAGTTTATCATGTTCTCCTATATGTCTTAAGACCAAATAATTTTGTTTTTGGTGCTGGTGCTGGTGCTGGTGCTGGTATATTTGTTTACGTTCCTTTTAACTTTAAACACAGGAAAACAATTTCTTGATAAGAACATGTTGTGTGAGGAGGAAGAAAAGAGTAATATGCGAAGGCAGGGGGAATTCATATCTAATCTTAAACCAGACAAGACAGTAGAGGGTATGTTGAAATGTACATAAAATAATAATAAAAGAAATATGAATTTATAAACACAAATTTGCATACTATTAGAGAATAACATCATCAAAATAAATTTATAAACAAAGATTTAATTATTTTTTTGGCCTCGAGAGTAAAAGTTAAATTTTTTTTGGTTATTATTAATATTTTTAAGGTGGAAATGAAATTTGTTTTTCGGAAATTAGAAACATCATCTTAAATACCGGTATTAGTATTACAATGGGTATGTTGATAATAGTATACATTAAGTACCATAAAATAAATATTCCAACTTTTATTTAATACTCTGTGTTAACAATTTAATTTAGTTCCGCCATATTCGACATTATGTTAAATAAAAAACGTATTTAAAATTTGCATATCATAAGTTGCTAGTTATATAAACGCATTTGCAACTAAGAATAGTGGACAGTTAACCCAAATGTGATGCTTTTTTCTATATATTGACGAAGTAAAAGAAGGATATCCGAACGGAAATAACATTAAGTCAGGTAGATAGTTTTTTCCACAGGTAGTGGAAAAATTTCGTGGCACTTTTCCAGGTAGATGCCTTTACATCCATGTATCTTAGTAACCATTGCTCGTATTGGGCGTGTCGTATGTGTGTTTTACATTTTAACTGTTTGACATTTTAACTTGTACTTTTACATACAAAACATTAAAATCGGTGAAGTGAACAAAACGTTACAACATTTTAAACATGGGAATAAATAATGAAATTTGTGCTGTTTATGGAGAAGGTGCTTTATCAAAATTAGCAGCAAAGAAATGGTTCAAGCGCTTTCGTTCTGGAAATATAAATGTCAAAGATGCACCTCGCTCTGGTCGACCAACCACTGGAAAAGTCGATGAAATCATGCAGAAAATTGAGAAGACCGACATATAAGCAGCCATGCAATTGGTAAAGAACTAAATATTGATCACAAAACAGTTTTAAACCATTTGAAAATGGCTGTTAAAAATTTAATGGATCGGATTTCTATCAGCGAAACGCTGCGACGAAACGAAATCGAGCTATTTTTAAAGCGAATGATTATTGGTGATGAAAAGTGGATAAGATACGACAACGTCGTACGAAAAAGATCATGGACGAAACGAGGTGAAGCTTCCCAAACGGTATCAAAGCCAGGATTGACGCCAAGAAAAGTATTGTTATGTGTTTGGTGGGATTGGAAAGGAATCGTGCATTATGAGATGCTGGCATCAGGCCAAACGATTGATTCTAATCTTTACTGTTTGCAACTAACGCGTTTAAGGCTATTAATTCAGTTAAAATGTCCAGAATTGATCAGCAGAAAGGGCGTTGTGCTTCATCACGATAACGCTAGACCACACACATCATTTATGACCCGGCAGAAACTGAGAGAGCTTGGTTGGGAAGTTTTGATGCATCCACCATATAGTCCTGACCTTGAACCATCGGATCCCATTTGTTCCGGTCAATGCAGATCCATCTTAATGGTTTTACATTAAATTCAAAAGAGGCCTGCGAAAATGAGTTGTCTCGATTTGTCGCCTCTAAACTACAGTAGTTCTACAGTGATGGGATCATGGCTCTACCAGAAAAATGGCAAAGGTCATCGATCAAAATGGCACATATTTGATTTAAGAAAGCTCATTTGAAATAAAAAATTTTGTGTTTCAATGTCACCCAAACAAAGGCCATGAACTTTTTCCCTAACCCTTTATTTATTTATTACAACTGATTTACACATCATCTAGTAATTTGTCTTTCATAATTTATTTTCTTGTTTGGAGGGTTGTAGCCCTTTGGCTAGTCCCCCTTACAATTTTAATATAGATGTAGATCATGTGGTCGCAGCCGTCTTACTGGGATTGAATCATCCAACATACGACGTATCTCAGCATTTTGGTGTAGACTAATACGTTACATGTGTTTTCTCGCGTGTTTGCTTATTTCTTCACTGACGAAATCTATCTTCAGATCCTATGGAGGTTGTCATTCCTTAAATACCTTATTTCTTATATACATTTCTTATATTCCACGTAGGACTTTGCTTTGGAATGACTGGATGAAATTGATTATCTGCTATTATTAGTTTCTCGAATAATTTTGAAATTATTGGGAGTAAGGAAATCGGCCTATACGAATTTTTGTCATTAAGTGGTTAGTTTGGTGAAGGTATCATAATTACTTCTGTGATTTTCCATTGATTTGGAACGTGTTTAAGTCTGAACACTGCGTTAATTATTTGGAGCAGTTTACATAGTCCTTTTTCAGGAAGAGCTTTTACTATTTATCCTGTAATTAAGTCATATCCTGGAGATTTCTTTGTATTTAGGTTAAGATTGATTTCCTCTTTTAATTCTTGTAATGTGACAGGAGATATATTGCCGTTATCCATTTTATATATACTGGTGATATGTTTTCCTTTGCAGTTTGTCTAGGTAAAGCTGGAACGTGTTCTATAGGTGGGTTGCAAACAACGAATCTTTTTGCCTTGCACTTATAGCCCATGTGCCATCTTCATTTTTAACTGGTGGAATTTGTAGTTTTAAGCCTTTTGTCACTTTCCAAAGGGAGTACTCGGTATATGTTTCCCCAGTAAGGCCACTTAAGTATTTATTAATGGATTAGTTTTTGTTTTCTTTAATTAGCAACTCTAGTTTATTGGACAGAAATTTAGAGTTGTTTTAAATTCTGGTGCTCGACTTCTTTGCCAGACCTTCCATGCTTTTCGTTTTGCTGCAACCAGTTTCCTAACTTCCACGGCGCTACTACTCCATGCCGCTTGTTGTATACTGTTGTTGAGTTGTTCTACAAGTTTCTGGAATTTCTCCCAGCAGGTTTTTTTTATTAGTTAGCGAAGATGGACTAGTTTTCTTAATGCGATCCGAAATAATCCCCTCGTTGCTTTCTAGGTGTAAGTAGTTTTCGCCTATACCTTTGATGATAAAGAAGTCAAAGATATCGGGTATTTTATTTCTATTTGGAGGCCAATAAGTTGGTTGATCTCCAGAATGAAAATCGCAATGTGTACTGTATTAGCTCCCCAAAGTTATGTCATGGCCACTCCGTAACAGCGCTAAAAATGAGTTAAATCTGCACCAGCACCCTAGAAAACGAAGTTAAGGAATTTATTTATTTTCATTTAGCAGGAAAGTCATTGACGTCACACTCGGTGGCAAGCTTGGTATGGAATTTGTTGAGGAAGAATTCACTTCCCTTATACCAAAACAGCAAATTGATTCTATGAAACAAATTTTAAAATTGGCCTTCTGAATTCACAGTGAATACCAATTAACAGAGCGTACTTGATATGGAATTTGTAGAGGAAGAATTCATATTTCACATGCCAAATTCGCAAATAATTTCACTATGATCGGTTAGTAAACGGTCTAGTTGCGGGTGTTCCGAGTGTTATTAGTCAATTTTAGTAGACCGAGCCATTTATTTTCCAACCGAAAAATATGGAACACGAATTAATGATTAAAATGGAATTTCAATATCAGTTTTAGTACCGTTAGCATGGAGGATCGACTGATCGTCGTAGAGGAAAGACGTGGTTTTGTCTCTCCTTTAAATAAATTATTATTAATATTTTAATTCAAATCAGTTTAGGAATGTGTAGTGTGAGAGTGATGTGCTATTTTTGAGTGAGTTTTGTTCTTTAGAAGTTCATCTGTTAATACAGGTGAATTGAGACAGTTATTATGAAAATTACGTTCAACACATACGAGTATACAATCAGAGAAGTATCTTTTTATTCTAATTTTCATTCTAATTATATAAAAGTTAATTATTTATTATTGTTATTGTTACTATAACTATTTACATATATGTGAACGGTAATTTATAATCGTATACATAGAAACTGACATTTCAAGGGAATTCCCTTTGTATGCACTTAAGTACATAAAATATTGGTACCCGAGAAACCAAAATTTGAAATTACAACAGATCGAATTGTAACTTACCCAATAAGCGAAAATTTGTATACTCAAAATGGGTTGCCACCGTATTGTGACAAAAATGACTTTTTGTGGAATAATATGAATTGATAAATATATAAAATGATAATGAAAGGAGGAAACAGTTTTCTGCCACGGGAAATTTATCATTTAAGCTGAAATATGTTGGATTGTTGAAAAACCATTTGGGTTTTTATTTAAATTTAATTACATTTCCATAACTTATTTTAATAATTTTCACTTACTTTAAACAATTCTATAAATTGAAATTTTGTCGAAAGTCCTGATTTAAAACAATAAAGTTGTCGACAAATATAATTCAATTTATTTTTATTATTATTTAAAATTTATTATTTATTTATTTTTTTTTACATACCGGAAGGTCAGGGAAGATTGTGATTGCAACATTCTTGATCAGGGGGTCTATTTAATTACTTACGCTTTGAGCATAAACTCAATACAATCAAATATGTTAACGATCCAAAGACTTTTTGCTATGGAATGTTGTTTTTCGACGATATTTCTGGTTGAATTCAGGTTATGTTTTAGTGAAGTTGTGTGAATGTTAGATATAAATTGAAACTAAAAACCCTGCTTTTATTTGGATGAATTTAAATATAGGTAGCTGAATGACAATACCGAATCTAAATTATTATTTTTTATTTTTTTTATTTTATTTTTTTATTTTTTTTTTTATTTTTTTTTTTTTTTACATTATTGACGGAATATTTAGGTCATCATATGTATGAAAATACTGCCGTGTCATTACGAACGTGAAGTCCCTCGGTTAGATGGTGTTGGATGGGAAGATAGGGCAAAATAAGGTTACAAGCAGTATGTGATGAGATGACCCATAGATGTGAATTAAATAACCTAACCAGTCTAGTAGGACTGATGCCGAATACATATGATGAATATTAGTATCCTTTACCTCAAACACAACTAACTTACATTAATTAACTAACAAACTCTAATCTAGAGTGTGAATTTGTTTGAGACTAACATTCTAATATATTTAAGTAGTTAGAAAATGACTTTGCTGCGGTTCGCCCTAGTTGTTTCTGTGACTAACATCCTTTCCTAACTAACCTTATCTGTTAAGGATGCAGGCAGGGCCTGGGTCGCATGATGCTGAAATATTATTTGCATTCAGATATAATTTGTTATTTGATTGTGGATATTTCAGGATTATGGTAATGTACCTAGGATCGCCGTTATGGCTGGCCTGTACGCCTCTATCATATCATATCATATCAGTTTTAGTACCGTTAGCAATTTAAGGCTCTGAAGTTTACAAAATACATAAAATTCTGAGCCTAGAACGATGAATTGGAATATATATTCAGTGACCTACCCAAGCCTGTTAGGAGGACATCTTTTGTTAATGTCCGAGAGTTTCTGAAGTGGCTGAAAAATCAAAATCAGTAGTGCCACTATAAATATGACTTTAAAAGGGCGGGAAAGGGTTTAGGAAAATCTTCGTATACAAATAAATTATAGCGCTAAAAAACGTCATCGTAAATTTTGAAACGGCGTATGAAAACCTGCAATACAGTATATATCTCGCCTTACTTTAACTATTGAAGAACCAATTTTCGTTTGTTTAGAAAAAATTAAAGTTTTTCGGAACGGTTTTAAAAAGTTATAAAATTTGTATTTAAAGTTTTTCCAAGGTTTAGCAATGTAGTGCTAAAATTAATGATTTTCCACCACTCTCACTTTTTGTGACAAACGAAAACTAATCTTCATTACTGAATACTTTCTCACTATAGTTAAAATTCGATCATTCATGTGTATTCTTTTAATTAATTGTGAAAAATCAAGTGCTTAATTGTTTACAAATATCCAGATAAATCTTCAAGTCACAGTTCAATTCGAATAACTTTCAGTAATTTTCAAAATTATCAGTCTCATCGTTATCAATCTGGAGGCCAAACTTTTAACTAAAAAAAATGAGACTGTCGACGCGTGTGAAGCATTCTCGGACAGACTCGATGCTATTATCGGCGCTAAAGGTGGCTACATCGAACAATAACATTTCTTTTGTTAAATTTGAAATAAATTTACTGAAGTTTTGAAATAAAAAATAAAAATTGACAATTGGCATTTTTAATTGGTAACACTTCCGGTGCCAATTACAGGGGTTAAAAAACAGAATTATGTTGTAATCGATCGAGACAGTGCTTAGTTCCAATCAAATTAGTCATTTTCCATATTTACATTTGGAAATGGTATCGAATTCTATTTTCATCATACAGAGTTCCAGCCAATCAGTTTATCTTTACTAATCAGTGGAGAGATAACTAAATTCCCCACACATTTCTTTATTAGAAGCATATTCGAAACTCATTTTGAACTCCCATTTAATAATCTTTCAACCCAAGTTGCATATTTAACAGTTGATAAATTTTGAATTAAATTTGATTTGATTCCAATCATTTTACAACCTAGTTTTATCTTAAATGTTTGGAAAACGGGCATTTCTGCTTGAATTATTTATTATCTAAAGCCACTGATTTGTGAATGGTATTCTGATTTTCGTAAAATCTGAGTTTTATATATTCGGCGTACAAGTAGAAACTCGGCTTGTTTTGGTCAAATTCAACTTTATTGAAAATGTAATTGTTACAAAGATTAATTATCGAAATATTCGCAATTGTTATAGATATTTCTATAGTCTTTTGCCATTTATTCGAAGCAGAATAATCATCGAATCATTTTTGCACATCTTGAAATTTGTGAACAGCTGGTCTTTCAAATATGATGACATCAATCTGAATGATTTTGCTGTATGTGGACGAGCGTTGTCATGCAGCAATATCACCTTCTGCCTTCTTTGGCATGTAAATGGTATTTTTTTCCTCCAGAGCATCACTTAATTTGATCAATTGGGCCTGGTAACGTTCAGCTGTAACAGTTTCCTTTCCAATCCCATGCAGACATACAGTAACACTTTCTTGGCATGAATATTCAGTTTTGCAACTGATGTTGATGGCTAGCCTGGATCAACCCATGATTTTCTGCGTTTAGGATTATCGTACAAAATCCACTTCTCATCACTCGTAATGTTTTTGTCCAAAAAATTATTTCTTTTGTACCGAGAAAACAAATTCATGCAGATGTCAACTCTTCGGTTTTTGTTTTCTTCGGTCAGTTTATGCGGAATCCACTTTTCTTCCTTCTGTGTTTCCCTTTGCATGCAATCGAAGTGAAATTGCTTGGTGAGTAACTGCTAACCGTTCTGCAAGCTCCTTTTGTGTTTGATACGGATTTTCATCCAGTAAAACTTTAAGTTTCTTCGTTTTTAAATTGTTTTACTGCACATGGACGTGGATCGTTCTCAAGACTAAAATTGCCATCACGAAATCTTACAAGTACTTTTTACTGTTGAATGACTCACAGAATGTTCACTCAAAGTCGAAATAATCAATTTCATAGCATGAGCAGTATTTTCTTTCATTTGAAAACAGAATAGAATGCAAATTAATAATTTATGACAGTTGATCAATCAATGTTGAAGAAACTACCTTGCAAAATTTTTTCCGCAATACCTAATGAACTCGCTCAAATGCTCTAATGATATGCACTCAATTTACAGTTGTAACAGAAATATCCCCAATTAAATTTCTTCTAATGTTTTAAATAGAACACAATTGAACGATTTAATCGTTTTCAAAGAACCCTATAGACCCTTCAAACTAGAAAATATAATTTTTGTATGTAGGAACAAATAACAGTTTCCGGAATTTTTTCACACAATAAACAAGAAAGAAAATTTAATTTGGTACGACAAAACCCTTTTCATATTTTCTATTGGTAAAAGAGTGAGATTATAATATTTTTTCTTAGAAGTACATAGGATGTACAGATTATTTGTAACCGGATACTATCGAAATGTAATTAAACCAAAGGTTTTAAATGCAACAAAGAAATTAATTCTTTATATTTGTGGTTTAGATGTTTTTGTGAAGATTATGTACCCTAACCCTTGCGTTGATTAGCCTTTTTATGCGTGTTATCACAGCAAATTTTTTTTTGTATCAGACCAGAAGTCTAGCATTTTTTCTTCGTAGTAATTTCATCTACCAGAATCTTCGTCAGAGATAAATTTATAAATGTAGAACAGGAAGGAGAAAAGAAAAGTAGGTCACTAAATGGAAATAAACGGAACCGCAAGCAAATGACTATCGGACTTTTTTTTAAAATTCGAACCTTTCGACGATGATCCTTTGGCGCAATAGCAAATCAAACCCAAAATCGGGACCGTACAAACAAAATGCAAACGTTTATGTCTCCAGCCCTGAAACCTATTTAAATAGGATAATCAATTTAAATCTCTTTTGGAAATGGCTGAAGGACCAAGATTTGGTGGAACCCAGAACTAGCAAGACCTTCATTAAAATAACACTTTGAAAGCGATAAAGTTGTTAAGCCCCTACCAAAAATTCACCCGAGGTCCCTCTAGAATCGACTTAAATATTCTCAACATCTTGGCTGATTGGCACATTGTCTAGACTGCAAAATTAGAAATCGTTATTGCACATGTAATGGTCCAGTTCCGACGTTAAAGCCGTGGAACACTGCAAATTTATCGAGAACGACGAAATCCCGCATAGCAAAATTTGTTTAATCTACTTGAGATGCAGCAGTGTTGTGAAATAAATATAAAAGTTAACAAGTAAGATCATTAAATTTAAACAAAATAAACAAAATTGCATTCAAAATATGAAAATGCTACCTTGCAGTCTCGGAAAATGCACATTTGTTTTCCGTAGTGCTTGAAAAAAATTTTAATTTCCGCTAAATTTTAGTATCTAAGAAGAACAATTTAATTTTATGATATAGTCATAATCAGTAATTATTAAATGATGTGTAATCAGTCAACATAACGTTCATAATTAGTCAACAGAAATTATTTTAAACGTTAAGTTTTATAAATAAAAATTGGAAAATGAATAATAACAGGTCTAGGTTACAATAATCGCTATATACCCTCTTCATCAGCCATCAAGGCCAGGCTTCTCTGGCCATAATACCAGGATAGTACAGCACAGCGAAGACCAGGAAATGGGCCAGCATGGACTCTCGACTAAAACAGCCATCGGACAAACATCAGGTAGAGATATGTTCAGACTAACATGCCTAGGTCAAAAGCGGCAACTGCTACTCTCTGTTGCCTGTTTATATCATGAAACTGAGGTATAACACTTGAAAAATGAAACGATTCTTGGAATTCAAAATAAGATACAGATAAGTTAATCTACAACAGGGAAGGTTAAAGGCAGTTCTTTGTCGTCTTGCTCTTAATATTTTTAAAAGTAAACCATTTCATTTGAGACTGATCTACCAAAATACAACAGAGGGGACGAGCCTATACTTTCACGGGGACCAGGATAAGCCCCCACCTATAATCGTAAAAAGCTTTATCAATCACACCACATAGACCGAGGAAGTACCGTCACCAAACAAGGTGAAACAGTTTTTATGTTAAATTCGAGAATACTGAAGATAGACCAATGTACGAAACAATCACAAAAAACCCATTACAATAGAAAACAAAAGTAAAAAATTATAAAATAAATTCGTAAAAAGTACGAAAAGTTAATTGTGAGAAAAAAAGAGATGCAAAATATGAAAGAATCGATTTCGTTAGGCTAGCAGTAATTCGCTAGTACTACAAATACATGGTATTGTCATATATATGTATATATAGGCAATATTCCAATATAAGTAATACATCAGATGTCGCGACCTGATGTGAAGACTGATTTTTTCAAATCAATAATCTCATCTGTTCGAAACTGATTGTTGGGATTCGTAAAAATTTTTCATCTATGAGTCAAAAATTCAGTTTTTCAATATTATTTATCAAATCAAATTTATCATCAGCAGCGTAGTAAAATGCCATTGACATTTTATTTATTGCACTGACCATCTGAAATGTATATCGAAACCCCTCCAAAGTATAAACCTTATTAAGAAAGCTTAAACATATCACATAAACATACAAGTGGCAAGTCTATTTCGACAGATCCCTATATAATTTAACCGCTATAAATTCTTTTGGCCCTTACAAATCCCAGGAAAAATGGTGCACCACCTATTTCTTCTTAAAAACATGAAGAAATTACTGGGTCACTATACCAGATCCAATAATTATCTCGATACTCCTGGAACCTCTGACAACATCCGGATCCACTGTAACATTAACAGAGACAGTTCTAGACAAGATCTTCAATGGGTCTCCTATTCGCGTATAGCGGAGCATACCCAAAATGCTCTTAGTCTAGTACACGACTGAAACAGAGAAGTTAATCTCAGTGTCTATCGAAAAAAATCGTCATACCCTCGTTACTCCACAGGAGAACTCAAATTCATATGGTACAGTACAAAGGTAAAACCATGCAGATAATATCGGAAACTATGTACATATGTATATAGGTACATATTATATTTAATCCATAACTGACATGGAACATCCACATCCCGTATATCATCAACAAAGCTAATAAAGCTTACTTCACATGTCAGCAACGGCGCATTATGGTCAAAACTCTGATCATTTTCGAAAAGCTCGCAACGTTTTTGTTCCAAATTAACGAACAATCTCGAATGATCGAGACAACCGACAAACTCTAAGTACTCGTTTGTTTGTGATTTAACTTTTTTATATACTCCTTAAACAAACTGTTTTTTCCATTTCCTCTAAATTAGTCGAATTTTACTTACTACTAATCAAGTTTCAAAGAAACAGTGTTTCAATTAACGGCTCTTAAGGCAGACTGGTTGCCTGACGCAATCTGTGTTTGGTGATCTGTACAGTTAAATTCAATTTCATATGAAGTTTAAGGGTTACAGTTTCTGATGTTCGTGCTTTCTGGAACCGACTAGACCACTGCTAACTGGTCCTTTACTAAACCTGATCCAACCGCATGGTCGGGAATGTGAGATGACACATCATGTCTCCATCACAGAAATTTTTCAGTAATATTCACAACCCATAGTCCATTTAACTAATTGTCCATAAAAGATCCTTAAATTGAACTAAAATAGTTTTGTTAGCTTTAAATCACCCTAATCGTGGTTTTGGAGTCAGAGGGCAGTATTTGTGTATGTTGTATGGATCTAGAGATCAAAAAGTAGGATAATATGGTAATATAAGCTGCTGCGATCGGTATGGTGCGCTTAGATGCAGAAATCCTAAATGCACCACACTTTACAACTGTGTCAATGGTTTCTACCAATCCCAGTGTTAACTCTAGGGTACGTCACAAAAAGATCAAAGGAGAAAATGAGTACGGTAATATCAATAAACCTTAATGCGTATTTTGGTTTATTCTAGCAAGAGGAATTACCAAATGATTTCTCATTTCCAGTAAATGTTGCTTGCTTCCTTACACTTCCCTACAATGTGGTTTTGAAGGGTAAATTTTGGATCCAACCGGACCTCAAGATCCTTAATTCTCGTAAATTTCAAAGTTTTCAAAATCTTTCGTTTCTTGGAAACAACCATCTCATTCTAATGACACAGAATTAATCGAATATAGAATTTTCAAGGCACAAGGTTATGAGTATGTTGATCGCCATTTTTATGTGATCGCTATTCAACATCTATAAAACATTTTGTTATTAATAATTTAACTCCCAACTGTGGTAATAAAGACTTTTTTTTCAATTTTGCAATATTTTTATATCATTTCAAATATAATTGTTATTATGTATGATTTTTCTACACAGGTTTTTTTTGTAAAATTTTAATGACAGATACTGGGCGGGCGCCCAGCGGTCGCTATAGAATTGTTTTTAGTAATTTATCCAAATAACCAATTTCTGGACTAACCTTGATCGGATAGTTAACTTTCGCTGGATTAAAGTTATTTTATGGGATGATGTTTTAGTGTCGTTATAGTTTTTTCTGGGATGATAAATGTTGATATGGCAGAAATCCTATGCTGACAGTAATATCCTGGGATGGAACAACTGTCGTGACAGTTTAGTGTTGCCATTTTTTAGTTTTATGGGATGAAAGTTGGGCTAACTTTATATACGTTTCCTAAGTTGAAGGGACAAAATTATTTTCGCGAAAAAGTAATATCTTACTGTTACAGGTACCCACATTCAGTACAAGCAAGTCAACGGCGAACAAGTAATTTAAAAGGGCTTTGCTCTTGAATAGATTTCATCCCTCAATAATCTGTATATATTTGCTGTTTTTATATTAATATGCCTTCAAAAACTCCTGCCTTCAAAACCTCCTCTAAAACTCAATTTCAAAAGTGATGAAAACCTTGTACCAACATCCTGTGAAGTTGATCTGGACACATACCCAACAGTCTTAAATTTTTGTAGCCATAACTTTAATCTTCGAGGGCAACTGTTCAAATTTAAATGTAAATCAACTTTGTTTATAGAACCGCAAAATTTACATAAACCATGTACGAGTACAACATGTTCATTCTCGTGTATTTAACTTAATAAATATATCATTATACATTCATATAATTTATAAAACTTGTAATTAATAATAATGCAAACTATTATTATTTACATATTTATTTATTTATTTGCTTGTTCATTTTATTTTAAAACAAACAATAAATTTAAATACGAGTATGTACATATTTATATTAACGATAAATAAAAAAAATTTATTATAAGTTAAAAAATATGTATTTATGTAATATATTCTCAATAAAACAATAAATAATTATTTTATCTGGACCAAAAGCCGAAAAACATAAAATTTAACTTTTCGAGTACAAAAAATTGATTTTTTTATTTATTTCGACTTTTGGAACATAAAAAAATTTATTCTTTTTGAAATATGAAAATTGTTATTAGATAATAACTTTTTATTATTAATGGGCACAGACTGTTCCAAACTTATTTTTTAATTAAAAAGTTTTATAAAACTGGCTTGAAACATAACCACTCAAAGCTAGCTCTCAGGCTTGAAATTATGATGCAACCCTCATGTAAAATATTAAAAAACTTATCTCATTAATATAGAAGGTGTCAGTCAATTTGATTAATTAAATAACTAAGATAAGATTTTGTTACAGGTACTAGTACTTTCTTCTCACAAAAACATGATCCGATTAATTATCTAGCCCAAAAACCACACCAGGCAATCACTTTCTGTTGATGCATCGGTTTCTCTATTATTTCTCGTGAATTTGTTCATACCATATTCGACGATTTTGTTTGTTTAGAAATCGTCCAAATTATTTGCTTCGTCGGTAAAGTTTTAGAAACATCCATATGCACAGATGCCGGTGTTGTATGACCCTGTTCGATTAAGGATTGAGTAAGTTTAGAAGAAACAACTATTTTCGAGGAAAGCATATCTGTTTTATCATATCGTGAGCCAAAGAGAGCGTGAAGAGGATTTTGATATATTTGATTTTTGATTTCTTGATAAATCATCCATATTCGAATAATTGATGCTTTTCGTTAATCTTTCTTCCCGGTGAGAGAAGGGAAACTGAAACTTTTAATCTCCATCGGGCGGATAGAACGGGAACAAAATATATCTCGCGAATCACCAAGCCGACATAAACTGAACTCAATAAAGAAAGAAATACCCCAGGTGGTATTCCAGTGAGCACACTGGACAATCCACTGGCCATCCTAACCTTTGATTGAGCCAAAAAATAAATTCGCACCAAATTGTACTTTAAAGTAACTGGAAAATCAACAGATATCCTGAAAGAACTACAATTCACTCACTATTATACACCTCAACAGATTAGCACACAATACCCACAAGGAGGCAATAACAGTACCAAAACGAAAAGGTATATATCAGCGTCGACAAAAGGTAACAACCTACTCGAAAAATGAATTAAAAATTGAACTAATTGTTATGAAGCAACCCGAAATTCCTAGGCTGGGAACTAATGCCAAAGGACAGTGCGAGTATCACATTGATCACGAAGTTTTGGCAAAAGAGGCAGATCGATGTTTGCAAAAGAATGAGAAACGATAAAATTTATAGCATATACAAACTATCCCTCAGACAAAGTGCAAACTTCAAAAGCAATATAATCAACAATCCTTCCAATTAAGAACTGAAGGAATGACAAATCTCCGTATACTAGGAGGAACAAAAAAAACACAGAAGAAAAGAAGAAAGATATTGATATCAATCAAACTTTACAGGAGATAATCGCGAATTTAAGTACATTATACGACAAATTCGCAAAGTTGGAAGATAGAGCTTCGGGGCCCGGTAAATATAAGCAAAGTTAAATTTCCAGTACACCAACAAGCATACAAGCAGTCCTAATTATACCTAATATCTATCCTAATTATACATCGTGGCGCCCAGTTTATACTGTCCACCAAGAAATTATATCAGGAAAAATAATACTCTTGGTTCTTCAAGTGCTGGTGCAAAAGATTCATAATATGGGGGCGACCCCAATGCAAAGAATTTCCTTTGGGAATCAAGGTTAACAAAACTAACATAATTACTGAATGCTATAATAAAAAAAACAACTGTGAACCTCTCTCAACAGGAAAGCAAACGTAGTACCTAACTGACCGAGGAAAAGCACCTTTTCTAATCGATATTACCCTATATACCTTATTACCCTGAATGCCCCTAAATGTGTGCACTGGTTCGTTTCTTCAATAAGTTTGAGCACCATAATTTCGTATAATTTGCTTACTAAACTTTACTTATATTGTTTTATGTGTAAAATTAATTAATTCATTTCAAGACTAATCTATTAATTAATAAATTTATTATTTTTCATTATTGCTGAACTAAATATTGCATATTATGATAAATTAATAATCACTTATCTTGATCAGACTATTTATTTTGTAATTTGACATCTAGTGACTACAAATTATCAAAAATAATCATCATTACGGCGTAAAAACAAATAAACTTATCGTTTGACGTAATTTTTCGATCGATAAAAATCTAAATTTTTAATATTTTTAAATTAAATTTTACATTTTCTCCGTCATTTCAAGACTAATCTTGTATTAATCTCTCGATTTTTTGTTTCTTAACACCTTGGTTGCGCCAAATGTTTCGCTGTTTAGAGAGAAAATATTTAAAAAATTGATTTGTGCTTTTCAAAAAAACGATAAACTTTGAAACCTAACCATGACAAACTAAACATTTGATTTAGATAATCAAGTATTAATCCCTCAATTACACATCTAAGTTCATGTTAAAGAAAGAATTAGGTCAATTGGTAACTGGTTTTTTACTAAACATCGTTTTTGACAATTTGAGTACGATACAGCCTTGCATGCTAACAATGCATGCTAACAATGCCAAATGTTTTGGCATGACATTAGGTGCTAAACACTATAAACTCACGCCAAAAGCAAAAGGGAAATGATTGTTTGGAAGGTATTTTCATGCATCTGCACAAAATAAACTTCTGCTCCACAAGCAAATATTGAAACCTAAACGGAGGACAGTAGGACGTATGGTATTCAGTTGTGGGAATGTCCAACCATATATTGGGGGTACAAATATGTTTTGAGGTTTTTTTATAACTTCGAAGTTTTATTCAGAGAAATTGGTACAATATATTTTATTAAAAGATTGTCCGTCGCTAGCTACGACCTTTCCCCACCTTTAAGGCAGCATACGGGCGGAATCCGTTGAAAAAATTTCTAGTATTTTGAGCCGATCCAAGAATCGATCCAATTTATGGCTTCTCCGTAAGTAATGAAAAGCTACTCGGCCAGGCCATGAGTCATCGACCGGGACATGTGGTAGTCGGAAGGAGTAAAGTCTGATGAATATACGGCGGGTGTGATAGGACATCCCATTGAAGCGCCTCCAATGTTTCTTTGATGTCTCTTTCAACATGTAGCCGAGCGTTGTCGTGCTGAAGTATCACTTTGTCGTGCCTTTTGGCATATTGTGGGCGTTTGAGCTTCAATGCTCGGCGTAATTGCATCAATTGTTGTTGATAACGTTCCCCAGTGATGGTTTCGTTAGGCTGGAGTAACTCATAGTAGATCACTCCGTACTGATCCCACCAGATGCACAGTATTAGCTTCTTTCGATGAATATACGGTTTAACGCTTAACGTTGATGCATAACCGGACTTACCCCACGATGTTCTGCGGTTTGGGTTGTCATAGTGGATCTACTTTTCGTCTCCCGTCACGATTCGATGCAAAAAACCCTTTCGATTTTGTCTTTGGAGCAGTTATTCTCAGGTGAATAAACGGCGAACAACTGTTGGCTTGAGTTCAAACGGAACCCAATTTCCTTGTTTTTGTTCCATACCCATGATCTTGAGGGAGTTTTGAATCGCTTGTTGAATCTCTCTTAAAGTTTCAGCGAACTTCTCTTTGACATGAATCATGGTCCAATAACGCCTCCAACTCAGCGTCTTCAAACTTTACTGGTCTACCTTCGAGTTCCTCGTCACTGCTGTCAAAAACACCACTTTCAAATCAGCGGAAGCAGTATTCGCAAGTTTTTATCGTTAGAGCATGTTCCTCATATGCTTTACGCAGCAGTCGATGTCCATCAGCTGCAATTTTCTTCAAATTAAACCGAAAACGTCTACACTTCAGCGAAATGGCACATACTGATTTTTAGAAGGAAATGATGACGCGTTTAGAAGATGGCCCGATGCGGTCTAGTTACGCCATCTTTAGTAAATCCCTCAAAATTTATTTGTACCCATATTATATAAACGATCCTGCTCAATGGAAGCTGAGCAAAATTATTCATATTCCTAAAATTAACAATCCTTCTGAGCTTTCCCATTTTCACCCTTTTAACATTTTAAGTTCTTTGTGCAAGGCGTTTGAATTGGTAGTAAAACACCAAACTCAATCTCATATCGATAGCTTTATCTTGCTTAGACGTTTTCTATCGGGATTTATAAGGTTGTACGGTACTACCACAGCTTTACTCAATGTTTGTTTATATTCGAATTATATTCGTCGTAGTATGAGCAAAGAGAAATGACTTTGTCCTATGTCCTCCTCTGTTGGATTTTTCTAAAGCGTTCGAATCAATTAATCACCAATTTTTTGGTGATTACCTGACCTCTCTCTGTTGCTAAATTGATTTTAGATTATATTGCGATGTCGTTTTTTTACGACAATTTTTTTCTAACTTCTTATATGTGCCTTCGGGCGTTGCTCAGGTCTAGGTTCTAGGTCCTTTACTATTCTATATATACATTAATGACGTTGTATATTCGATTCGCCATACTTCTTCTCGCTCGTCCACTGATAGTAATTTTAATAACTGTATGTTCCTCTCATACCTTCTTTCACATTTTCTATATGATGATGTTGTTTTGTTTGAAATGTTTTAGGAGAATATGAGTTCTCCAAAGATGTTTAAATGCTTGTACTAGTTTCATTTTTAGTACTAGGAAATATCCATTTCTCCCTTTTTGAATTTGATTCTTGGCTGTAGTTTAGTTGGTTTTTATGAACCTCGTGTCAGTCGTTTTATTTTTAATCTTCTCAGTACTAAGCACCCCCCTATTTACTTAATAAGTAATTGTTCAGTAAGTCCCATTCTTCAAATTTACGATTACTTCTCCATATAAACATGCGCTGATCTTTAAGTATATCCTTTCCTGTTAGAGGTATTTCTCTTTGGAACTCCATTCTCTTAGATATTAAGAGATCAGGGTCGCTTAAATTTTTCAAAGCGTGTTGAATGACAATACATGTAGCAGTACTATTTATGGCGTGTATTATAATTTTCATTTTTATTTAAATTATATTATATTTACATGAAATGTATTAATTCATTATAACAGTACTGAAATTTGGCCTTGAAAAAAGCATATCTCGTTGGTTGAATATGTGTAGGCAAAAGAGCACCCTTTTTCTATAATCTGCTCTTGGATTTTGTTTTATTTTTTTCTGGTATTTTGTTTTGATTGCGTAGGGGATTAGGTGAGACACATAGAAACCAAACAGAATTGCACACACCATGAAAAATACGTTTGTTTCTCGTAATTCCCCTCCTCCATCTCCTACAATTCCCCTCTTCCAGTACTTTTACTTATACAGTTATAAATCAAATGCGCGCATTATACAAACAGGTATTTAGTCGATTACTTTATGTTGGGTGGGAATAACCCTGCCGCAGAATTATAATAAATGGACTTGCTTTATTTATTTTTATTTTGCGTAATATAATTTCGCGCTCATAAATGATCATTTTATTTTAATGGTATTCTTTTAATGATATAGAAAACTTTCTTTATGAATATTATCAATATTTGTTTCATTTTTGTTTCTATACACAAAAAGAAAGAGACGGAAATACAAGCCACTCTGTTTCGTTGTTTGGTATGACGAGGATAAAAATAAAAATTTAAGTGGGAAAAAATTTTGACACAAAGTTATATAGATGTTTTATTAACACACAAAAATATTTAAAATAAGAAAATTTAGAAACACACACTGAAATATACGCTTGTATACAACTCGAACAACATGAAAACGTCAAAAAATTAAATTTTTCAATGATAGGCGGTGACAAAATTGCTCTAGATTAATATGAATCGACAAAACAAAATTACTGAACGAAGTAGGATCAATAGAAGTATGATTCGGCCTAAATGTTTATTTTTTATGTATTTAGAAATTTTGTTGTATTTTCTTCCTCGAAATACATACTTTATGAAATAAATAAATAATAATATTAATAATAATTTGTGTGTAAAGAAGTAATAAGTAAAGTGAAAAGTTAAGGCGCAATTCCATTACTGCGGCTTTTTTTTATGCAGAAAACCAGAAAGAGATAAAATCAAAAATCCGTATGTGTGTGAGCGGTGAAACAGTAAAATTTTGTATACTTAAATTTGTTGTTGTTGTTGCGTTTTGGTTGCCATAAATATAAATAAAAAATACAAAATGAAGTATTTTTTATGGCAACCAAAATGAAAAATACTCCCCACTCTCAGCAAATTTTAGTTTAGTAATATTTTTATGGTGAGCACTTGGCTCAGACGTTTTATATGTTTGGTGGAGTGTGATATAAATCGCGTTTTCATGATAAATTTATATTAATGTTCACATTCAAATATTTTATAATTTTTAATTTTTATTATTTACTCTGTATTACATAATTTTAATGCATGCGATATTATTTAGGTTATGTTATAAATGCGGTGCAAATATTCCCCTAACTTTTTTTTATAGTAAAGCGTTTTTATAGTTTTTAATTATTGAAAGGAAATAATTAAAAAACATAATAAAATGATGCCTACAAATAATATTTAGAATTTTTAGTAATTTGGAGATAGATGTAAAATTAATTGAACAATAATTTTCACCTTTTAACTAATTTATTGGTTACAATTTAGTAGTTGTCAAATATTCCCCTTAAAATTTCGCTATAAAATAAAAATTATCTGTCTTTGTCGGATTTTTGATTTTATCTCTTTCTGTTTTTCTGCAAAAAAAAAAGCCGCAGTAATGGAATTCCGCCTTTGTACGTATTGTGTTAATACATATATTAATTTGTGTGCGGTGCGCTTGCAATGGTGTAGGATATGTATATAACAATTTCGTTTATATGTTTTTCGACACCGTTGTTTGAATGCATCATACGCATTGTATGTTAATATTCAATTTGTAGGACTTTTTTCATTACAAAGGATGCTTAAGATAAGTGTTATTTTTATTACTTTATTTTACATTATACATTATATTTTATTACATAATAATCAATGAATCGTATGGATGAGTTATTTGTGTTGTTGTGGTATGAAACAGTTTGTGACGACAGTTGCTAGCATTCATTCTACGTAATATGTTTCTATGAAAAATACTGTCGTGGTCTCTAATTTTTATAATTTTGTTTTTTCTCTCGCATACGTATTGTTTATAGTTTTTTATGTACACAGTGATTTTGTTGAATTTCGTTAATGAGTAGATGGTATTTTCTTGGAAAAGTTGAACAAATCACGACCAAGAAGCTAATTTAAAATTTGGATATCAAGTCTTTATTGCATGTTGTACTGAAATCCTTATTTCTTTTAATTTTTTTATTTAAGGATATACATTTAAGTGAAAATATTGTATATGGGATGCGCAAAATATAAACAAAATGATCGTATAATATTCTCTGCTCTCTCACGGTTGTATTTATATTTTTGTAGTGGATTACACTAAGACTTCGTATTACGTTGTCTAAATGGGCGAATTTCTTTGGATTTGCACTAAATGTTCTTGAATGTGGATGATTCAATTTGTGAATTGGGAAAGTCGATTAGACTTTAATTGTTCATAATTTGTTGATTTGTTATATGTATAATAATTTAGACTTTTGTTAACTTTGTGAGATTTTTTGCCGTCGTTGTGGAGAGGCGGCTGACGTTGACCTCTCCTTGTCGACCTGGGTTGGCGTCATCGGCAAGGGGTGGATGTTGTCGCAGGTCGAGATCGCGCAAAATGAATATTGTACATATAAAGGAATGTATATTTTTGGCGATTGGGATGGGGTTGTACTTTTTCTCTGTGGTGCGAAAACTGGATTAGATTTCGACGAGTGGTGTATGTGTGTGATTGGTTTACACAGGATGTGCGGCGAGGATGTGCTGCAGCTGTATTGCAGTGAATCTTTTTTGATATTTGGAGTGATTTGAATGGGTTTCGTTCATGGTGAGTAATGGCTCGGTGTCTGCGGTTTGTGGTGGTTGTTCGTTGAACGTTGTGTTTCTCAACTTGCGGAGAGTTGTGTTCATGTGTGTTCTGTCGTTACCTATATTTATAAGGTATTTTTGACTGTTTTGAGTTGTTTTGTTTAGGACTTGAGGTAGTTCTCATTTGTTAGTGTATGAGGGCGGATTTGCAGTTTTGTATTGAATCATTGCCTGAATGTTGGATTTGTATGTCCAAATTGGTTTCTTTGCTGAATGCTTCGGGTGTTTTTGTTGGAGTTTGCCGTCGATTTGGCGGGGGCCGAATCATTTTGGGAGTTTTGGTATGATCGGTCGTACGCTGCAGTTTTTGGGCTGTAGGGTTGCCATGGTTCGTTTGTGATCTGTCATGGATTCGTCACGGCTTTGTGAAGCATGGTTTTTGTTGAATGGTGGTGTTGGCAGGAGGTCGCTTGGTGGATGGTAGTGGTTTCATGGTTGGAAAATTCATGCCGTCTGTTGGGATCGTTTCGAGGTAATTTTAGCTCCTGGATGGACATTGCATAATTCTCTTGGTACATTTTACTACGATTGTTTGTAGAGGTGGTTTCTTCCACGCTTTGATTTCGGAGATTTTCGGAGAGAGCTATTTTGGTGATGTTCCTTCATCCTATTATTCAGCGTTTGTGTAATAAATTGATATATTTTTATTTTGGTTTGATTAGCGATAGAATTTTCCGTTTCCATATTTCTTCTGTGCATTGAGAATATAGTGTAGGTAATTTATGATTAGCTGTTTTCTATATTGTATTTCCTTCATAATCCATCATTTTTGCAAGATTAATTGCAACTATGTTGGAGTTGGTAACGAATCCTATTATTTACCGCAAAATTGCCTTTTTGTGACACTCAATGGGTTACTAGTATTTTCTCACAGCTTATTAGCGATATTTTTGCTTTATAAAAAGAAATATTATTTGCATTGGATTTGGGATTTTAACAATCTTAACATAAAGAATTGTTTATCGGCAACTTCGTTATATCTATGTAACTGAAAAGGTAGAAATATTTGATATAATTAATATAATTATTCAAAAGAAAGAGAAGGTTTGTATACTTCAATACACCAACGACTGGATGTTTGTCATAAAATGCAACGTTGCCAATCTTGACTGTTTTAGTACAAGAATTATTATTATTAATTCCCAATTTCAAATCAACCCTAAATATTAATCTACATGTACAGTGCCGAGCTATTATATTAAAATTATTCGGTTCTCAGGAAATCTCATTCAAATATATTTAATATACGAGTACATATTATCCCTCTTTTAAGATACTGGTACGATTTATATTTAATTATAAAAATTATAAAATAAACTTATTTATCATTCATTTTAGAATAAGTTTTTCTAATTTTATCTAGTTGCCTTTACTTAAATATTACTTTCCAGCAGGAAAGCCATTGATGACACACTAATTACTAATTTACGTTTGTTACCAGTCTGAGATGAATCGTTTATGACAAGTCTAATACGAGAATTAATTGTATGTGATATATCCCCAGCAAACGTAGAAGAAGTTCCAGAAATAGTGCAAAAGTAGTGATAAAAGTATTTGTTTCCTTGTGAAAAAGGATGGGCGTCGGGAAAAATTCATCAGTTTTATAAAAATTTTTAGTAAACATACGAAATTTTTGCTAATTCTAAATTATTTAGGATATTTTAATGGATGGATATTTTAAGGGATATTTGAATACAATCCGGTAGTTAATCTAGTTAATCTGTTTTTTTTTTTTTGCTATTTCGTGTTCGCCCAATTCAACGGTTAAATACTAATGAATTTTAGAGTTATTTTGAATATAGTTCAAATAACTTTGGTTTCAGGAAATTCTACTGTACGTTGCGGAGTTGCAGAATGATTAAATTAATAAATGTTTCAATTATTTAGGAAGCCGGAAAATATGAATTTAGAATTAAATTTCAGGAAATTTACAGATGCTTGTGAATTAATGCTTCATTGTAATTGCTGATTGTGTAGTTTAGAATTGTGTTGTCATTTTATTACTAACGACTTTACATAGGTGTCTGTAACGGGTCGAGTCAACCAATTTTGGTTAGGAAGCCGAAAAGTATTAATAGAATTAAATTTCAGGAAAATTCCAGATGCATGTGAAATAATAATATTTTTTCTTAGGTTGCGGTTTTAAAGAAGCAATTGTTGAAGACCAATACCATCGTTATCCATTAACCTATTAAGCCTTTATCCTTCATCTAATAGATTAGAATTGTGTTGTCTTTGTGTTACTAACTATCGGCTATACCTAGGTGTCTGTAACCGGGCCGATTCTGTCCCACTTAACTAACCTAGCCAATCCTTCGGTTTTGTTATGTGTAAAAAAGGGTGTTCGGTGGACCCGGCGTCATCCGGGAACTCAAGCCTAAGAACTTGGTCGTACATTCAAAATCAATCAATCAATCAATCAATTTTCTTCCTCGAAATACATACCATCAATCATATGAATAAATAATGGTGATGACGTGGGGTGTGGGGAGTTATATTTATTAAAACAATTAACTATTTGTAATGCCCAAACTCAACCCTAAATGCAGTCTTGGGGATATCTCGTGGGTTTACCTCTATCTGATGGAAACCAGATGCAAGGTCTAAAGCTGTAAAGTATAGGCATTTTCCTAGCTTGTCTAGTATATCCGTGATATTCGGTAATGGGTACCTATCAGAAATTGTTTTTTGTTTTGAGACTTGTATTAAACAAAACTATTTCTGCTTTGATAATACATATTTCAAATTCGCTGATGGTCTACCCATGGGCTCCCCTCTGTCACCTTTGTTAGCTGCAATTTTCATGAATTTCTTCGAACAAACGATTTTATCAAACAACAATCCGTATTTTCGTCATATAATCTTTTGGTATAGATATGTTGATGACATACTATGGCTATGGAATGGAACTGATAGACTGTTAAACTCATTCCTTACTTGGTTAAATTCTCAGTATCCCACCATTGATTTTACGATGAAAAGGGAAGAAAATAAAGGTATTAATTTTCTAGATATAACAATAACCAGGATTAATTCTTCTTTAGACTTCAAAATTTATCGGAAACCTACGTATACAGACGCTATTATCCCTAGTTCTTCAAACCATCCCCATAATATTAAAATGTCAGCTTTCCACTCACTTATAGATAGACTAATAAACATCCCTTTGACAAATACAAATTACGACATAGAGCTTAATATAATTCTACAAATAGCAACGAATAACGGATATGCAACTGACTATATTAAAGTTATTAAATAAAAAGCTAAAGCACAAAGCTCTAACGGGTATTTATCTACCGGATAATCCAACGCAGGAAAATTGGCGTCGCTTAGAGTATATAGGAAAAACTAGCCAACGGTTTAGCAACATCGTGTCCGATTTTACCAATATTAGTTTTGCTTTTTATAATAATAACACAATAAAGAAAATGGTTTTTAACAATAAACCTAGAGTTGATCGCCTTTTCAAGTCTGGTGTTTATAGGATTAATTGCAATGATTGTAGTTTCTCATATATTGGACAGACTGGTCGCAATTTTGGAGTTAGAGCTAAAGAACATTTATCTGGTTGCAATCAATCAACGTTCCATAATCATTTAACTTTAGAAAATCATACAGCTAGCTTAAACAATTTACACATATACAACCTAACAGCAGACGTTTAGACACCTTAGAATCTTACGAAATTCGAAAATCCATATTCCTATAACCAAAATATCCTTAACGAACAGAGAGAAATCCGTTTCTCACCAATTACAGATCCCGCCCTGTTTTATTCTCACGCTCTTAATAATATGACTAATACGTCGGGTAATTAAATGCACTTCAATATACCTTGAATTTTGTTACTCAACCGATAACTAATCGCTTACCTGCTATTCCACCCCCCCCCCCCCCTCCCTTTTTATTAGTAATTTTTCCGTGTAAACAACAGATGGTTGGAACGATCAATAGATTAATTTTTATTGCCTATTTTTTGTCCCTCCTTCTTTGATTTTATTTTGCTTATTTCTACTATTTATATATAACTAAATTTTTATTTTTACCAATCAGTAGATAATCCTGATGATGACCTAACAAGTCGAAATTAATCGAGTAATTTTTTAAACATTTTGGAAAAAAAAAATTTGTAACGGAATTAAACCTAATTCCGTTATCAACCCATCCCAACAAAATCTATTTCCTCATCGGCATGACCTCGAAGATAATATCTTCAACTACATTCCATTCAAACAAACGTCATGCCAGCCTTCTACATTTCTTCTTTGCCTTTATTTATAGTGGTATCATATGATTCATTCACTTTAGAATTTTTCATATGTGCCACAGTTAAGTAAACGCAGATATGTACATCAACGTAATTTGATTACGTTGCCTATGTACATAATAAATGTACTTGATCTATTTATTAGGTGAAGGACAATGACCGATGCAAATATTGAAAAGCTTTGTGGTTGTTGTTGTTCGAACTTCCTCAACGGATGGATTGAAGACAAAAAATACTTGCGCGTGGATCGAGTCAGCAAAATCGATGTCACGTTGCTGTACAATTTTCATAGGAATTTTTGTGATGAGATCGCATAAAATTTCCTATGAAACTCAAAATAGGTACGATATTTTTCTTGCTTGGGACAGTCAGTTTTGAAATAGACCAACGTGTGGTCGAGAATTGTGTTTTTTTGTATTTGAGTGAAATTGTGGTATTTTAAGTGTTTTTTTTGATTGGTGTGATTTTAAAATAAAATAGTTAAACTTAATAAACCGTGTTTGGTGTTCTTGTGTTTGTTTTAAAATTTTATTTTTGGTGTTTTTGCGGGCAGACTTTTTTTGTTTGGTAAGTAAAATGGTTTAACTAACAAACTAAATAATAATAGTGAGGTTGCTACCGGCAGAAGGTAATAAGAAATTGTTGACGCCGAGCGGCTCTTTTCTGTTACCAACCTAGATAGCATCCCACTATTAACCCCTCTTACTAACATTATTTTTTTTTTTAATTACAGCCGATGGGCCAGAATGTTTTAATTAGTTTAGTTAGATTAGGGTAAAATGTTTAGATAAACATTTTACCTATACAACCACGGTCAGTTTTGCCCAAGCGATGGGCTGGTAGGCTACCCACTACTTCGGGGTCCGATACCCCACTTTTCCTTTTTTTATGTTTGTTTTTTTTTTGATGCGGTTATCTAGGCTGTTACCGGTGCACCCCCATCCCCACGACCGATTAACCTCTCCCGACTGAGCTACGGGTTAATGCCGCTGGGGATTAATACAGGCAAAAATCTATGAAACTGGGTTAACTTTAGCAGTAGCTAAAGTTTAACCCGTTTCAAGTGGCGCCCAAATGGAGCACAACATCTGTTCCACAATTAATTAAAATATTTATGTAGGCACCACTTTTTCAAGTGGCGCCCAAACATCGGGCCGGAAATTCGGTCAAATTAAAGTTTTTTTTAGTGAAAAAAGTGATTTAAGTGTTAAACAGTGTAATGAATCTCTAGTGAATAGAATAAGAAGTTTTTTTTGTGCGAGTATGGCTGCGGTCATGCCTTTTCGGTGTGCCTGACCTAATTCTGGGTGGGTCGTACACACACAAATCAATTTCTTAAATTATCGTTTTTCTGTACCGGATCTCCGAATATTCAGTTCGCCTGTGGCAAGTCCCAACCCGCACTCCGGGGGGTGAACTGGTATTTGTGGTGGTACATGGAACTCGGCGATCCATTCTTTTTACAACAGTTCATATGCACCAACAAAAATGTTGTGCGGTTTTCGTGTACCTTGTACAACGTACAATTTTGCAATTCTACACTGGCAAGGGTGAGTGATGCGATCCCTGAAGTAATGAGCATATCCCTTTCCTGCCAAGCGACGATCTTGGGTGGTATAAAGGGCTGCTCATTCTCAGGTAAATTGACACATCATTCCGCATCCCAGCTGGAATTGTAAAATTTAACCCCTAACCATCCCCCGTTTAGTGGCAACAATTTGGCTTGTGGCTAGAATTTACCACAGGTTAAGTTTTATCATATTTTAAATTCGATAAAAATGGAATTTCCAATCTATGATTTTATATTTAAGTTTTCGCGTACTTTCCACTTCGGTTTAAAATTTTAAATATCATCCCTCGGGATGGGGTCGCCAGTCCTCTCATTGTTAGGTTAGGTACATCCAGGATACAATTCACCCGATTGGTCACACTTAGGTGTCTGCAAGTGGATGTGCATGAATACAAGTTGGTCTTAAATCGGATAAATTGCGATCGTAAAATCATGGAAATTCGCAACAACAGCCGGCGAGTTGTTGTTCCCAGTGAAGTGAGCGGTTCGGCCTGCCACTCACACAGTCAGGTCGTCTTCTAAGGTAGAATTGAATGATGACTGTGAATTATGAGGGCAAGAGAAGTGTCTTACTTAACTGGGTAATTTAATGAAATATGAAAATGTTTTCACCAGGGCAATGAGTCTCACTCTCGTTATATATGGAGTTACGAATGCCATTGCTGATTTGGGTTAATATTTCATATTTTATCAGTTCAATTCGGTTTTAATTTCCCTTTTTCCTATCCTTGTTTGACCCAAGTAGTGGAAATTAACCATCACCTCGTTGCGGGGGTGAAATTGACTGTGGTTGTATATATATTTAGAATTAATTTTTTGTTGTAATAAGATGTTAGGTTTATAATAATTACAATTTTTTTTATAAATAAGTTATAGTTAGGAACTCTGTCTAAGGATGGAGTTCAACATAGAAAAATTGAGCGAGGAGGAGTTGCGTATAGAGCTTGAGGTGCGCAACCTGGTAGTTAAGGCGAATCAGGAAGTATCCCAAATCTTAAAGCAAGTATTAATTCGCAGATTAGAAGTAGAGCGTGAAGATTCATTTCTAGCGCCATTTAAGGCACATGTCGCCGCGCAAAAACAACCGCAGCGTGAGATAGAGACATGTACCAAGAAACTTCTACAGCTGTGTCAGGGTATGGTCGAGAATCTAAGGAACATTACCGCTGTGGCCGATTGGTTGCCCGAGGCGATGGCAAAATTGGTGCATATCCAGGGTAGAACCAATCGGGTAACTAAAACCCAAGAGTCCTTTAAGATGTTCGAGAGCTTAGATGAAGCTGTAACTGAAAGTGGAAGGACAATATCCCGGATCAAACGGGGAAGTTTGACTTTTAAGCAAGCTCAAGAAGAATTGGAGGGTTTGGTCATCACAATACCTGAACAAGAGGCCAAAGCGTGTTTTAGGGAACCAGAGGAGGTTCAAAAATTGCCACCAAATAGTACGTTAACTGATTCTGCGTCGAGTGCGTACTATAAAAATGAGCACGCGCAACTACAACATCTCAGGCTATTGCGAAAATTGCAAAAGAAACAATGCCTGTTGAATAAATCAGTAGTGATTTCATCGCCAGTATCACGAATACCTCATCCAACCGATTCATATAATTCGGATAAAATAGCATCAGAAAGATCATTACCGAAACACACGGATGTAACAGAGGATTATCAGACAGTGGTAAGTATAGATAGCACTAGACCATCGCCACAAGCATCACAAACAACGTTACAATGTTAAATGTTAAATTCAAATAGCGTATGCAGTGGGACTGACATAACATAAAATAGCTCACCGTCAATCGGCATCTTATTAGAAGAGAATAAAAGTCTGTCGGAAGGTGTAGTTGATCAAGTTGGTGAACAGCAAACGGTACACCAATTACTTGATGAAATACCATTTCAAGACTCTAAATTTGTTTTATTATCTACATCACAGCAAAAAATTGCTAATGAAACAGAATTAGATCATAGTAATACACTGCCAGAGATGATTACGAACAGTAAGGAAAGGCGTGTAAATAATCGTTGGGTTTTGGTTAATACGATACCTCCAAAAGATGAATTATCAATTTTGGCACCTTTACCAAACAATAAGACTTCGGAATCTAACTTTCGGAAGTTATCTATCAAATTAGGTAATAAAATCAGAATGAGAGTCTCAAGAAACAAAAAAAGCTCACCTCACAGAAAGAAAAAGAGGTGTAAAACTCACAAACGATTGCCATATAGAGACCGCAAGAGACAATTTAGGATCGTATGGACATCGAGGCGATTCATAATCCAATATTTTGACACCAACAAAATATTTTGCAAGGCAGAGTTTGGCCATAGGGAGTTCGTAAGGTATTTAACTCTTACACACGTGTACAAACTGTATTTTAACCGGAAGTTTTTAGCGATGACTCTGCATCGAAATTGGAAGCGCCGCCGTAGAAAACACAAATGCGTACCTCATCCACTTTCCCATTAGATCATCTATGTATAGTCGGGCATTTGCATAGATAATGTAATGGTAAAGTGAAGGCTGGTATATCACGCGCGATATTATGAATATACCAGCGTCGTTAGTTAAGTCAATAGCAATTAGGAAAGTATAATATTAAGTTCAATTTAAAGAAAGGAGGAGGTTAGCCCAACCCCATTCAGATTAGTTAGCAAAGTGGGATTGAGGTAGCGCCATCTACTATAGTATATAGTTGGTAGGTTAAGTATAAAATTTATAAAATGTCATTGAAATTGTAGAGTTATTCATATCAATTTTTAAGAATAGCAGGAACCAGCACAGCAGACCAGGAGAAAGTGTACATCAAAACTGCCAACAGCAAAACCATCAAAACGCACTAATGTCACACTGCTCAAAAACATCACGAATGTATCACAGCAACAAAAGCAACCAAACCGTTAAAAATAAACTTTCGTTGACACTACCATAAACATAAGAGTGTTTCCTTTGTTTTATTACATTTGCTGCTGTACAGACATAAAATCATCCTGCGCAGATGACGATTCCAAAATCACGTGTAACTAGGCATATCTGTCTGAGGAATTTTTTCGGCAAGTGAAATAACGATGACAAGTCAACACTTCATTATAAGTTGAATCTAAATATCCAGACTCCATGACCACCGATGATCACAATCATAAATCACCTTTGTGCAGCTGTACATGGAGATGCAATATACACTGACGGATGTCGAGCAAAACACATGTAAGCCTTTTTGTCGTGTGAACCGTCGTTAATGCAAACACTCCTGTAACTCCCAAAATAATTAGGATGCAGACCAAATAAGATTGTCGAAAGCACTAGAGGATGAGAGCTGTAAAAATTGATTGATTGATTGATTGATTTTGAATGTACGACCAAGTTCTTAGGCTTGAGTTCCCGGATGACGCCGGGTCCACCGTACACCCTTTTTTACACATAACAAAACCGAAGGATTGGATAGGTTAGTTAAGTGGGACAGAATCGGCCCGGTTACAGACACCTAAGTATAGCCGATAGTTAGTAACACAAAGACAACACAATTCTAATCTACTAGATGAAGGATAAAGGCTTAATAGGTTAATGGATAACGATGGTATTGGTCTTCAACAATTGCTTCTTTAAAACAGCAACCTAAGAAAAAATATTATTATTTCACATGCATCTGGAATTTTCCTGAAATTTAATTCTATTAATACTTTTCGGCTTCCTAACCAAAATTGGTTGACTCGACCCGTTACAGACACCTATGTAAAGTCGTTAGTAATAAAATGACAACACAATTCTAAACTACACAATCAGCAATTACAATGAAGCATTAATTCACAAGCATCTGGAAATTTCCTGAAATTTAATTCTAAATTCATATTTTCCGGCTTCCTAAATAATTGAAACATTTATTAATTTAATCATTCTGCAACTCCGCAACGTACAGTAGAATTTCCTGAAACCAAAGTTATTTGAACTATATTCAAAATAACTCTAAAATTCATTAGTATTTAACCGTTGAATTGGGCGAACACGAAATAGCAAAAAAATAAAAAAAACAGATTAACTAGATTAACTACCACCGGATTGCATTCAAATATCCCTTAAAATATCCATCCATTAAAATATCCTAAATAATTTAGAATTCGCAAAAATTTCGTATGTTTACTAAAAAAATTTTAAAACTGATGAATTTTTCCCGACGCCCATCCTTTTTCACAAGGAAACAAATACTTTTCTCACTACTTTTGCACTAGTTCTGGAACTTCTTCTACGTTTGCTGTGGATATATCACATACAATTAATCTCAGACATGACACATGCGACTCGTCTATGACTTGTCACCTCGTATTAGACTTGTCATAAACGCTTCATCTCAGACTGGTAACAAACGTAAATTAGTAATTAGTGTGTCGTCAATGGCTTTCCTGCTGGAAGGTAATATTTAAGTAAAGGCAACTAGATAAAATTTGAAAAAATTATTCTAAAATGAATGATAAATAAGTTTATTTTATAATTTTTATAATTAAATATAAATCGTACCAGTATCTTAAAAGAGGGATAATATGTACTCGTATATTAAATATATTTGAATGAGATTTCCTGAGAACCGAATAATTTTAATATAATAGCTCGGCACTGTACATGTAGATTAATATTTAGGGTTGATTTGAAATTGGGAATTAATAATTATAATTCTTGTACTAAAACAGTCAAGATTGGCAACGTTGCATTTTATGACAAACATCCAGTCGTTGGTGTATTGAAGTATACAAACCTTCTCTTTCTTTTGAATAATTATATTAATTATATCCAATATTTCTAGCTTTTCAGTTACAAAGATATAACGAAGTTGCCGATAAACAATTCTTTATGCTAAGATAGTTAAAATCCCAAATCCAATGCAAATAATATTTCTTTTTATAAAGCAAAAATATCGCTAATAAGCTGTGAGAAAATACTAGTAACCCATTGAGTGTCACAAAAAGGCAATTTTGCGGTAAATAATAGGATTCGTTACCAACTCCAACATAGTTGCAATTAATCTTGCAAAAATGATGGATTATGAAGGAAATACAATATAGAAAACAGCTAATCATAAATTACCTACACTATATTCTCAATGCACAGAAGAAATATGGAAACGGAAAATTCTATCGCTAATCAAACCAAAATAAAAATATATCAATTTATTACACAAACGCTGAATAATAGGATGAAGGAACATCACCAAAATAGCTCTCTCCGAAAATCTCCGAAATCAAAGCGTGGAAGAAACCACCTCTACAAACAATCGTAGTAAAATGTACCAAGAGAATTATGCAATGTCCATCCAGGAGCTAAAATTACCTCGAAACGATCCCAACAGACGGCATGAATTTTCCAACCATGAAACCACTACCATCCACCAAGCGACCTCCTGCCAACACCACCATTCAACAAAAACCACGCTTCACAAAGCCGTGACGAATCCATGACAGATCACAAACGCAGCCCAAAAACTTAAGCGTACGACCGATCATACCTAAACTCCCAAAATGATTCAGCCCCCGCCAAATCGACGGCAAACTCCAACAAAAGCACCCGAAGCATTCAGCAAAGAAACCAATTTGGACATACAAATCCAACATTCAGGCAATGATTCAATACAAAACTGCAAATCCGCCCTCATACACTAACAAATGAGAACTACCTCAAGTCCTAAACAAAACAACTCAAAACAGTCAAAAATACCTTATAAATACAGGTAACGACAGAACACACATGAACACAACTCTCCGCAAGTTGGGAAACACAACGTTCAACGAACAACCACCACAAACCGCAGACACCGAGCCATTACTCACCCTCAAACCCATTCAAATCACTCCAAATATCAAAAAAGATTCACTGCAATACAGCTGCAGCACATCCTCGCCGCACATCCTGTGTAAACCAATCACACACATACACCACTCGTCAAAATCTAATCCAGTTTTCGCACCACAGAGAAAAAGTATAACCCCCTCCCAATCGCCAAAAATATACATTCCTTTAATGTACAATATTCATTTTGCGCGATCTCGACCTGCGATAACATCCACCCCTTGCCGATGACGCCAACCCAGGTCGACAAGGAGAGGTCAACGTCAGCCGCCTCTCCACAACGACGGCAAAAAATCTCACAAAGTTAACAAAAGTCTAAATTATTATACATATAACAAATCAACAAATTATGAACAATTAAAGTCTAATCGACTTTCCCAATTCACAAATTGAATCATCCACATTCAAGAACATTTAGTGCAAATCCAAAGAAATTCGCCCATTCAGACAACGTAATACGAAGTCTTAGTGTAATCCACTACAAAAATATAAATACAACCGTGAGAGAGCAGAGAATATTATACGATCATTTTGTTTATATTTTGCGCATCCCATATACCATATTTTCACTTATACGTATATCCTTAAATAAAAAAATTAAAAGAAATAAGGATTTCAGTACAACATGCAATAAAGACTTGATATCCAAATTTTAAATTAGCTTTTTGGTCGTGATTTGTTCGACTTTTCCAAGAAAATACCATCTACTCATATAACGAAATTCAACAAAATCACTGTGTACATAAAAAACTATAAACAATACGTATGCGAGAGAAAAAACAAAATTATAAAAGTTAGAGACCACGACAGTATTTTTCATAGAAACAGATTACATAGAATGAATGCTAGCAACTGTCGTCACAAACTGTTTCATACCACAGCAACACAAATAACTCATCCATACGATTCATTGATTATTATGTAATAAAATATAATGTATAATGTAAAATAAAGTAATAAAAATAACACTTATCTTAAGCATCCTTTGTAATCAAAAAAGTCCTACAAATTGAATATTAACATACAATGCGTACGATGCATTCAAACAACGGTGTCGAAAAACATATAAACGAAATTTTTATATACATATCCCACACCATTGCAAGCGCACCGCACACAAATTAATATATTAACACAATACGTATGACTTTTCACTTTACTTATTACTTCTTTACACACAAATTATTATTAATATTATTATTTATTTATTTCATAAGACATATATTAATAAATAATATTATGATTAATATTATAATTAATCAATTATTAACACATATTTAAACTATTTATTTATTTATTTAAAGGAGAGACAAAAATCACGTCTTTCCTTTACGACGTTCAATCGCCGACCACTAGAGGATGAGAGCTGTAAAAATATCACAAAATCAGTTCCAGTGAAAAAGGAACAAGTCATATTTGTTGTTCGACAAGACATCAATTTTATACCAAAATACGATGAAGCCTAATTCTTAGATTTAGAAAAACCGCGCAAATGAAGCTGATTATGCGATGTAAACGGATAAGCTTATCGAAAAGTCGCCATATGTCGAGCACAACAAAAATCATTTGCAGTATTTGCCAAGTCTCTAGTGAACGAGCAATGCATGCAACGGGTGTTATCAAATGCGGGTTATCTAGACCTGATGTCCCAGGAGATTACCAGATCAGCATCTGTAAAGTCACGAGAGCCCAAGTAGTTAAGCGTCGCAAAAGCAACAGAACTCTCAATATCTCTGTTATTACGCTTAAAATCATACAACTGCGCTAACGCCACAGCGCTGCGCCAATTAAGAATCGGTCCAAGATAAACGTTAAATAGTCGGATGTCAAGAGTATGTGTGATATTTCGTGCGTATTTCAACAAAGGGTAACCATCAAGAGATCCTCACTGGTAATGACATTAACGGCTGCTGCTTAGTGAACTACGTTTACAATAACTGCTATTCTTTAGAAGTTTTTGTTTCAATTACATTCAAATCGTAAATAGAAACAAAAATGTTTTGTTGATTGAATCTAAAATTGAACAGTCAAAATACGTAAATTAGTTACAATAATTAGAATTTTCTTTAAAACAAAAATTTTTTACAATTTCGAAAATTAAATAATTAGGAAATATATGTATACGAGTATATATAATAATAGCCCATAGTATTTAGTCTTAGTAATTAAGAATTTTAAGATAAGTGCCCGGCTTTGAGACTATCTCAGGGTGTGGGGCGTCCGCCATGTTGGGCTGTTCAAAGACTGAAACTCCCCACCATGTCCGTTCCTAATAGAGCATGAGATCTCTTGTCATCTCAGGGTATGGGTTTTCCCCACGCTGTAACGGAATTAAACCTAATTCCGTTATCAACCCATCCCAACAAAATCTATTTCCTCATCGGCATGACCTCGAAGATAATATCTTCAACTACATTCCATTCAAACAAACGTCATGCCAGCCTTCTACATTTCTTCTTTGCCTTTATTTATAGTGGTATCATATGATTCATTCACTTTAAAATTTTTCATATGTGCCACAGTTAAGTAAACGCAGATATGTACATCAACGTAATTTGATTACGTTGCCTATGTACATAATAAATGTACTTGATCTATTTATTAGGTGAAGGACAATGACCGATGCAAATATTGAATAGCTTTGTGGTTGTTGTTGTTCGAACTTCCTCAACGGATGGATTGAAGAAAAAAATACTTGCGCGTGGATCGAGTCAGCAAAATCGATGTCACGTTGCTGTACAATTTTCATAGGAATTTTTGTGATGAGATCGCATAAAATTCCCTATGACACTCAAAATAGGTACGATATTTTTCTTGCTTGGGACAGTCAGTTTTGAAATAGACCAACGTGTGGTCGAGAATTGTGTTTTTTTGTATTTGAGTGAAATTGTGGTATTTTAAGTGTTTTTTTTGATTGGTGTGATTTTAAAATAAAATAGTTAAACTTAATAAACCGTGTTTGGTGTTCTTGTGTTTGTTTTAAAATTTTATTTTTGGTGTTTTTGCGGGCAGACTTTTTTTGTTTGGTAAGTAAAGTGGTTTAACTAACAAACTAAATAATAATAGTGAGGTTGCTACCGGCAGAAGGTAATAAGAAATTGTTGACGCCGAGCGGCTCTTTTCTGTTACCAACCTAGATATCATCCCACTATTAACCCCTCTTACTAACATTATTTTTTTTTTAATTACAGCCGATGGGCCAGAATGTTTTAATTAGTTTAGTTAGATTAGGGTAAAATGTTTAGATAAACATTTTACCTATAACCACGGTCAGTTTTGCCCTAGCGATGGGCTGGTAGGCTACCCACTACTTCGGGGTCCGATACCCCACTTTTCCTTTTTTTATGTTTGTTTTTTTTTGATGCGGTTATCTAGGCTGTTACCGGTGCATCCCCATCCCCACGACCGATTAACCTCTCCCGACTGAGCTACGGGTTAATGCCGCTGGGGATGAATACAGGTAGCGGCAAAAATCTATGAAACTGGGTTAACTTTAGCAGTAGCTAAAGTTTAACCCGTTTCAAATTTTGTGCGAAATAATAAACAAGTGTTTTAATGTGTTTATTAAGTGTTAATGTGTTTCGCCAAGTACCAACGCATAGTGTTAAAAGTATGAAATTATCTTTGCTAGAATATATACCTTCTGGTATGATTAGATTTCCACGAATTTGTTTTTGAAAAAATCTGAGGTTTTTGCTTAATGGAAGTATTCTTTAGTTTTGTTGTTATTAATTTAGAGTGGTTTCATACGCGCTTTTCCACTACCAAAATTATTTTGTCGATCAATAAATAAATAATTAACCTAAGGTTTTGGATGTTGGCCATTTACTCAAATTTAAACATAAGGCTAGTGCTGACTACTTGGCCAACATACACCATATCACGCACCTTCTCGAACCATCAATCGAACCAATTTCCGGCCCAGGAAATTTACAGACAGCATTTCAGTATATTTGTATTTGTTTTACATAAACAACAAATAAACGAAAAAAACTGAGGTGAGAAATTTGTTGTTGCTTTTATTATAAAAATCGTCTTATCTCTGTATAATATGTAAAATCTAGGTTGGAATAGAATAGTTTTGTAGAAATGATAAATAAAATTCCTGCGATGAAAAAACTGGGATAACTCCCAATGCTTAATTAATAAGTAAGAATTTGTTTCAATAAGAATAAGTTCTTATTAAAAAAAATATACAGGGTGAGTATTTTAATAAATGCCAGGCTTTTATCTCGGAAACGGCGCAAGATAGGAGAAAATTACTTATAATGAAAATTGTTCGACGTAGACGTTTAATGGTAGAGATATTGACGAGTTTTTTTTTTCAAATTAGAACCTATACTTTTGAGTGTACTTTTTGATTAAGCAGTTAAAAATAAATGAGCACCGACCAAATGGCATAGTGGTTAAAGCTTTGGAGTTTGGATCGGGAGGTACCGGGTTCGAATCCCGATAGGGGCAGGATGCAAAGGGAATTTTCATCAACAAATTACGATTTGGGATGAGAAGGAACACATCTATGACCCCCTGTTGGAGTGCGGGGCTCACGGGCCGACCCATCTTCCATGCCAGTATAGGCTGGCATGGAGCTATGCAATGTGCAGATGGTAATAAAATCGGACCTATATTCGTACGTCCTCGAATTGGCCAATACAGGCGTAAAGGTAAGGACGTAAATAAGCGAACCGCGAAAGAGTAGGGAGAGCTTCGGCCCCAGAACAAATCAGGGAAAATAAAAAAATAAAAAAATAAAAATAAAAAATAAAAAAATAAATAAATAAATGAATCAATTCCGTTTGCAAATGCAAAATTTTTCGTAAAGTCTATGGTTTCAGAGATATGAGCGAAAATATCTACATAAAGCAAAACATTTTTCTCTAACATAAAACAATGTTTCCTTGCGAAGAGAATTAAAAATAAATAAAATCAATTTGCCTTTGACTTATTAAGCAAATTTTTAATTTAGACACTATTAAGTCAAAGAATAATTCACTTTATATATTTTCGTTACAACGAAGCAGCGTTTGAAGTCAAAGAATAATTCACTTTATATAAAATATTATTTTTAAAGACATTTCACAATGTTTACGACTTTTTTTAAGTCAGTGAAAACAAAGAGGGCATTTACTCACAATATATCTACCACAAAAAGTAGAAAAATTCACTTCCCCCCATTTTTAACCACAGGGTTCTTGTGTAAAGATACACAACCCTTACAGAAATGAGAACTTTCTTAAGTTTCTTCTTTGGCAGTTAGGTTTCGTACTTATAAAAAGTTGGTCTACTCATCAGGTTGCAACGACCAAACTGCAAGAATTAAACTCTCGCTTTGTACCTATGATACAACACAAGAACTTATCGATTTGGCGAATTACATCACCAAATCAAAAATACTGTTAAAGTTAGCCGAAAGTTTCCAGCCAAAAGGTAATGCAGATAGTGTATTTGCTATCCCAGGCAAAAGGTAATGCAGATAGTGTCCTTGCTATCCCAGCCGAAAGATGAGAATGCAGATGTTGTTTTTCCTATCCAAGCAATGCATCCATTACTATCTAATTTGCATACAGTTAGCATCCATTTTGTTGAGAAATTCTGAAGGGGATACAGGGGTGTAATTTTGCAAAAATTCGGTAATTCAACATATCCAAAATTCATTGAATGGCCTGTCGTTCAAGATTAACGTGCTTTGTCATTGATGCCACTATGGTTATTTGATAGGCCATAATGTTGGTTAACTTCGGCCTAATTGTGGAGAAATTCTGAAGGGGATGCAGGTGTGTAATTTAGCACAATTTCGCTAATTCATCGCTAAGTCAATATATTGAAAATGCATTGCTTTGTCATTGATGCCACTATGGTTATTTGATTAGCCATAATGTTGGTCAACTTCGGCCCAATCGTGGAGAAGTTCTGAAGGGGATGCAGGGGTGTTGGAAAATTTGCTCATTTATTAGAATTTTATAATAAATGGCAGTTAAGGTATTTGTTAACAATTTTATTAAATAAAAATCACAAGATAAATTTATGTTTTACTTTTTAGGTTTATTCCCAATCACACAATGTTTTCTTTAAAAACAAAGAAATGAATTTACCTTTGGGTTTTGGTAACAGCTAATCGCCAAAAATAACATCAAAATCCGCGTCGCTGGTTGTCGCTTGTTGGTTTTGTGTTCGATGTGAATGGTTTCGTAGTCGCCAAAAGAATAGAAAGAATTTTTGATTTGGAGGTGCCAAGTCACTTCTATGTTCTCCTTCAAAAATTCCCTCTCCATGATTCGACATTT
Source organism: Nephrotoma guestfalica (assembly GCA_963691935.1). NCBI lineage: Eukaryota > Metazoa > Arthropoda > Insecta > Diptera > Tipulidae > Nephrotoma > Nephrotoma guestfalica. The sequence continues at coordinate 136,775,532 of OY829914.1, forward strand.
TTCAAACTCTCACTTGTACTAAAATGTCCCGCGCAATTCTTTTCATAGATCGAAATCAACTCATTGCTGAATAAATTTATTCTAGTACATTTTGTCATCATGAAAATAACACGATTGTTTTGATCTTATTTTTGGCAATTAGTGAAACGGGAATAATCTCGATCATATGTTTATGTTTCTGTTTATATTAAAAAAAATACAAACAAAAAATAAATATAGTGTTATAAAAGTGAATCAAGTTGTAAGTTAACAAAAAAAAAATAAAAAAAAAAATTAGATTAATAGCCTAGTGCAATAAAATATTAAATAATAATTTTAAATTAAAGTGACAATAATTCAACCCAAAGGCAAATAAGATAAGTTTGATTTTATATAATTCAAGTTTGTTTAAATTAATGTTATAATATTTCGTTGTTGTATTTTAGGTTGTCATCATTAACATAGTCCCAACCGTTGACGAATACACAATAATTTCGTCAACTAGATTATGAATCGATGGGAAGTTTACAAAGTTTAGTAATGGGCCTCTTTAAAATATTTAATGCTGTTTTGAGAGTAACGACTCTAGTTAGCCCCTTCTCATCTGGATGAACTTCATTAACTCTACCCATCGCCCATTTACATGAAGGTAGGTTATCCTCTTGAATTAACACTAAATCTTCAATTTTTATGTTTTCTTCTGACGTTTTCCATTTGTTTCTTTGCTGTAGGTTATTGAGGTAATCCTTGTGAAATCGTTTCCAAAAACTTTGGGTTCTCTGCTCTACTTGCTGCCATCTAGTTAAGCGGGATGTCGCCATGTCACCTAAATCATGTTCAGGTACGGATGCTATGGATGATCCTATCAAAAAATGGGCCGACGTGAGTGCTTCGAATGAATCATCATCTCCAGAAATAGGGCAAAGTGGTCTGGAATTCAATATCCCTTCGATTTGACACAAAAGAGTGGCCATCTCCTCAAACGTTAAATGACAGTTTCCAGCAACTCTGGCAAGATGATTCTTAACTGACTTCACAGCTGATTCCCATAGACCTCCGAAGTGAGGAGCAGCAGGAGGTATATGATGCCAATTTATTTGATGGTGAGCACAAAATTCTGTAATAACTAAATTATTAGTTTTTAAGTTATTAAATTGATATACCTCTTTAAGCTTCCGGTTCGCTCCAATAAAATTGGTACCGTTGTCTGAATATATGTCGCTTGGAACATTTCTTCTCGCCGAGAACCGCTTTAATGCTGCGATAAAGGCATCGGTAGTTAGTTCAGTCACCGCTTCTATATGTATCGCCTTAGTGACCATGCAGACAAAAATTGCGATGTAACCCTTAATCATTTTTGCTCCACGTCCTCTCTTGCTGGCTAAGGTGATGGGACCGGCATAATCAATACCACATTTGGAAAAAGGTCTCGCTGGTGTTATTCGGACGGATGGTAGATCTCCCATAAGCTGCTTTGCTGTTTTTGCTCTAGCTTTGAAACATTGGATGCATTTTCTTACTTCGTTTCTTACAACTGCTCTGCCTTTCACGATCCAATAATTTTCACGGATGAGATGGAATGTATGGGATGGGCCAGGATGAAGATACTTTTTATGGAAAAAGGAGATTATCATTCTACTAAGGATATGGGAATTAGGTAGAATGATCGGGTGTTTAAAATCATATGAATTCAATGAATTCTTCAACCGGCCACCGACGCGTAGCAGACCATGCTTATCTAAAAATGGCGTGAGTGATGCTAATTTATTATTACTGGATAGCGTTTCTTTTTTATTTAATGTCTGTATTTCACTTGAATATTCTTTGTTTTGTATCCATTTTATGAAATTTACAGTGGCTTTATTAATTTCTTCCAAAGTTATTCCTGAAGTTTTCCTTATTTCCTTCTTGATCTTAACGTTGTCAATAAATCGAATAATAAAACATAAGATTCTGATGGCCTTACTGAAGGAAAACGTTTTGTTTAAGATCGCTTCATATATTTCACTACCGTTATATGAACATTGTAAAGAAAAAAGCTTTGCTGAAGGCGGCTTCTTTTTCATCTCGCAAATTGTGCCGTCATAGTACACCTCCGTCTTCTCAATTGGCCAAGTTTCTTCCGGTTGAATTAACCACGGCGGCCCATGCCACCATTGATGGAGCAATAGAAGTTTAGATGGCAATACACCTCTCGAAGCGTAATCGGCTGGATTACTCGCGGATTTAATATGGTTCCAGTGATTCCTTGGTAATAATCCCTGTATCTCAGAAACGCGATTGGCGACTAAAGTTTTCCATTTAGTTGGATGATCTGATAACCATGCTAGTACAATTGTAGAATCTGTCCAACCATACAGAAGTATATTATCGGGGAGCGTTTGCCTTACTGCATTTATTAATTTAGCCAAAAGATGAGCACCGCATAGTTCTAATCTAAGTAGCGAAATTTGCTTGATAGGAGCTACTTTTGTTTTTGATGTTACGAGCTCAACTTGAATTTTTCCATTTTCATCCTTGAACCGGCTATACAATACTGCTGAATAAGCTCGTTCACTCGCATCACAAAAGCCATGGATCTGCATATCCTTTCGATTTAGATGTCGTGATATTTTGAGCTGTTCAATTTGCGGAAGCTCAGCTTTTCATTGATTCCACACGAGAGCGATGTCATCTGGTAGTTTATTATCCCATTCTGATTTCCTTAACCATAGTTTTTGATATAGAATTTTGGCCATTATAATAGATGGAGATAATAATCCAAGTGGATCGAAAATTCTTGATGCGTTAGAAATTAATGTTCGCTTTGTCGGAATCGTTTCTTCAGGTAAATTAACTTTGAAAGATAGTTGATCACATTTAGGATCCCACTGAAGACCTAATATTTTGGTGGGTGAATTTGCCTCTTCAATGGAAAACTTCGCTTCTTCGCTCTGGCATGAAGTTTGATCCAACAGTTCAGCAAAGTTTGATCTCCATTTTCGCAAATTAAATCCTCTTAATTGCAGTACGAAATTTAGCTTTTCTTTCAAGTATTTCGCTTTCTCGATGGTATCGGCGCCGGAAAGATAATCATCAATATAAAATTTGGTTGTGATTTCATCAGCAATTAACGGATATTCGTCTCGAAAATCAATCGCCGTCTGTTGTAGAGATCTGATAGCTAAGAAAGCTGAACTAGCCATCCCAAAGGTCACTGTTGTTAACTTGTAATGCGTTAAAGGCTCATTCTCATTATTTCGCCATAGGATTCGCTGATAATCTTGGTGTTCCTCGGCTACGATGACTTGCCTGTACATATTTTCGATGTCGGCTGTTAGTGCAATTTTATTGTAACGAAATCTTAACAAAGTCATCCATAATGTTGGTTGTATTGTTGGTCCGACCATGAGTAAGTCATTGACTGATGTGCCATTGGTGGTCTTGCTGGAACCATCAAATACGACTCGCAATTTCGTTGTTGTACTCTCATTCTTCGTTACGCCATGATGCGGTAAATAGTAGCTGGTTGTAGATATCTGCTTTAATGCTTTACACGGAATCTCTGTCAAATGGCCTAACGTAAGGTATTCACTTATAATTTGAGCATAGTCCGATTTTAATTTAGGATCGCGATTAAGTCTTTCTTCTAAATTAAAAAATCGTTTTTTGGCGATATTAAGTGAGTTCCCCAAAGGTATAGATTCATTTTTGAACGGCAATTTCACAATATATTTACCGCTTCTATGTCGCAAAAAATTTGATTTGAAATGATCTTCACATTCGACTTCTTCTTTGGAAAATGGATTACAGTTGGGAATTTCTTCCATCTCCCAAAATTGTTTAAGGGTTTCATCGATGTTTAGGCCAATATGATACCCTTGATACCCTTGATTTCGAAAAATTACACCCCTGCATCCCCTTCAGAATTTCTCCACGATTGGGCCGAAGTTGACCAACATTATGGCCTATCAAATAACCATAGTGGCATCAATGACAAAGCACGTTAATCTTGAACGACAGGCCATTCAATGAATTTTGGATATGTTGAATTACAGAATTTTTGCAAAATTACACCCCTGCATCTCCTTCTGAATTTCTCCACGATTGGGCCGAAGTTGACCAACATTATGGCCTATCAAATAACCATAGTGGCATCAATGACAAAGCACGTTAAACTTGAACGACAGGCCATTCAATGCATTGTTACGACTGTACTGTCGCAACTGCGTTCTTTGTCCTAATTGATTCTCATCGGTTGGTTTACGTAACGTTTCTTTACCCGGGTTTTTTTATTTTTTTATATCTAAACGCGGTTAATGGTGGATGGATTCCTGTGTGTTTCTTTCTGTTTGGTTGGTAGTGATTGTACGAAAATGGGAGAGAGGAAGAGCGATGTACATCGAGTGGTGTGTAAAGCAAGACATTTCATAAGAATGTTTTTTTTTTATGCCTCTCGTTTACATCAATGCGAATTGATGTAAACGAGAGACAGAGAAAAAAGACGATTCTCCTGGAATGTTTTGCGCGTCGTTGGTGCGGCGTAAGAGTTTGGGATTTTTGTCAAAGAAAGTCGAGTGGATATGCGTCAAGTGTGACGTTCTAGCATTTGAATGTGAAAAAGTTGTTTAGTTTTGATATGAGTTTAGTGATAAACATTTTTATGATAAAGAAAATAAATAAAATAAAACGATAACAACTACTAAATTACTCGTTTAATAATTTATATTAATGATCATAGATAATTAGTAGTTATATATATTTAAAATTGGAAAATAGTTCGCAAAACCATAAAAAAAAAAAACGTGGATTAATCGAATAATTTGTCAATACTTCATTAAAATTACGAATGGCCCCATTCCTTTTCCGTGTGGTTTTTACTCGTGTTAATAACAGAATGTGCTAGTGGTATCACATTATGGAATTAATCAAACGTTGGGTATACCAGATGATTTGTCCTACGTTTATAGTTAATTTGCGGAAATATTAACATCACAGTTATTTGCATCGACAATATATTCAGTTGCGGGTGGCTAACCCCAAGGCCATTCGCATTTTTGGTACAGCGCAAAGACGCCCAACAGTGAGGTGGCCCATCGAGGCATAATTTGGTACGGCGGAAAGACGCCCAACAGGAAGGCGGCCTATCGAGGCATAATTTGGTGCGGCGCAAAGACGGCCAACAATAAGGCGGCCTATCGAGGCGTACATATTATTACACCCAACAAAAGTTTGGTTAAGGGTGGCCAACTGGCCTATCGTGTTTTTCTTGTAATTGGTATCGGGGAAAGGCCCCGCAACGCCCGACCGCACAAGGTCGCTACGTACGGGTGGCCAATCGGCCCTCGTGTTTTCGAGTTTTTTTTTTGTAACGGTGAAAGGCACCGCAACGGTCCGGGTGTGGCACATCACCTGTGGCATGACGGCCACGCAAGGCCGCACCAGTATTTTTATAAATATATAGTAAGGTACCATTTTTTTTATTTATATTTTTAAATTTTTTTTTATTTTTATTTTTGTTATATTTTATTATTATATTAAATTCTGAATATTTTGTAATCGAGCGCCGCACAGCGGGTGCACGCTCGGTGTGTATCGTTTTCTCTCTCTCTCTCGTTTTCTCCTGGTGCGGGTGGAGGGGGAAGTTGTTTTCCTTTTGTTGTTTCTGTCTATAAATAAAATGAATTATTAAATTTTTTTCGGTGTGGTGTGATGGGAGCGGAAACTCCCTCTGTGTCGGCGTAGTGTTTGCGGTCCCTTGGTGCCCGCATCCGATCCCGTAACCAGGGCTTGTCCTCGTTTGAATTCGGATGGATGTGCGCACCAAGGCACCGCTCTCGGTTTATAATTTTGTTGTGTTCGTTCCTCAGGTTCCGGCCGACGAGTTTCGGCGGAACTCCGGTTAAATTTTATTATTATTTGCGTTCCCCTAAATTTCTGTAACATCACGGTGTAAGCCAGGAGCCCTGTATGCCTCAAACCCCACGACCTTAGCACTTTTCCCTGAGAACGTAGCCGGCAAAAATCACCGTGGAGGCCTCTGCAGGTGCTTAGTGATATCTGCAGGTTGGCAGTAGCCAGCCTGTAACAGCATTTTCAATATATTGACTTAGCGATGAATTAGCGAAATTGTGCTAAACTACACCCCTGCATCCCCTTCAGAATTTCTCCACGATTGGGCCGAAGTTGACCAACATTATGGTCTATCAAATAACCATAGTGGCATCAATGACAAAGCACGTTAATCTTGAACGGCAGGCCATTCAATGCATTTTCAATATATTGACTTAGCTTGTGCTAAGAAATTGTGCTAAATTACACCCCTGCATCCCCTTTAGAATTTCTCCACAATTAGGCCGAAGTTAACCAACATTATGGCCTATCAAATAACCATAGTGGCATCAATGACAAAGCACGTTAATCTTGAACGACAGGCCATTCAATGAATTTTGGATATGTTGAATTACAGAATTTTTGCAAAATTACACCCCTGTATTCCCTTCATTTCTCCACAATTAGGCCGAAGTTGACCAACATTATGGCCTATCAAATAACCATAGTGGCATCAATGACAAAGCACGTTAATCTTGAACGACAGGCCATTTAATGAGTTTTTGATATGTTGAATTACCGAATTTTTGCAAAATTACACCCCTGCATCCTCCCGGCTGGAAACTTTCGGCTAACTTTAATAAGGTAAATCAAAATACCTCTGGAAATTCTCATTATGTATGTGTACTAAGCCACCACTAACGTCTGAAAAGCCGAAAAATCTTAAACTAAATTAATACAGACAAATTTAAAAACCTCTTAAAAAAGTTATTTGTTTACTTTAATGCAGATTTACGAAAAAATTTTTATTTACAAACGGAATTGATTTATTTATTTTTAACTGCTTAATCAAAAAATACACTCAAAAGTATAGGTTCTCCCAAATTAAAAAATTTCAAGGATATTCAAAATCACCATTAAACGTCCCCGTCGACACTGTCCTCCTGAACAATTTTCATTATAAGCACTTATATTGCACCGTATAAAAGCCTAGCATTTATTAAAAAAAACTCACACTGTATACGAGTATGTTTTTCTTAAATATTTACACCACTTTTATGTACATAGTTATAGGTTTTAAAGTGCTGTTCCTATTTTTTCTGATAATTTTCAATTTACTATTAAGATATTATGATGAAATAAAGACAAATAAATAGAGAAAATAAATAATTATTTTATTGAAATTAATAACAAACAATAATAAAGCAATCATATGAATGAAAATACGTCGAAATGGTTTACCACGAAATTTGTTTTTAAATTTGCATGTTATATTTTGAGATTTGGATTGGAAAATCGGATATGCATTACGAAACGAACACCCAAAATATATAAATAAATATTTTTTACTTCAAATAATAAATTTTCATATTGGAATTTATTTATAATTTTGAGAGAGAGAGAGGGAGTGAGCTATTGTACTATACTGTATTATTTAAATTAATATTTATGGCATACATTTTATATAAATATTATTATTTATATGCATATATTTGTTAAAATGATAAATAAAAAAATTATCAACACCATATAGACGGAAAGTTCGAAAACCCCACACCGGGTTTTCATCAAAAGCAAACAATTCTCGGTTAGCACATAAGAACTTTTCATTGTTTTTAAAAATAGTCATATATTTTAATATTTATGTACTATTTATTTATATTAAATTTATTTGTGTGCATTATTTGTCTACCAAATATATTGCCATACAGGACTTATTTATTTTTGGATTATAGAATTGTCAATAATACTCAACCGTAGATAAATTTGAGGTATGCCCGGGGGTTAAAAGAATTCTTGCCGATACTTCCCTGAAATTATAGTTAGTTACCTTAACAATGTACCGTGGTATTCACCTGCTGATCACACCGTACGATTGGTGCCGGGTCGGTTCGTCAGGAGGAAGGTTCTTCTTGACCAGCATTATATAGATGTTCAACCAATAATCAAACTCACCTATGGAAATATTGTTTCGAATTTACTGAGCCACAAGAACCATCGTTACACGTTTCAAACCTCGCTCCTTTTAATTTATTAAACCTCAATTAATTTCCATAATAAATTTATTTAAAATATTCATTATTTAAGCATAACCAAAGGGTTCGACACAACTCAAAACCAAAAAAAAATAATAATAATGATTTTAATGTTTTAATCGTTTAAACTAACATAATAAGAGGGCAAATTCGTTGAATAAATTTAATTTTTATATAAGTACGATTATATATAACATATATAGTTATGTAGTGTCGATTAAATATAAAATTTAGAAAAACCTACAGTCATTATCCTCCGTAAGCCCTTCCAGGGATCGTTGAATATAGCTGAAACAAAAATTCAAAATATGGACGATCGGGTGTGCTCAACTTTAAATTTATCCAACTTTTACCGAAAACGTATGATATTAAATTTTTTTTTTTTTTTTTTTTAATAACTCTTCTTTAATATTACTTTTTTAATTACAATCTAGTCGAATACTAATAAGCAATTTTATTCTAACTTAAATTACTACATTTTACTGAAATTTAAGGGTTAATCCATCGATGTACTTCTTAGCTTTGATATTTATTATTTGATCGCGCTTTAGATAGAGATATATTTTAGCTGATTGTACTCTAACTCAAAGGGCTTTACTCTTTTGACCCTTCTAACTACACCCATATTTTCCAGTAGTGGATGGCCTCTAAGTTGTCAACTGTAAAGTAGCCGTTGTTCATGACTTCTAGCAAATTTCATAATTTCGGTTTTGATAGATTCTATGCTCAGATCTTTGTGGATGACGCTATTTCAGACAAAGATGGTGCGTTGACGATGTTTTTTAGCACTATATTGCCTAATAATTGCTTATTAGGTATTGATAGATGAGAGTTTCTTCCCAGTAACCAATACATTTTATTGTATTTTAATCCCAACTCGTCTCTTTTCTTCTTTACACGAGCTTTCCAGCGAAGCTTAGCGTCTAATGTCATACCAAGATATTTGGCAGTGTTTACATGTGGTATTTCTTGATTATTTAAATATGCTGGTTTGTGTACTAATTAATCTTTTGTTTGTAAAGTCGACATGTAAAGATTTGGGCACATTTAATTTTATGCGCCATGTTTTTGTCCAGTTGTCAACTTGCTCTATGGGGGTTTGTAATTTCTCAGTTGTATCTGAGTTGTTGTCACCTACTGCCATGATGGCGTGTCATAGGCGAAAGTGGCTATCGTGTTGTTTTGTGGGATTGGAACATCTCAGGTGTATATACAGAAGTGGCCCAAGTACACTTCCTTATGGAACTCCTGCTCTTATTTCCTTAATTTCATAATATTCATCTTCTTGCTTAAGCCTGAAATATCTTTCCGTTATATACGATTCCAGTATTAAGCTGTACTGTTTAGGTAGGATTAATTTAAGTTTGTAGAAGTTAAGTTTTTAGTCCGCGATCGCTTAGAAATAGAGAAGGTCATTGAAATTTTGTTTTCAGGTTCTGAGCGATTCTAAGTGAATCTCAGTTTGAGTGTTGCTTTTCGGGCTTGGTTCGTTCATTGTTTCAGGATCATGAAGTTCGGGAGTGACTTGGGAGATGTTTATTGCAATAGGTTTATGCTTTTTTTGTGGCCGTTGCATAGTTTTGACGGCGATTGCAAAACTAGAAAGATGATGATGGTAGATCCGTAGATCGAAAGTCGATTCGAGATAGATTCGGATCGTAGCCATTCTATTGCTTTAGTATTGTTTATATTGAATTCGTCCATCATTTCTAGGGGAAGAATTCTTTTAATTTCCGTTTCTTTGGGGCGCGTATGTAGAATGGCAGGTAGAACGTGAGCTTGTGACACTTCTCTTGAAATAAATGACCATCCTTCGATGTATATTGAGAGGTTATTGAATTTAATTAAGAAAGTACCGTTTAGGTTCTGAGGTATAGATTCGACAGTGATCGTTCCGTTGAAATTGTTTAATATGATTATTCCTGGTGTAATTTCCTCTATCATGGGTATATGTTGATTATTTGTAACGTTACAGTTGGCTGGTAGGCTTTTGAAAATATTCGGAATACAAATCGTATTTGATAAACTTACAATATTCGTTGATTTACAAATAGATTTACAATTTTCTTTTAAACCATAAATTTCATTGTCTTTTCTTAAAATAATTTCTGTGGATTTAAGATCACTTAAAGATCTTGAAAGAAAGTTACAGCGCGAAAATTTGTGAACGTAATATTTTAATTTTTATATTTGTAAAGAAAGTGTCTTAAATGGCGTAATGAAATTTGAAATATAATATTTTAATTTAATATTTTTAATATTGATTAAGCTTTAATACTTATAAAGTTGTCCTACTTTATATGTTTTTAAGATTACTTTTATGCGTTTAAAAAAAATTAATTTTTACTTAAAGATTTTCTTCTAATTTAATTATTTATTTATTTTTAAGATTTACTTTTTATGGAGGATCGACTGATCGTCGTAGAGGAAAGACGTGTTTTTGTCTCTCCTTTAAATAAATTATTATTAATATTTTAATTCAAATTTGTTTAGGAATGTGTAGTGTGAGAGTGATGTGCTATTTTTGAGTGAGTTTTGTTCTTTAGAAATTCATCTGTTAATACAGGTGAATTGAGACAGTTATTATGAAAATTGCGTTCAACACATATACAATCAGAGAAGTATCTTTTTATTCTAATTTTCATTCTAATTATATAAAAGTTAATTATTTATTATTGTTATTGTTATTATAACTATTTACATATATGTGAACGGTAATTTATAATCGTATACATAGAAACTGACATTTCAAGGGAATTCCCTTAAGTAGTATTCCCTTAAGTACATAAAATATTGGTACCCGAGAAACCAAAATTTGAAATTACAACAGATCGAATTGTAACTTACCCAATAAGCGAAAATTTGTATACTCAAAATGGGTTGCCACCGTATTGTGACAAAAATGACTTTTTGTGGAATAATATAAATTGATAAATATATAAAATGTTAATGAAAGGAGGAAACAGTTTTCTGCCACGGGAAATTTATCATTTGAGATGAAATATGTTGGATTGTCTTATCCATTTGGGTTTTTATTTAAATTTAATTACATTTTCATAACTTATTTTAATAATTTTCACTTACTTTAAACAATTCTATAAATTGAAATTTTGTCGAAAGTCCTGATTTAAAACAATAAAGTTGTCGGCAAATATAATTCAATTCATTTTTATTATTATTTAAAATTTATTATTTATTTATTTTTTTTACATACCTGAAGGTCAGGGAAGATTGTGATTGCAACATTCTCGATCAGGGCGTCTATTTAACTACTTACGCTTTGAGCATAAACTCAATACAATCAAATATGTTAACGATCCAAAGACTTTTTGCTATGGAATGTTGTTTTTCGACGATCTTTCTGGTTGAATTCAGGTTATGTTTTAGTGAAGTTGTGTGAATGTTAGATATAAATTAACCCTGCATTTAGTTGGATGAATTTAAATATAGGTAGCTGAATGACAATACCGAATCTAAATTTTTTTTTTTTTTTATTTTTTTTTTATTTTGACATTATTGACGGAATATTTAGGTCATCATATGTATGATAATACTGCCGTGTCATGACGAACGTGAAGTCCCTCGGTTAAATGGTGTTGGATGGGAAGATAGGGCAAAATAAGGTTACAAGCAGTATGTGATGAGATGACCCATAGATGTGAATTAAATAACCTAACCAGTCTAGTAGGACTGATGCCGAATACATATGATGAATATTAGTATCCTTTACCTCAAACACAACTAACTTACATTAACTAACTAACAAACTCTAATCTAGAGTGTGAATTTATTTAAGACTAACATTCTAATATATTTAAGTAGTTAGAAAATGACTTTGCTGCGGTTCGCCCTAGTCGTTTCTGTGACTAACATCCTTTCCTGACTAACCTTATCTGTTAAGGATGCAGGCAGGGCCTGGGCCCGCATGATGCTGAAATATTATTCGCATTCAGATATAAATTGTTATTTGATTGTTGATATTTCAGGATTATGGTAACGTACCTAGGATCGCCGTTATGGCTGGCCTGTACGCCTCTATCATATCATATCATATATTTTTAAGATTAAGTCATTCGTCAACTTACTTAAGTAGAAATTAACTGACTCATTTTTTTGTTTCTGAATTTCTCTTGTTAGTTGTTGAGTAAGATTGTTAAGTCTTTTTTTGTCTTGTGGAGCTCTAGTGTGGTGCCACTTTTTTCTGGATTTTCGTTTATCCCTAAGGAGATTTCTAATTTCTTTTTTACTTCTTTGTCCAGTTGGTTCATAGTTTTTAAAAGAACTTTCAAAAGTATTCTTTGTTCAAGGTGTACTTTGAAACTTTCCCAGTCCGTATGTTTATTGGTTGGTTAGTACTCGATTATTCCGTTTTTGGATGATATACTCGCTTAGAGTTAGGACTATCGGAGAATGATCTGAGCTCATATCTTGGCTTTCTTCGACTTTCATAAAATTATTAGAAATATGTTTGGTTATAAAAAAATCGATCAGGTCAGGTATTTTTCCTGGGTCAGTTGGTCAATATGTTGGTTTTCCTGGTGAAATAGGTTCACATCCATTTTCTTTAATGGCAATCAGTAATTCTTTTGCTTTAGTTGTAGTTAATCTAGAACCCCGGTGAGTATTCTTTGCATTGAAGTGACCACCTATTAAGAACCTTTTTCCCAGACGCTGGAAGAATTCTGAGTATTATTTATTTTTAATAGAATGTCTTGGTGGACAGTACAAGCCTGCCACAACAATAGGAAAGTTGTTAGTTTTTATATAAACCACTTCTTTTTCATACTTTGCTTCTTCAAAATGTATATTTTTTTATGATGACTGCACTTCCTTCTCTGACTGAATTATCTAGATGAGTAGTGTGATATACGCAATAGCCTTTAAACGTTATGTAAGATTGCTTAGTAAAATGTGTTTCCGAAATAAGACACACATCTATATTCTCAATATCGAGAACTTCTTGTAGTTGTTGTTGATGCCGAAGCAGATCATTAGAATTCCATGACATGATTTTCAATGTGCTGTTCATTTTTGTGTGGATCTACACCTTGGAAGTTTGCCACAATATTTTTGCGTGTGTCCATATGCTTGACCTCTTTTTCATTGCGGAATTAGTTTAGACTTTTTAATTGGTTGAATTTCCACTTTGCAACCCAATAAACTAGTGATCTTATACATTTTAGTTATATTTTCTGCTGCGTTTTTTTGAAATATGGTGTTCGAGACCGCGATAAAATATAGGTAAAATACAGGGAAATTTAGACTAAAAAATTTAGAACAACTTTAACTAACTTCAAGTCAATCATTTTGACATTTAATTTTTGGTTTATAATTAAACACAATAATATCCAATATTAAAATAAATTAAATAATTTCACCAGCAAACATTAAGATATCCATTTTTTCTTATTAAAAACACAATTCAATCATTTCATTTTCATTCTTTCAAATTTCCAGTTGTAAGTGAAGTAAGGAACAATCAAAAAATTGTGTACTAAAAAAATTTCCCTGTTTGGTCAGTTCAGCAATTATTAAGTTTGTTGATAAACTCGGTTGGACTCTACATAATATCCAGAGTTGTTCAGAGTTGTTGAGAACAAGCATAAATAAACTTTATTCGATAATATAATGCAAGATATTGACTTAGTATAAGCTCTTTAGGATTCGATTGAGTAAATCCGAAGTACAAATATTTTAATAATATGTGAATTGTTTAAAAAATCAAAATATAATTTATCGTGGTCTAGAGCAACTGTTTCAAAAAAACGCAGCATTCGTCACAGCTGAATGTTAGTACAAACATGTCTAGCTTCTTTTTATTTCTCCAGCTAATTTTGTTCATTACGCTGATTATTTTAAATGGTTTTTATGATAATTCATCTCTCTTCTCTGATTGGCATTTCTTGTTTATTTTCACATGTGTGAAAGATGAATAAGCCTTCGCTTAGACATTCTACAAGCCTTTTTAGAAAGCTTTGTATACGAAGCCAGCAAATTCACATTACACAATCATGGAATTTTAAGTACAAAAGAGGAACCATAAAACAGAGGGTTTATCGTATATTCTTATTCAACAATTAATTTATTCTGATTCAAAAATTTCGTACTGCCAAATACGAATGGCGAACACAATATAACAATGAATTAAAATAATTGAATTTTATTATGAAAACCAACGGTGATTTATTTTGACGCAGTGTGCTTAAATACCGTATGCGATGGTATTTTAATGTGCGTTCTATACCATCTAGACCAACAATAAACCGGCTGGTTGCAAATTTCCAACTACAAGGTGCCGTAAGTAACCTCTCAGGTTCCGGAAGACGACATACATACGGCACGCACGGATACACCCTAGATAGTCAAGCAATATACAAGCAATCAGAAATTCAAATTTAAAATTCGAATTTAATTTTTGAATTCGAATAAAATTACTTTGAATTCGAAATAAGCTGTAACCGCCCAGGCCAGAAGTATTAGATATTAAACTTATTTCAAATTTCTTTGAAGATAATTTAGTGAATTAAAAACTGGACTATTACGAAATTTAACGAGCATTTTTTTAACAATGTCCAATAGACCCCTAATATGAAACAATATAATTATGCCATGCCTTTTATTTTCAATAAAACGAACTTTGCGAAACGAACACTTATTCGTGGAACCTAACTTATTCAAATGATTATTATACTGATGAAGTGACTTATTTTCCGCCTCGTTCTTACAGAAAAATCTCAATTGGTTGTTAAATGTTTGTTATTATTTATTAGTTAATTTGTTCTTTTAGAACTTCGAAAATATCTAAGATAACAAATGGATAAATGCGATACACATAAAATAATTCTCTCTCTCTCTCTCTCTAATTTTTACATCCCATGAAGGGATTTTACCGCCTCTACAGTGGTCCTTTATCCGTCTCGATTCATCGCCTTTGCCCTCCAGTTTCGACATCCTATCATACGTAGGTCTCGTTGGATGTCGTCGTCCAGCACAATTGGTTCTTCTTCTGCGACGTACAATCGGCTGGCTGTTGTTGAAACACTTTATTTATCATGCGTTCTGGTGGAAACATAGCAACTTGTCCCAGCCATCTAACTTGATTGGATTTGATGAATCCGATGATATCGCTGCCTCCGGGAAGTTGCTTTACCTCGGGGTTCATACGAATCCAATATTCCTAGTCCGCAACTTTAATTGAACCAAAGATGGAGCGAATGACTTTCCTTTCAAGCGTAGATAGCATAAACTACACTCATTAGAGCTCAGGGTCCAGCACTCGCTTATGAAAATTAGGACAGGTGTTATGAGTGCTCTATAAAGTGCGAGCTTGCACGTTACATCGCAATAACGTTGATTGTGCGTAGAAAACTCGGTGTCCGTCAGAAATTTGGACTTTTATTTCTGCCTGCATATCATTTGACGATGTTTTTACTGATCCGAGCTATTTAAAATTCGCTACGCTATGAAAATTATGGTCGCCGATTCCGAGATATGACATGGAGATACTTCTATGTGTTGATAAGAATTTGCTGCTGATCACTTCCAAGTTTTCTTACGTAGCGCGCGAGCTTTATGAAACTGTCCTTGATATCGCTAGTTCTTCGGCCAGAAGGATGATATCATCTGCATGTTAAAGAATTTGACCTGTTTTATTAAATATAAATTGCAGCGTTGCTTTATTGTCGGTGATTGACCGTCGGAGGAGAAGGACGTGTTCTGTCTTCGTACTAAATAAAAAAATAATAAATTAAATAATTTGTGTGTGTTTTCCTTTTAGGTATGTATTAATAATAAAAACTAAATAAATAATTTATAATAAATATTAAATAATAGTGATAATAGTGAACTTGGGCATTATTTATATGTACAAGGAAACGTGTATTGGAAATAAATTGTAATCTATTATTTACAAGGAGGCATTTACCTAATTAAGATAAGATTTTTTGTTTTATATTCATTTTATTCAACACATTTTTATATGATATACATTGTGTATAAATGTTACATATCTTTGTATAAGAAATGTGCATGTGTAAATATGGTCGAATGAGACCGATTTTTTAATATTCGTGAATATTAAAACGTGAAAGTACACTAGGCGTCATTTTTCATTTTTCTTGTATACCTTGCAATTTTTATTTTTATTTTATCTAATAAGTTAGTACATTTATAATGACGCGCGTAGTTTTGCTTCTTTTATATAAACAATTCTACTGTAGAATAAACATGAATATTATGTTTATACATGATATTGGCGATCACGTGTATCAAATTATTGTTGCCGCTAATCTATTTTTGGTGTACATTTCGCAATTGTTTAAAAATGTACTAACTTGATGTAGAAACAGAATGAAAGCTGGATTAGAAAATAATATTGACGAAAAAGAAGTTCATTATTTTTCGCTAGATGGCTTTAGTGACATAAATCCCGTGATGTAATTGTCGCAGTAGGCCATACTTATGTATATTCGTTGGAAAGTGGGATTCAAGTACCAAAAAACTTATTTTGTCATTGTTTTGATTGTTCGATTCAGTTGTGAGTTATAGTGTGTCAAGATGGAGGTAATCAAAGAGAAAATTCGCTATATTTTACAATTTTGCTTCGATAATCCTATAAATTAGCGAAGTATACTAGCGTACGAGCTGTCATAGCATCGACAAACCAGTTTTAAATCATTTGCATAATGCTGGCTTCAAAAAGGACCTCGTTGTTTGGGTGGCACACGAGTAGATGCAAAACAATTTGATGGACTGTGTTTCCATCTCGGAATCCTTGGCCAAACGAATCGAAATCGAGCCATTTCCGAAGCGGATGGTAACTGGCAACGAGAAATGGGTCATATACGACAATGTCAAGCAGAAGCGATCATGGTCGAATGGTCCAAACGGTCGCCAAACCAGGATTGACGGCTAAGAAGGTTTTGCTTTATATTTGGTGGGATTGGAAGGGAATCGTCTACTATTGGCTGCTGCGCAATTGTCAAAGGCTCAATTCGGACCTCTACTGCAAGCAATTGGACTGACTGAAGACAGCAATCGACCAAACGCTACCAGAATTAGCCAATAGAAGAGGCGTCGTATTCCACCAGGACAACGCCAGGCCTCACACGTCATAATAATGAGTGATTATTATTATTATCTTATAGTCCGGACCATTATTATCCGGTGGTGGATAAATAATTATTTATTTGACAATAGTTGACGATGATAGATTATTTTTGAATGTCTTGTTTTAATATTTACTGAATCATTTCAGCGTTGAACAATTGATTGGGTTATTTGATTATCAAGGATCCTACAGTTGTGCTAGCTACTTATTATTAATTCTGTCATCTTACAGATTCCTAATTAATTAAAGTTTTATTTAATTCTAGTTTAATTTGGGTAAGTATTGGGGATTCTAAAATTGTGCCAAACATCCATTATTTATATATTACCTTACAGATTTCAAATTAGCTGCTTTAGAAGCCAGGACCGGGATGGAGCGCAAATTGTATCGATTAAAAAAATCAATTAAACATCCATAAAATTCCAAATAAGATTGTAGCAGGCCTTTGATATTACTGGGTGATCAAAAAACAAAACGATATAAATAATGTTTCTTGATGGATATGGCTCACTTGAAAACTAAAATAAGTCTAGCAGCCTTCGCCTTCTCCAATTTCTCCAACAAAACCATTTTTTATGTTGATTTTTTTATCGATAAATTGTGTTTGGTTTCTATCCAGATTTCGTTTGGTATTTTTTAATTTTTATTAGGGATGGCAAGGACAAGTGACTTTCATATTATATTATTTTTGATTTAACTATTTTTTATAAATAATTAATGGATATCCATCAACAGATTCACAAAGATTCTATCTGTTGAAGATAGAAAGGTTGTCCTTTCCTTTCCTGCGTTGATACAACAATATTTAATGATTTCTGGATTCGATTTATTTTATTTTGATTTAATTTGTTTTAAGAGAACCAAATTAATTTAGTTAATCATTACATTGCATTTATTTTATTCAAGTATAATTTAACTCATAATAATGACGTTTTATTTCAGGACATTTTCTGCAACTTAATTAATTAAAATTTTTAATTATAATTATAATTTTTTTAGGATGCTGATTGCTGAATATTTATATCCAAAAACTTCAATCATAGCTGTGCTGCCTTGTGCTAACCGCCTTACATTATATTTTCAACTAACAATTTACTAATTATTGATTACTTAGGTGTCTATTAACGGGTCAATTCGGCCATATTTAACATGCCTATCCTATCCGTCCAGCTTGTTAAATGTAATCAAGGTATATGGCGGACCCGGCGTCATCCGAGGGTTTCGCTAAATTGTCTGATCATACATTTCAATCAATCAATCAATCAGCGCGAAGTTTCAGTGTTGCTTTTCCTTACCACCTACTTGAGCGCCAAATTGAACAGAACCAGAAGTTATTTCAAAGGAGGATTTTTCCTTCGATTACGATTCTACGAGTAGGCCAAGACGTTGTTAATTTACACAGAGAAACGAATTTCTCCGGTATTCCAAGACATATGAGCGTGGCCCAGAAGTTCTCACGGTTGATACTGTCAAGTTTTTTGTACTCCCAACATTTTTCTAAAATTATTCTCATGGTGAAGCACTGGTCATTGGTTACTCGTTGAGGACGAAAAGCACATTGCTAGTCGCCAATGATATGTTCGGCTGTTGAGATTAGTCCGGCAAGTATAACGTTAGCTAACACTACGGAACTATGCCACGATAGTCACATTTAAAATGATTATGCAGCGGATATATGATCGCGGTCTTCCAATTCTTCGGCAGCTCTTCTTAGTCTCAGATAGAGATGATAACTCTGTGTTTAATCAACTCTGCGGGGATTGTGTCGAGACATTGGTATACCAATTTCGTTCGCGGGACTTAGTTTTTGGATTGTTTCATCAGATGTAAATATAAAATTTTAATTTTATTTACATCAATCAATAATGAAATTATTTTCTAATATTCTGAAAGAGCGCTTCTAGTGTTAAGAGCCAATCATTTTTCACAAACCTTTTTATGTTTATTTCCGACGATCAAGCGGCACTGATCATCGAACCAATCGGGTTCTCGTTGTCTTCTTCCCATATTGTTTTGCGCCGCGGTAGTTATTGCTGACTGAATACCTAGGCACTGCTCCTGTTTGTTAAACAGAGGTTCTACGCTATTATGGTGTTGGTTTAGATAGTCAGGGACAGCTGATTGGTAAATCTGCAATGATGCTTGGCCATTTAAAGCATCGACATTACATCGAACGGTCTTTTGTGTTTGTCTGTTGAATGTAGCGCCTCTATTCCCTTAGTCGTATCGCTTCATGCGACGTGACTATGGTTCTTCCTGGTTACTAGATTATAAAATTAAAATTTTCTCTCTGTAGTGATCTCTTTGTAGTGATTTCCTCTAAACCCAAATTGATATGGTAAAATTAAACATCTTTCTTCTATTATAGGTTTCAGCCTCTCGAGCAGCAGTCTTTCAACTATTTTTGAGATAACCAAGGGATGGTCCGCTGCCTCATTGTCACACCACAAACTATAATGATTGCAAAATCAAAGAAACCAGAATAATGTAAAATGAAAATTGTTTACTATTCAAAAGTAATAAAACTAACGAACAAAATATTCGTTAAAGCAATTTACATTGAAAATAATCAACGTCAAAATAAGTGTGCAAACTCAATTCGAACGAATTTGCTTATTTATTTAATATGATAGCCGATAAAGAAATAAGTTTGAAATAAGTATCCGTTTCGAAAAGGGCCTTACGAAAAGACGAAAATTAGTCAACTATTGAGGTGATGAAAGTCATAAACTAATAATTAAGTATAAAAATGTGTGATATTTTGAATTTTTAGAAATTAATTTTTATTGATATTTTTATTTTTCCTTAAATTGCTGCACCAAAACTACCAGTTTTATTTAGTAAACGCTAGACGATATAAATAATTCCTATTATGTATTTTAGATTCTAGCGAGAAAAAACGCTACCACGAAAGTTTCATAATTCGACTCTCCCATCGGATAAAATGTATGATAACTCCTTCATCGGATAAAATATAGACGAAATATGTTTCTAATATTATTTCCATATTTTTATTAAAATATTACATTTATTTATGGTATCTTTAATTATAAAGGTTAGAATACACATCTTTAATTATTATTTTTTATTTTAAATCTAAACTAATAAATTGATATAGTATAGTTTTTAAGACAATTATAGATTATTTTATAAAATGTATGGTTACAAAAAAATCTGTAGGACTATTCATTACATAAATCTAGTATCGAAATGTTGTTTTAGACCATTTTCCTTTTTAGATACCAACCAAAGTGATATCGTCGGTCTAAATAGCAATAATTCCTTTCCTTTACTTTAGATGATATTTCTCCAGTTCATTTGAAGGTCTTTTTATAACAGTTATATTATGAATTAAATAAACAGCATGGAAAGCTATACTACATTATAGCTTAATATTTATCATTAAACAAATTTTTACACGCATATTTTGAATTACTAGGTAAATTATAAATTCAATTAAAATTTTGTTTGGTTTTGTTTCAGGAAGGTAAAAAAATTTAATTAATCACAAAAATTTAAAATGTACATGTAAATACATCTAAATAAACTTTTTAGTAAAATTTAATTACGTTAAATGTAATTATTATATAAATTATGTAATTAACATTTTTATTAAAATCTTCCATTTTCAAATCGAGATGATCCACTGCCTCCCGCATAGCGATCCTGTGGCCTTCCCCCCATAAACGTATTTGGTCTTGATTGCTCTAAATATTGTGATGATACTGGTGGGTTTTTGCGTTCATTATGCGTACGATCGTAACGATCCTGGCCTCCCGAATTCATTGAACGCCAATTATCCGACGATGATTTTGCATTCCATGTATCATTCGACATTGGCATATTAAATTGTTTCGATTGTGAAAGGCCGGAATGGCTTGAATTGTACCATGGTGATGATGCGGTACGTTCTGTATAACGATCGTCATTTGTTTGATTATCAATATAACGTGACTTACCACTACTAGTACCACCATTACTTGGATTTGGTCGACTTGAAAATGATGCAGCAGAACTCTTGAACGACTGAAAATTGCCCGATTTTTCATGTCTTGGATCTCGATCATCACTGCGATTATCACCTCGAAAACTTGATGGGTTACCATGGTCAGCAGATGGATGATGATCATTGAATCGTGAATCTTTTCCGGTCGGGGCTGTATGTGCCAAATCACGATGACTGATCCCGACACTACGACTTTCATAGTTACCTTTAAGAACTGCTAATAATTAATAAGCTTTTATTGGACAAGTAAATATGAAATACCAACCTCTTGGTGCTATATCCAAGTCTCGGCCTTTTCCAAAATCAGAAGGACGTTTGAACGTATCACGTTTATAATCATCGCGCTTAGCTGGATAATCATCTCGCTTTGATGACGGTGGGGGATAATCATCTCGTTTTTTTGCGTCAGCTGCGCTTCTCTCGTACTGGGAGACTCGGCTATTTTAAAAAACATATTAAAACAAAATAGAAATGGTTAAATAAAAAATTTATCAAATTATCAATGATTCGTTATAATAAATAAATCAGATTTATATTGAATGATGCTTAAAACCTTGCTATAGTAGAATCAAATCGGGGCGGTGGTGGTGCTTCAAATCTACGATCTGGCAGTGCACGTTTGCGTTCAGCCTCCGTATAGCGATCACGATCATCAGTAGAAGGTCGTTTTAACCCTCTTTTCGCCTCTTGAATCCTGAAAGACAAGATTTTATTTCATCGCGCTAATTAGTATCAATCTAAATAAGCAAATCAAATAAATTTGGTTTTGTTTCATTAATAATTCGGCGACGTGTTTACTCTCACTCATAATAGAATATTCCAAAATGTAAATGAAAAATATTTTGGAAATTTTTTACATTCATGAGAATGCTGTTCGTTTGATCGCATCAATAGTGATACCAATTATCAAAATTGTGTATTCCGCTCATTTAATTTCTTTATATTAAAACTTAAAATTCCGAATAAAAAAAAATATTCTTACATACAATGCCGATTATTTAAACTTTGATATAAATTAAATTAAAACAATTTGATTAAAAAAATTCTATTAATAAAAAACAAAACAAAAACATATGTCGTACTTCATTTGTTGTCTTTTAATTTCCAAACGTTCCAACTCAAGTTTCTCTCGTTCCAGTTTCTGACGGTCGCGTTCTAAGCGTAGTAGTTCAGATTTCTCACGCTCGAGACGTTCGCGTTCAATTGCCAACTTCTCACGTTCTTTCGCCAAACGCTGTTCTTCCTCGCGTTGTCGCCGTCTAATGTCATGCCGCCTTCGTTCTTCCCCGCGTAATTGACGTTCTCGCTCCCTAAGCCGTTGTCTTTCACGTTCTTCCCGTATTTTTTGGAAGGATAGGAAATCACGTTCACGATCGCGTTCACGCTTCTCTTTCCGAAGTTGTTCTTCTGATCGGGGCGAACGTTCCGGCCGTTTCAATCGATCACGATCTTTTGACAATGATTTTACATTTTGTGCACTTTTCTCGCGATCTGATTTTCGATCGGCTCCGGCACGATCCTTGGATGTAGATTTTTCTGTTTTTCGGGTTGATTCTTCTTTTACTATAACTTTACCATCACTACCAACTAACGGTTTCTCGTCCTTGTTCGATGATTTTTTATCATCGTCTTTATCGGCCGCTTTACTGCTGTCTTTTTTGTCGTCTTCCTTTTTAACTGACGATGCTGGAACAGTCTTCGTTGCACCACCTGATTTAGCAAGAGCTGGGGCAATTGAAGTTCTCGAAGGTCCCAAATCTGATTTTGCCCGCTCTACCGATATCATACGCCCATTCAACTCAGTCCGATGTAGATGTTCAATACATTTTGCAGCATCATTACCCGAACTCATTGTAACATATCCATAACATCTTGTACCCGGAGTTCTGGTATTAGTGACAACTTTGGCTCCGATCACTTTGCCGTATTTTGAAAATAATTGTTTTAGATCTGTGGCTCTCGTCACTGTAGATAAACCCGACACCCATAAATTACGTCCGCCAGCAGATGATGATCCGACTGTTGGTGATTGATTATTTTTGGACTTGGTTGTGTTGCTCGTGCCGGTTGTTGATGCTTTCGATGATGTATTTTCTGGAACACCCGGCAAAGAAAATAGGTAATTTTGTTCCACAACATTTAAATTGCATATTTAAAATATATGTATAATCAAAAAAAGTAACAAAAATAATTGTAGAATTGACACAAAACTTTTGATTATAGATTTATAGAACGTGAAATTCATAAAAGTTCACTAAATTTCAATAGCCTCATAACTTCCATTTAGCGATTGGAAACCGCAAATGTCTCAAAAAATAAGCTATCAATGCTTGGTAATTCGTTCAAAAGAATGAAATTACGACAATTTTATTACTAGCTAGAGACAATGAAATAATTCGGTACATAAATTTTCATAATGAATTAAGTTATTCATTTTCAATGTGATCTATTTTTTATTACTAATACCTATTATGTACTCTTTAACTTTTTGAAGAAACTTGTCCGCGATTGGTGTCTTTTTCTTATATAAACATATATTAAATCTCAGTGAGACCATCACTAATTTTGAATGTTATCTCCTTGAACCTTACAGATTAATTTTAAAATTATTTTTTATGCGATAGATACGATCCTCAAGCAAAAAGCATAAAAAATCGAATTCAACACCGCATAAAAGAAAATCACATAAAAACTGAATTGAATCAGATGATAGTCGTTTAAATTTTATCTAAATACAGCAGTCAACATATACATTCGTCCTGTGTCATCATTTTTTACGCCTAATATGTTCCAAAATAGCATCCGGGGCCAGGTGGAGGCCAAATTAAGTTAAACACTGTATATTACTGAAGGAATATTTTTATGGTTAGTTAAGCTAGCCTGTTTAAACTAAACTGCAAACAGATGAAATTCTATATACATTAACCCTAAAACGATTTTTGATATCTGAATTTCAACTACTTTTTACTTGTAGAATTAGTTTCAACTTCGATTTATAAGAAAATAAACATTTAAACGTCTCTTTCGACGCATTTGGAACTCATGCCAATTATATTGAGAAAAGTAGATTGTTTGAAGTATTTCTTAAATGTGTAAACAGTAAACACAATTTACTCCTATACAGACAAAAGAAAGCAATGATGAATCCAATTCGCCAACAAAATAATCCACAGGCATCGATTTCAGTTTCAGCACCATAAAAGCATTTTGGTTTTTTAAAAGATTTTAAAATTCAAACATTGCGACTTGATTAAAATTAACAATTACCTTTGTCATCATTTCCTGTTGGAGTTTTAGATGATGTTGTTAACTTCATTTCGCTGTGAAGAAAAAATAAAAAATTTCCATCAAACGTTTGTATAGTGGATTAGAGTTGGTAATCAGTTTAGGTTTAAAATGATCACTTGACTTGGCACTGCTTTTATTTTTTTTTTTGCTATACAAACAAACCAACCTATCTTCGTTTTGGTTATTGTCATCTGCAGTTTTATCCTCCGTTGATTTTTCTTTTGTAGCACCACCTTTCGATGTCGCCGATGAACCCTCTTTGACAGCTTCTTTGTCCTTTTTTCCGTCAGCTGCTTCACCACCATCTTTTTCAGATTTTGATTTATCAGATGCAGTTTTGTTATTATCCTCAGCTTTTTTATTTTCATTTCCACCACTTTCCTTTGTTGATTTTTTTTCAGGAGGTGATATATTAGCATCTAATTGAAACGGATATTATTACTATCTTGTTTTTAGTAAGATTTAGAATTTTAAATGTTTTTAAAACAAAAATCCTATTTATAATATGTTTTATGGAAAATTATATTAGAGTGATGAATTTTTTAATAATCTTTTCTAACGAACAACCAGGTGGAAATCAGGCATCAACATCTCGTTCATTTTAACACGTACCAGGAATACTCGAACCGAATCCATAATTTGCTTTTTAGCATAATAAAACTTAGCGTTTAACTTTAACACATCTTTTCACAAATATTTTGCACCATTTTATTAACTTTTCACCAAAATATCATCGTTCCACATAGTAACTGTGTCATTACGCATATTAATTAGAATCCATAAGATTAGCTATATGAAAATTATTTTATCTAATTTCTCCTTTTTACTTCTGCATTCGATTTTATACAATTATAAACTTTACACGTAAAACTAGAAAAATAATTAATTAAAACAAATAAAATTTAATGCACTTACCTTTTCCATCTGGGTGGCTTTTAGTATCTGAATCCTAAAAATACAAAAATATTAAAAAAATTTATAACCACCGATAATTTAATAGCAATTCAAGTTAGGTAAGGGAAAATAAAATATTATGATAGGCCGAAAGTTAGTGGTTATGCATTACATTAAACAAAGTTTTTGGAATATTCCTCTTCGTATTGCACAGCAAGGCATAATGCCCGAGCTAGAGCAATTAACAAAAATTGTACATATCGCGACGCGAATCACTATACAGAATAAGTAACATTCTCTGAATTCAAGTTAGTGTAGGTAACGTTGTTACGCTACTAACACTCCCCATTACAATATTCCTATGTTTTACATAGAACGAATAAATTTACTTATAATAATATTCCAATCGCAACCGACATTGAAAAATCTCGCAAACAATAACGAAGCGAAATGCCCTTCCAGAAGACGGTAATAAATATCTGTTTTACGATAGATTGCGAATCAATCATGAGGTACTAAATCATTTCGACAAAGACATCTTAGACTCTAAAATCAAAGTAGACGAGATGGCTTCAATATGTTTTACGATTACAAAACTCAGATCAAGCAGCAACACGAAGTAATAAACATAAACGAAAGTAAGTCAGGAAAGACTTTAAACACAATGGATGAAATTTTCCTAAAACATGCGTTTTAGCAGTATTGAAACGTTCGAACCACTAATCACATTCCCTAATGTTGTAGGTACTGCCTACATCTATACTGTATTGTCCAAATGGACTCTCAGTATCTTAACGGAAGAAATTAACTTCATTGATCACAAATTAATGATTGTATATAATAATTTTCTTGCTCTTCGTTTCTAGTTCGTCAGAACAATAATGCTGAAATATTGAACGTCAAGTGATAAATGGAATATCAACTCCGATTATAATTTTCAACATAAATCTCGTTTTAACTTGATGCAACTACACCCAAAAATTTTTTAAATTATTTACTTCTTTCAAAATTCCGATTTTCATAATTGTACAAAATTGGGATTTGTTCTAGTCGTTTATCGGGTTTGCTTTTACATCGATTCAATAAAGTGGCGTTCAATTCATGTTTCATGAAACAAAGCAAAGGCGCTTACTAAATTTAAAATCAAAATTTGTGATCTAAAACAAAATTTCGATCAGGTTTTCCATACAAAATTTGAACTGATCAAGATCAATGGGTGTCATGAAACACGGCTAATATTAACCTGTGAAAATGTTCTATTTTCCAAATAGTTGATAAAAAGAATGTCAAAGGATCCCACTGAACTGTGGCCACGATTATTGTGCATCGCGCGGCAGATCTTGGCAATAACATTTTCATACAGAAATGATTATTAAAAATATGTTCGTCCTATATTTTTCACATCTTGGTTATCTCACGTATTTTTACTCAACGGTCGTCCAAATAGTGTTATGGATTATCATTTACATATTGTTATAACTTTATACGGGCATGCCTGGCGCTCAGTATAGTTCGTGCTTTTTATACGACCACAACGCAATTCAGTGACCATTCAAGAATTCTAAATGCGGCGAGTGGGACCATAATATTTGTTTAAGTTTTTCTTCAATTTCCTTTCAGGTCTCTAAGCAAAAAGCAATCACAGAATCCACATATTAAAACGCTCCACATACTAAAAAAAAGTATTTAAAATATTTTGACTAAACTGAAATACAACGGGAAAGTTCAGGAACAATTATATTGCGATATGAATGAAATCTCTTGTAAGTCACTCATTGATAAATATCAATTAGCTCTCTTATTTAAAGTATGATGAAAAATTTAAAATATGAAATTTATAAAATGACCATAATCATGTAATCAAATACAATATAAAATAAAAACGTTAAAAACGCTTTACTTACATCGCACTGAAGTATTTTTTCATCGTCTTCACCAATTGTTAAATTAATCGAATCTTCCCGATCATCGATTTCCGCATCCTTTCCCTCATTTTGATATTCCTTATCTTCCTGCAGTTATAAAAAGAACAAATTAAAATAACATATTTGTTATTCCAAACGTAGAAAAATAAATATGAATACCTCGTCATCATCACAATTAGCGTCCAACTCGTCCTTCACCACCAAGTCATTATTGTCTAACATTTCTGATATATCATCGAGATTTTGAATTAAATCATCATCCTCATCATTTTGGTCGGCGTTATCATCCTGTTTCACTTCTGAATTGGTCCGAGTAGAACGTGATTCAGCTTTTACAGGCGTAGGTTTTTTAGGAGTTCCCTCTTGTTCCAATTCAAAAATGTGCTCGTCTGGATTTTTACCTTCATCGATAAGCGCCTGGAAGTAAAAAATACATAAAAAACAATTATGAAAATAAAATTAAGAAAATAATTCCCCAAGGTAATGTCCGCCATTTATGTTCAATTTGTTAGTGATAATTTAAAGACGAATACATAACCTAGAAAATAATGGTACAGGAAATCCTCCAAGAACACGATTAATTGGTTTCGTGTTTCAACTGTTGCTCGAGACTACAAAACACGGGAGTGTGAAAATAAAACAAAAAAGCGTACCTTTTTTTTTTGTTATGGTACACAAAATAACAAACTAAAAATGAATCAACGAAAAACGTGATTACCTGTACTGAGTACATTTTGGAAGTGGTACATTGAAAAAATAAGACTAGATTCTAGAAGCAACATTTGCCTACATTCATATTCACTCATGCAGTAAAAAAAATTAAATCTATATTTTCTACTTTAGTTTCATTTGATGAGAGTTTTTATCTAAAATTGACAATTATAAAACGATATACGTAAGCAATACAAAGTAGCTGACCTTTATTTAAATGAATATAAAAGTCTTCGAAAATTAACATAAGAGACCAAACGACGAGAGAAATCTGGAAATAAATTTCCGAATTTAAAGAACTTATGATAGAGGATACGTTAATTATTTGAAACTATAAATATAAGTAAGAAAATAGTATTTAAATAATTCAATTGTTAAAAATTAGTGAATACATTTATTAAGAAATAATTTCTAACTATTAAAATTAACTGTTGTAAGATAAAAGGTTGTTCAGCGCAAGTTGTTATAATTGCATGCAACACAACTTAAATTTGTATTTCAATTTACAAATGGAAATGATAATAAGGCCTATTTTCATCGAAATTATCGTTCAATCTGAATAAATAATTCAATAACTGAAAAACAATTTCAAAGATACTAGAATCATAGTACCACAGACAACCAAAGGAGATTTTTCATTTAAACTAAAAAAGTGAAACAAAATTTATTTCTAAAAATTCCAATGGCATCGTTGTATTTATTTGTGATTTTCGTAAAACTCATAGAATTATAAACTATAGAATGAATGTAAGATTTTCCCATATAAAATTTGCAATTTCATGTGTCAGAAGCCAGAGCAGGATGGTTATATAAAAATGCATATGGCGGTCTCATATGTCAAAGAAAAAACCCCTCAAACCAGTTTTTGTTTAAAATGACGCGTTAAATTTTGTGCTCTTAAAAAATCTTGAAAATATTAATTAAAATAATTAAAAAATAATTAAAATATTATTAAAATATTATTAAAATATTATTAAAATAGTTAGTGGATTGTGTGTAGTGCATCATTTTAGTAATAAAAATTAGAAACATTTAATAAAATGAAATGTCTCGCGAAAATCTGTAAAAATGCGCCTAAAAAATTACATTAAGGAATTTCGTACCATCAGTAAGTGTTTATAACGGGTGTTTTTTTAGGAGGTTTGTTTTTCCGATAGATGTCGTTTTATTTTATGACAGTTGTTTTGACAGCTCAAAGTGGCATTTCTACTCAGTATTGTTTGGCAAATCATTATGAATAGGTTAACTCCAGAACAACGTTTTCAAATCGTGGAAATTTATTTTCAAAATCAGTGTTCAATTAAAAATGCTTATAGAGCACTTCGTGAATTTTATGGTGCACATAATCGTCCGTCAGAGACCACCATAAAGAACGTAATTACCAAATTTTGGTCTACATTCACTCTTTTGGATGCCAAGCCACCGACAAGAATGAGAAGAGTTCGTACAGAAGAAAATATTGCTGTCGTTGAGGCCAGTGTCGAAGAAAACGACAATTTATCGATTCGTCGTCGTGCTCAGCAAATTGGACTTTGTCCATCGACTTTATGGAAAATTTTACGTAAAGATTTGGGTTTGGTGCCATACAAAATTCAATTGGTGCAAGAATTAAAGCCACACGACCATCGTTTGCGCCGTGAATTCAGTGATTGGTCGTTAAATCAATTGAACGAAGATCCATTTTTTTACCGTAAAATTCTCTTCAGTGATGAGGCGCATTTTTGGTTAAATGGATACGTCAACAAACAAAATTGTCGCATTTGGAGCAAAGATAATCCACACGCCGTTCTAGAATTACCAATGCATCCTGATAAATGTACTGTTTGGTGCGGTCTATGGGCTGGTGGGATCATCGGTCCATATTTCTTTAAAAATGAGGAAGGACGACGCGTTACCGTGAATGGAAATCGATACAGAACCATGTTAAATGAGTTTTTGTTGTCAAATCTTGAAGATATGGATATGAATGAAATGTGGTTTCAACAAGATGGTGCCACTTGCCATACAGCACGTGAAACAATCGACTTATTGAAAGAAACTTTCAACGACAACATTATTTCGAGAAATGGTCCGGTGAATTGGCCTCCGCGTTCGTGCGATTTGACGCCACTCGATTACTTTTTGTGGGGATACGTGAAGTCATTGGTTTATGTGGATAAACCTCAATCGATTGACGCTTTGGAAACCAATATTCAACGTGTCATTGCTGACATACGCCCTCAAATGCTTGAAAAAGTGCTGGAAAATTGGACCTCCAGAATGACATTTGTGAAAAATAGTCGTGGTAGCCATATGCCAGAAATTGTGTTTAAATGTTAAATGCCAAAAAATTATCTACCAAATAAAAAAAAATTTTGGTCATTTCATAATTTTATATGTGTTTTATTCAAAAAAAAAATCGGCAACCTCTTAAAAAAACACCCTATATAAAATAAAATGTAAATTATGTTAAAAAGAAAGTGATTTGTGGTAAAATTATCCTTAAATTAAGTTATAAATCAGATAAAAATAAGAAAACAATTTTGGTTGTTGGCGTGGGTTCTTTCGTTTTGTAAACAAATGTTTTTACCAGTGCCGCATTTTTCGTATTACTATGGTTCGAAAAGATGGTGTTGATTGCTTCATGTACTATGTGCTTTTATTTTCATAATTTATTTTTATTTTGGAATATGTACTATAAATACAATTTTTTACAGAAATTATAATGTAAACATTTGTTTTTAGTTTACCATA
Organism: Nephrotoma guestfalica; assembly: GCA_963691935.1. Lineage (NCBI taxonomy): Eukaryota > Metazoa > Arthropoda > Insecta > Diptera > Tipulidae > Nephrotoma > Nephrotoma guestfalica. The sequence continues at coordinate 136,806,243 of OY829914.1, forward strand.
TAGCTAGTATGAGCTAACAAATTAACGTGTTCTTGAGAATGACTATATTGATCTTCATCATTGAAAATATTTACACTTATTAGGTTGTGAAGAACGTTACAACTTAGTTTTTTAAATAATTTAGAACTAGATTGTAGTTGCTGAGTTTTTGTATTCCGCAATAGCCAATTCCCGTTTTAATGCTGCTTCGCAATATTTACAAATTTTTAATACTGACGACGAAGGAGTTAAAAGACCACCCCTATTTTTTAAATTGATTAACGATTTATAAGAATTACATTGTTGTATTAATTTGCAACAGCCCTCACAATTCAATTTTCTAAATAAATATCGGACTATAAATCCCCATATGTATTCAATAACATTAATTGAAAATTCACTTAGTATAATTGGGTATCCAAAAAAACTTCGTCATACATATTAGATACGTCTACTTTAGAAATTTCTTGGCCAAATTATATATCATCTGACGAGGCTTCAACCATTGCTTTTTCAACTCTCCATAATTTGGTAAACTAAAAATAAATGTTTACATTATAATTTCTGTAAAAAATTGTATTTACAGTACATATTCCAAAATAAAAATAAATTATGAAAAGCAAAGCACTTAGCACATGAAATAAAATAAGAAAAATGCGGCACTGGTAATAACATATGTTTACAAAACGATAAAAACCCACGCCAACAACCAAAATTGTTTTCTTATTTTTTTCTGATTTATAATTTAAATTAATACTAAATTCGTTCGAACTGTCAGATCAAAAAGATTTGATCGAATTCAGCTGTTAGATCAACATTTGTGACATTACAAATTTTTTTCACACAAAAATCTTGATCTAACAAATTGCCTAGATCAATTTTAAAAAATCTTGATATTTTGTCAGATTTTTACGCATACATATATACAAAAGTAAAAGTCAAAACATAACATCAAAACAAAGACCCCGCGCCATTTGTACAATTCAGTTTTAAATTAATAAATTTTAAATTATTTTTAATAAATTTATTAAAATTGTATGGATAATTTGTAATTTTGTGCGACGTATTTTCAAAATATCTTGTGTGTTTTTGCTTTTAATAGATTTATTAAAATTTTAAGGATAATTTGTAACTTTGTTTGTGCGACGTATTTTCGAAATATCTTGTGTACTAAAATGTTGTGTTTATGTGCGAAATTATATAATTCCTTATGCTTTTAATTGAAAATTATTGATAAATAAATTAATTAAATTGAGAAATGGGAGACACTATATTGAACATTTTAATTCTTTGCTATATAATTTTTTATTATACCGATGCTAACAAGCTGAAATGATAAACCCGCCATTTATAATAAACAATTTTTTGTCTTTCTTTTCACAAATGTTACTACAAAAGTCGATCAAATTTCTTTCATATTCGTTTACATAAAATCCTGTCAAATTGTTGTTGTAAAAGCAAACGAATTTGGTATAAGAATAATTTTACCACAAATCACTTTCTTTTTAACATAATTTACATTTTATTTTATATAAACAATTACTGATGGTACGAAATTCCTTAATGTAATTTTTTAGGCGTATTTTTGCAGATTTTACAATACACTTCATTTTATTAAATGTTTCTAATTTGTATTACTAAAATGATGCACTACACACAATCCACTAACTATTTTAATAATATTTTAATTATTTTAATTAATATTTTCAAGATTTTTGAAAAGCACAAAATTTAACGCGTCACTTTAAACAAAAACAAAATCTGGTTTGAGGGGTTTTTGTTTTGAGATATGAGACCGCCATATGCATTTTTTATATAACCATCCTACTCTGACTTGCTTCACATGAAATAGCAAATTTTATATGCGAAAAAGTTTACATTCATTCAAGTATAATTCTATGATACCTATACGCAAAAAAACAAAATAAGTTTGATTGTGTTCCGCTATTTACATAACATGAACATGCAGTTTAAATTTGTACGTTTACAAAGGATGAAATGTCTCGTTTAGGTTGTATCTAATAGCCTGGACAGACTGCGGATTAGTTAAACTGGTTTAGCAAAATTCAATCAAGCACCCTTTGGAAAAACTTAAATTTGCTAATTGATTGTTGAGTTTTTCGTAATGTGTCGAACTGAATTGAGTTTTATTTCCAAGAGTACTTGATTGAAGTTTGCTAAACCAATTCAGCTAATCCTCAGTCTGCGCAGACTGTTATAGTACTTTCGTATGAGGATGTTTTTTCTGATAAATTAATTTCATATACAAAATTACTCAGTTCTGTTCTACGTAACAAAGCAATGGTGGCAAGACAAAAACAAACAAAAAGTTATGTTTAACTCCGTATTTCTTGCGATTTACTTTTGTACACCAATAATAATTAGTTCTTATTCGAGTTTATTCTTAGCTAAATGCAACTAGCAAAGAAACCAAATAACCCAATTAAGAACCGCTAGAAACCGAAATGTCGAATCGCTTATTACAATTATGAAGTCTACATGGTATGTCAGACAGCACACATTCATATAAAACACTAATTTAAATATTATATTATTTTATGGCAAAACAACAACATTCGAACAAAATGCCTAAAATGTAAAACATTCCTAGCTGCGATACTTGTGATCACCATCCTCTATGGACCACACCATTGTAGATTTACACCATTCATCTAATCAAAAATATTCAGTTTGCCATCTGCACTTTGCAAGTTCCATTTCGGCCTATACATTAATATGGAAGATCGGCGCTGAAATCTGCACTCCATTAGTCATAATTCTAATTCGCCGATCGTTATCAGACAAAAAAAAACCGATTTTTACATCTTGTCTTTGGAGGGACTCAAGCACTGCACCTTCCGCTGCATCACTTGTTCGGCACTCGTTGCATTTACGAGGTAGGGTTACTGCAGCTGAACTGAAGAGAAAATCAAGAACCCAACTACAAACCATCAGTCAAAGATTATGATGTGATTAAATTTCGTTTTTAATGAGTTGGTTAATTTTTAATTTTTAGAGGTGTTTTACGCGACTTCATGTCTTAGAATTATTCCAAAATGTACATAGTCGACTACGCTTGTCATCCTCAATAATTGGTTTATATTTCCTTTATTTTTCCATTTGTTATGTTTTGGAGCAAGCTGAAATTCAGGGAATTTTTTCGATACTTATCGTAGATAATGTCATAGTTGAATAAATACTAGAATAAAGTTGATTATCTCTCTAAATAAGAACATAATAGAAACACAGTAGTAAAACAATTTTTTATTGGTGTAGCCTGAGATCGCAATAGAACCTACACAGTTAAAAAAATGTAAAAATTCCATATTTACTCATGATATAATGAAATACCTTTCTTTTCTATAATCTCAAAATAAATGAGATTACAACATTCCACCCGAGTCGTTATTTCTGAATTCCACATTTTTATAACATGTTAAAATACAAAAGTTTTTGAACATAAGGATCACAATATGGTACATTTCTGTATATGATGGTCAATGAGTGGTGTACCGATATATAACAAAGCGTAACTTTTTTGGAAAATAAGGTAACAAAGAAAATTAAAAGTGATTATTTTAATAACAAGAAATTTCAATATAGGCGAAGACGTGTTTCGACTGAATTAAATCTTTTAGAATACAAATAAATAAATCAATAAAAGATTTTGTTTTGAAAGACGGCGAATAAAATAACATAAACTCCCCCGCGTATATATGATTTAATATGCGAAAATGAAATTTAAAGCCTAAAGCCATAGCCGAAAACGAAACGGACCGAAACGAAAGGCAAATTTGTGATAGTTATATAGCCGAATCGGTTTTTGACGTTTTACATTTTCTGTTGTGTATTGTGATAAATACAAGGAAATGGAATTTGAATTTGCTATTTTTGACCATACACCACCCTTATGTATATTATTTTTATATAATTTATGTTTTACGTCATATAATTCTTCGTATTTTCTAACATTTTCTATTAAAATCTCCGAATCAATTTCATTATTAGGTATCTCTGCCATTTTAATTTTGTTGTGTTTGACGTTTGATAAAAAAAAAATCGCAAAAAATATTTATAATTTATGAAAATTACAACAGATACTATCAATCATTGTTAACTTCGACCGAAAACAAAACGAAAAGAAATTGAAAAGAATCAATCTATCACTTCGTTTTCGTTTCGATTCGTCTATATAACTGTTCTAATACATTTCCATGCATTCAATTCATAAGTTTTGTTTCGGTCCGTTTCGTTTTCGGCTATATAACTAGGCCTTCAATCTACCAGCCAACTAGCGATTATTTTGAGTATGGTAAAGGTTATGTCACTTCTGATTTGACAGAAAGTTAGTTTTATCCTTCCGCTGAACGAAAATGGTTGTGTATTTGGTTCGCTGAGTGGGTTTGCGATCGATTTGAAGAAGATGCCGATTTTGGCAAAAAAATCATCTTTTCGAATGAGGCACATTTCCATCTTGGCGGCTATGTAAACAAGCAGAATTGTCGCATTTGGGGCACGGAGAACCCGCACGTGATCGTAGAGAAGCGGATGCATCCTCAACGAGTGACTGTTTGGTGCGGATTTCGGTCCGGTGGCATCATTGGGCCATTTTTCTTTGGAAATGAGCAAGCCGTTACCGTCAATGGTGAGCGCTACCATGCCATGATAAACGATTTTTTGTTCTCGGCACTTGAAGAGGAGGACATAGGCAACATTCAACACGGCGCTCCGTGCCACACAGCACACGTTTCAATTGATCTTTTGCGCACTGTCTTCGAAGATCGAATTATCAGCCGAAATGCTGATGTGATTTAGCCGCCTCGGAGCTGTGATTTGACGCCGTTGGACTATTATCTTTAGAGTGTCGTCAAAGATAAGTGTTACGCCGATAAACCAGCAACGATTGACGCTCTCAAGAACAATATTCACATTGCCATTGAAGACATAATGCCGCATACCATCGAAAATGTGCTCAAAAATTGGACCGGCCGTATGGGGTACGTCAAGACCAGTCGGGGCAGTCATATGAATGAAATAGTATTCCATAATTAATCGGAAGGATTGTTCTTTATAATGAAAAAATAAATTTGAAAAAATATTGAGAACTTTTTGTTTTATTGCATTTAAAAACAAAAAAATAATAATAACAATAGTTCTATTCTATTGTTGACGTTTTCGATCGAAGTTCACAATGATTGATAGTATTTGTTATAATTTTCATAACCCTGGAGATATACTCGACGTGACTTAAGTAAAAAGAAAAAGTTAAACTATGAGAATTTGTACTACAAGCAATTATACTCGGCGCGACTCAGACGTGATACAAAAAAAGTTGATTTAACTTTAACTTTGTGTTGTTGTTTAGTACTACAGTGACATCTTACAGAAATTTTATGAAGTAATTAACCAATTTTTGTTGTAATTACGCTACCATTTTGACATTTGAAAAAGTCAATTGCGCGTTTTTCTTCAAATTACGAATTTTTATGTTTTAAATTTTTATTATTTCACAAAAAATGAAAGTAATAAAACAAATAAAAACAAAATCAAAAGTTAAAGAAATGTCAAAAACGTGAATTCATATACTGAGCTTAGCTTGGATATACTCGTAAGCGCGTTTTTGACGTTAGCTGGACATATCCAGCATAAATCGTGAATATTTGTTGCGATTTTGTCTACTGAGGCTTATTTTTTTTATCAAACGTCAAACACAGAAAAATTAAAATGGCAGGATACCTAATAATGAAATTGATTCGGAGATTTTAATAGAAAACGTTAGAAAATACGAAGAATTATATGCCAAAAAACATAAATTATTTAAAAACAATACACATAAGGGTCGTCTATGGTCAAAAATAGCAAATTCAAAATCCATTTTATTTCCTTGTATTCATCACAATACACAGAACAGAAAATGTAAAACGTCAAAAACCGATTCGGCTATATAACCAATAACCATCACAAATTTGCCTTTCGTTTCGTCCCGTTTTGTTTTCGGCTATATAACTAGGCCTTAACTGTTCTAATACATTTCCATGCATTTAATCATGTTTTGTTTCAGTCCGTTTCGTTTTCGGATATATAACTAGGCCTTGAAGGCCTTAAGACTGCGTACCATCGGGAGTTAATTCAGAAAAAATACCATGGTATCGTACTAAATGTATTAAAATAACAACAAAGTTAAAAATATTTCAACTCGAGTGCGGAACTAGTAGGCAGGGCAAAAAGCATTTCACGAAATTTAAATTGGTTTTGAGTGCGGGAGCGAGTGTGATGCTTTTTATTTCCGATGTCATGTACGCTGCATAAACTGCGAATAAAGCAAAATTAAAAAAAAATTGATTCCAATCCAAACTAATCCAAGTATTTTTAAGTAAGGTAAATATTCTTAATTATATATACTTGAATGGAAACACAATAATTGCAACATCCTTTCCAGAACAAAATTATTTAACAACCAGTGGTACTATTCCTGGATTTCCCTGGAAATAGGAAATTGAACAAAAAAATTGCATAGCATTTTTGTATGAATTGTGATTTTCTGGCCTACCTTATGGAATCAATATAGCGATTCAGTGAAATTTAGCAAAATAAAAACTAAATTTTTGTCTATTGTTTAATCCCTTCACTGATCAATTTAAAATAATATTCTTGACCAAATAATATTTACCGAGTCTCAAGTAGGTTTTATAAATCCTACTTCAGTTTTTATCCTAATAAAAAATTGCATATTATGCTAGCACAGAACTTCTACAGTATAAATATTTTCGTAACAATTTCTGCGTTTATTCCACAGCTAAATTAGCAATGCTATATGCAAAATGACAAGTGTAGCGCCGATATAAGCGCAATATTTTCATAGCCTCAGCCAGCTAATTTTATATGAAAATGACATTGTCAATTTAGCTGTGGAATAATCGCAGCCAATGTTAAATTAGTGAATATTGGAGAATTTTGTTCTTGAAAATTTACAATAAACTGATTCCTTCAGTAGGCCAGAAACACACAAATCAGACAAAAGTGCAATGTAAGTAGTTTCAGCAATTTAAAATTCCCAGGTAAGCGCCACATCTTGGAGAATAATTGAATACATAATGTTACGAATCACTAACTAAAGCGATTTCAAAATGGGTTCTCACAAAAAATTTAAGACCCGCGGTGTACTGAGAAAACCGTCAACAATAGCGGTGATCACATTATAAATATCGAGATTTTTTTCTTATAGTGGCATTGCGCCTTGGATTGGATTGTAGAAACTATGATGAATATGTAGTATTTAAAACATCACTATGCTACTTTGGCTGCAAACATACTTCTTCGGCCGTTGTTTCAACAGGGTAGGTCTCAGATCATAAAAACGACTGCGAATGCAATAATGTAGTTTCATTCATCGCAATGGCACTGAATTTTATAATCCGAGGGCAAATTTTTCTATGAAAAGAATTCGCCATTTATTAAAAATAGTTTTTAGACAAATTTAACTGTGGATACGATTCAAACTAAAGGGCAATCTGCAATTATACAACAGGTTCACTGGTTTAATGGAAGTACAAACAAAGCTCATGAGATTAATATGTAGGAATCTAAGGAATGATAAAAAAAAATTGAGAAGCCTTTACGAGTCAACATTTAATCTAATTACGAACATTTATCAAAATTAAATAATATAAAATAATTTCATCCGGCTGCCATTTACTTTTATATCGTAAATCCCATCTATCGCCGCCATCCATGCATTTAATAGTGAATGATACATACTTTTACAATTATAGGTTAAAAATAATTTAAAATTATAAAAGAATCATAACGCGAGGTGAGATAATAATAAATATTACAAAAATAGTTTTTAATTAGCAAATTTTAGCCGAAACATTTGACACACGAACATGGCGTCATTCCTCCATTGAGAACATAAGGCAAACGAAAAAAAAAAAAATTAGCATAAGCAACACATACCTGTTTCAAGCGATCGGCCAGAACTGTTTTAATACCAGCCGTATCCAACTCGCGTTTTTCCAACTCTAGTTTTAAATCAACCACACGTAAATCACTCAATTTCTTTTTCTCACTTTGGGTAGCCATTGTTAAAAAAAATGTTTTGAAGGCTTCTTTGCAATTCTCGTTGTATTCACTATATTTACACACGATACAAATTCTTCAAAGCTGTTCAGAAGACTGCACTCTTCTTTTCGTTGTCAGTACACCGATAATAAGTATTGACACATCGAAAAAGTATATGGTGGCACCTCTTTTAAATTATTTTAGTACTAGAGAAAATCTAAACAGTCATCTATTAATATAAATACTAAACTTAATCAAATGTAAATTTGGAATATAAGCGAATTTGCCAATACAGAGAAAAATGATGTATAAATATCATTGTATTAAAATAATGCCTGGACCATAGATAGAATTAAAAGACTCAAAAAATAACGTAAGAAACGAAGATAAAAATGTATTAAACCTATTTGACGTTTCGGCCATCGAAACTTAAAATATTAAGTTCATTCTTATATTTTTGGATATATTTAATAAAATCTTAAATGAAATTACAATAGTTTTAAGTATAAATGTATTTATATCAACAAATATGTTTTTTAAATTACAAAATTTTTTATATGCGGATAAAATCACCGCAGTTTGATAAATTATTTTTTTAGGTTAGGTTTAGAAAATTATAATTATACAGTGTATTGAAAATAATTTTTGATATTATATTCATATTAGTATATGTATACATGAATATTTTATAAATATAAAAGATAAAATAGACGAATAATTCAAAATTCAACGCACTAAAATTTGTTTGAGTTTTGTTGTTGTATTTATTACGTTTTTCATTCTGAACGAAAATTTTTGATCGTCTTGAACCAGTCTGGAATAAAAACTTAACTTAATAAAAAATAAGAATGCGATAAATGGCATGTCAGTGTTATTACCCAGCGAAACTTAATTTTTACTTAAGAAATTCAACAAAACTTCGTTAAATTGTAGCTGTCACTTAAAAAAAAATAGTGTGCGCGATTTCTCGCCCAAAAATTAGAAAAACTTAAAAATGGTACCGAAAATCTGATTTTTTATTAAATAAAACGGCGGAAATTATTAATTAAAATATAAAGGTAATTAAATGATTTTATACGCATCTTATATATACATACACTACATAAAGTTATTGAATTTATGAAACCTAACCTATAAATTAGATTGAATTGTGCACGTTGTTTAAAAAATTTAAAATATTAATCTTGGCTTTTCTATTATTAAATGCTTGATATAATAAATTAATCAAAATACATAAAAATCTAATTATGTTTTATTTTGTTATTACTTAAGAATTATTATGGTATCGTCAAATTTTTTATTTATCCGTTTAAGTTTTTATTTTGGACTGGGCTATTATATTATTATTTTTAAGTGACACCAAAAAATGGACAAATATTAACCGCAATTTCTGTTATTCTTTTTCTTTTTTTATTCTTACTAGGGTCGAATACATGGAAATCCTATCTTTCACTCTCTTACGTTATTTTTTCTCCTTTTTATTCTATCTATGGTTCCCACTTGAAGCAAACATGGCCTTTCGAAGTTTTTGGAACTCTTAGAAAAGTTTAAATTTAAACGAAAGTATAACGCCATCTATTCAATAGAAATATTGTAGATATGTTTAGGTCATAGAATTAAATACTATAGAATGAATGTAAAAGTTTTCCCATATAAGATTTGCTGTTTCATGTGTCACAAGCCAGAGCAGGATGGTTATATAAAAAATGCATATGGCGGTCTCATATGTCAAAGATTCAACCCCTCAAACCAGTTTTTGTTTTTGTTTTAAATTACGCGTTAAATTTTGTGCTCTTAAAAAATCGTGAACATATTAATTAAAATAATTAAAAAATAATTAAAATATTATTAAAATAGTTAGTGGATTGTGTGTAGTGCATCATTTTAGTAATAAAAATTAGAAAAATTTAATAAAATGAAGTGTCTCGTGAAAAACTGCTAATTACGCCTCAAAAATTACAAGATGAAATTTCGTACCATCAGTAAGTGTTTATAAAATAATAAAATGTAAATTATGTTAAAAAGAAAGTGATTTGTGGTAAAATTATCCTTAATTTAAGTTATAAATCAGATAAGAATAAGAAAACAATTTTGGTTATTGGCGTGGGTTGATGCTTTTAATAAACATATGTTTTTACCAGTGCCGCATTTTTCTTATTTTATTTCATGTGCTAAGTGCTTTGCTTTTCATAATTTATTTTTATTTTGGAATATGTACTGTAAATACAATTTTTTACAGAAATTATAATGTAAACATTTGTTTTTAGTTTACCAAAATATGGAGAATTGCAAAAGCAATGGTTGAAGCCTCATCAGATGATATTTCTATTGACCAAGAAATTTCTAAAGTAGACGAATCTAATATGTATGACGAAGATTTTTTTGGATACCCAATTATACTAAGTGAATTTTCAATTAATGTTATTGAATACATAGGAGGATTTATAGTCCGATATTTATTTAGAAAATTGAATTGTGAGGACTGTTGCACATTAATACAACAATGTAACTCTTATACCTCGCTAATCAATTTAAAAAATAAGGGTGGTCTGTTAACTCCTTCGTCGTCAGTATTAAAAATTTGTAAATATTCAGAAGCTGTATTAAAACGGGAATTGGCTATTGCGGACTACAAAAACATAACGCAACTAAAATCTAGTTCTAAATTGTTTAAAAAAAATTAGTTATAACGTTCTTCACAACCTAATAAGTGTAAATATTTTCAATGATGAAGATCAATATAGTCATTCTCAAGAACACCTTAATTTGTTAGCTCATTCTATCATAGAAAAATATTATGACATCCGATTGAATTATTTTTGTAACCAAAGGTCATATAAATTAACGAAAAGAAACAAGTTTATTTCTTTATTACATTTCAATGGAATGTGAAATAAATAAGCGTAGTGGTTTTATAATTATTATTTTTTATATTTTTTATATTTTATAATTTTTTATTATATTAATATTATATTTAAATAAAAATAATTAATGTACTTTATTAAAGAAATAAAAATGTAATTAAATATAAATAATTTTTTAATTTAAACTTCCTAACTTCACTGCATTCGATCGAAAAAAATTCTAAATACGGCCCTGTTAATTTATATGCTTTCTCTTTTACCCTCCGAATTTGTGACGCTTGACAGTTCTTTACATTCATTCTATATACTCTATTTCTATGGTTTAGGTACCCCTAATTAGTTCTGCCATCGATTAAATTTTTCGCCATATTTTTGACATTTCTCTAGGGTTACCAAATGGAACGAGCTTTTGCACCCCAGAAGTTTTACGAAACATAACAAAGTTGGAACCTTTGCGCAGTAGTTTTTCCTGCACAATACAACTTATTTACCTTCCAAACAGCTGTTTGAGTCGTCATAAAAAATAAGTGTGTGTTGGTTTTGGTTTACATTTATGGCGAAACATTTCACAAAAAAATTCGTTCTATAAAATTTGTGTGCTTTGATTAAATCATAAAATAATGTGAGTTAATTTTGTTGAATTATTTTTTGGCGAATCGCACAGTTTTTGTGTAGTGATTTATTATTTAGTTTTTTATATAATTTTGTGTTAACAGCATAAACTATATTTTTATATGCGTATTAAGATAATTAAAATCCATTTTTCAAGAACAATTTCATTTGACAAAACGAACAAGAAAAATCAGTTGTGATATTGATTTTTTCCGTAAAATCTTGGTGTACATTGTACAATGTACACCTAATTCAGAACGATTTTTGAAATAGAAATATCTAATAAATAATATAAATAAAGTTAAGTGATATTGAAAATTGTATGAGAAAATCTATTGAAATTTTCTCTGATAAAGAAAACATATAAAATGTAAGTACATAATCAAATATTATAGCCATATACGACATAATATAGCTATATATAAGTAAAATCAATAGTTTGAAAATGTACTTAAATAACTACAAATCATTCAATAATGATATTGAAATATAAGATGGTCAGCTGTTTTCTCCGTATTAGTTTATAATAAACAGTATACACAATCTTTAATAGAAAACTATAAATTCTTTGTTTTCACATACAAATTTTTATTAGCATATGGTGGATGTGTGTGTCTCTTATAATCATATAAGAATTGCCAGTTTACTAAAAATTTGTCATTGCAAATACTAATTCTATTTACCTAGCAGTTCGCAATGTTTTTGTTCGTTATTACATAACTTTGTAAAACACAATATGTAAGTTTTTAATTGGCATATCAATTACATATCAATTGTTTTAGTTTTGATTTTTGCTCACCATGTTAACCCACACTTGGCCATGGTAAGTTTGTGCATAGATAAAAATTAAAACACCTTTTAAAAATCTTTTTAAATTTTGAACATTTCCATCTCTACAAAATTTTCGTTTCAATTATGATAGAGGATCAGAATGAGAAAGGATCAAATAATTTTATGGTTCTGGACTACATTAACTATCATGATAGCAATGTGACAGTTTAGTTCGGTCATGGAGAAAAAAATATATATATGCAGCGTGTCCCTAAAGTAGCTAACATGAATGGTACCGTTGGATTCCTTGATCAAAACGAAGGTGAGCTTACTTCTATCACTTCGCACGTTAAAGCCCCCTATCATGTTATAGACGTTTAAAGAGGAGACTACCAACACAGCACCTTGTATTAAAGAAACTTCAATATCTTGGAAATAACCATTTCTATTTTCAAGTACTAATTTTATAAAATCTGATAAAATTCTCTTTTAAATAAGGTATAATAATTATGACTATTTAGTTAAAAGTATTTCAAATTTAAGCAAAACTTTTAGAATTCTATTTGTTTTAAGATAATTTTTTGTTTCTGTACCATTTTAACTCAATTAGTACTTGAAAATAGAAATGATTATTCCTCAAGATATTGGTTTCTTTAATACAAGGTGCTGTGTTGGAAGTCTCTTCTTTAAACGTCCATAACTTGATAGGGAGGCTTTAAAGTGCGATGTGATACAAGTAACCTCACCTTCGGAGCAAGGAATACATCGGTACCATTCGTGTCAGCTATTTTAGGGACACCCTGTAATATATATATATATATATATATATATATATATATATATATATATATATATATATATATATATATATATATATATATATATATATATATATATATATATATATATATATATATATATATATATATATATATATATAGATATATAGATATATAGATATATAGATATAGATATATATAGATACATAGATATATAGATATATATAGAGATATAGAGATATATAGAGAAATATAGAGATATATAGATATATATATATATATATATATATATATATATATATATATATATATATATATATATATATATATATATATATATATATGATGAAAAATTCGTGAAATCACAAATTTTTGTAAGTCATGTTTTAATTTTATGATTTTTATGTTTTGAATGTGTAGCCTTGATTGAAAAAAAAAAAATTAGAAATACTTTAGTATTTTTTGTTGTTGTTGTTGTTAAAGATACAGGGTGTCAAAATTTGAGAAAAATGATAATCATGGTATTGTATTTATCGCAATAAAACGAAAAATAATTGTCCGATAATTATGATTTTGGGCTCATGTTAAAGGTAAGTTAATAAGGATTTCTAAAAAAATATAAAAATAGTATATTGTTTAAACCCTTCTTCTCTAAATTTCCCGCCAAAATGTTCTTTTTGAATTTTCTCAAAAACCTATTTTTTTTTTTTTTTTTTTTTTTTTTTTCTAGAATTCGATAATTAATATTTTACAACATATCAAAAAACTAGAATACCGTTATTTTTTGTTTTCTTGCAAAAATCGTTTTAGTAAGAGAAGCATTTCATTTTTATATGGAAAAACTGTATTTCAGTGGATATTTCTCAATGTTTTGAAATTGTTTACAAAAAGGATAGTTCAGTTAAATTATTAACACTAGGTATACCGACAATTTGACCATACCTATTTCTACCGACACCAGTCAAAATGACTGGTTTTAGAAAAAATGGTTAGTAGGGTTTCCGGTCTTAATGTATTTTAAAAAAATGATAAATTACTTCAATTAAGTTAATTGTAATATATTATATTAATTATAACTATATTTATTAGTTAATTGAACATAATAAGTAGTAAAAAAAATAAGGTGAAGTAGTAAATTGAAAATATAAATTTTAAAACCAGTCATTTTGACTGGTGTGGTAAATCTAGTGTTAATATTTATTATTCAAATTTAATTACATATATTTAAAATTTCAAACCCAAATTCTTTGATTCGTCATCCTGATACATCGTCTTATATCCTTCGTAGCACTCTTTCAATGTACACATCATTAGCCGCTTTTGAACTTTAACTTTATCGACTGTTAAACAATCGTTTTTGCCTGGCATTATCCGACCTAACATCATCATCAGTATAATAAGATAATACTGCTGCTTCAGCTTATCACTTACTCGCTTTCCTACTTTAGCTGCTGGACGACTTAGTGGACCATTCTTGTCTCGTAGATCTTTAGCGGTTCGCACCATATGTTGCGTTGCCTTGAACTCATTCTGGATTTCTTGAATGGTTAATGATTTTGGCAATATAGTAAGTAGCTGAATCTTATCACTGGTTTTCTCCAGTTCTTCGAATTTAGCTTTTAGATCACCAATCAATTCATCATATAGTGCAATCTTCCTTTGATCTTCGGTTGACTGATTCGAAAGCGGCACGATTCCCGGAACCAAAGATGTTGATGGTGTTATTGAAGCTAAATCTATTACTTTTTGCTGCTGATGTTTTGGCCTGGCTTCTAACGTATTCGGATATATAGGAGACTTTCCAAGAAAGGGTAACACTTCATTCATTTTTTCCAAAACGGACACATTTTTTAAATAACACTCTTCACTATCACTGCTATTATCGTTATCGGCTATTTGCGGTGTTAGAGGTGATGTTGTTGATGGTCCCGCAACTGGTGACAACTGTGATTCTATTTTTCGTCGTTTACAGGTAATATTTATATAGCACGTTGAACAGAGATACAAATTATCTTGATTCTCAACTGATTGTGGCATAAATTGCTTAACATAATCCGTAACTCGTTTTAGTTTACTCGAACAGTTTGAATCGTGATATGGTTTACAACACTTTCGAAATTTATCCATTATCAAATTTAGCGCACTATAGTACTTATTTATCCACTTAAACTTACACTCAGTTTAACACACTGTTACTTTTTCAAATTTTCAAAAATCTTACTCCTTATTTAAAATGTTGTCTACAATTCACAATGTCAACTAATCAAAAATTTTAATTTGTACTCCTATTTATATCAACACGTCAAGTAAAAATAATCCACCCTCAATAAAAAAGGGGGAAACAACATTTTATTTAGTCTTTTATAAAATAACCCAAAAAAAAGAAAAGGAATTTATGGTACTACGACTAACCAAACGATATAAACCAGGGGGTAGCACCTCATAATTCTGTGACTCATACTTAAATATGACGCAAAATTGTACAAAAAATAAAATACAAAACACACAAATTAAGTGAACTACCACTTTTGTAAACAATTTCAAAACACTGAGAAATATCTATATAGCTTTCCATATAAAAATGAAATACTTCTCTTACTAAAACGATTTTTGCAAGAAAACAAAAAATAACGGTATTCTAGTTTTTTGATATGTTGTAAAATATTAATTATCGAATTCTAGAAAAAAAAAAGAAAAAGAAAAATAGGTTTTTGAGAAAATTCAAATAGAACATTTTGGCGGGAAATTTAGAGAAGAAGGATTTAAACAATATACTATTTTTATATTTTTTTAGAAATCCTTATTAACTTACCTTTAACATGAGCCCAAAATCATAATTATCGGACAATTATTTTTCTTTTTATTGCGATAAATACAATACCATGATTATCATTTTTCTCAAATTTTGACACCCTGTATCTTTAACAACAACAAGAACCAAAAAAAATTAAGTGTCTCAAAATGTTTGTTTTAATCAAGGCTACATATTCAAAACATAAAAATCATAAAATTAAAACATGACTTATGGCTCCATAGAGTGAATTTGTGATTTCACGAATTTTTCATCATATATATATATATATATATATATATATATATATATATATATATATATATATATATATATATATATATATATATATATATATATATATATATATATATATATATATATATATATATATATATATATATATATATATATATATATATATATATATATATATATATATATATATATATATATATATATATATATATACTTTTTGTGACAAGTTCGGTTTATGACAGTTAATGTTTGAAAATAATTTCATTTAAATGTTGTCCGCGACTGACTCTTAGATGATCCATTCTATGTGTACAATTTTTGATTTATACGTTCATAATTACGTTAAATAAGCAACCAAATAATTCTCAAACAATTTTCGCCTACTGAAACAGATAAAAAGTTAAAAAAATATACCACGAATAAATCACACTTAATCATGAACTGCTTTAAGCATGAATGTGCCCTATATATTAATGGTCGCTTTCAGAACACCGAACAGTTGAGAATCGTGTTGGGTAAAATCGCGACCAACTTTATGAAAATATTTAGCACTATGAAATTTTCAAATCAAAATGTGTCAAGGAATCATTTGTTATGAAATTTATATGTATCTAATTTTTGGTTTATAAATTGAATTTTTTTATCAAACTAATGTCCAAATGTAATTAAATTGATTAAGTGATGAATGTCATAACTTTCGGACTAATCGGAGAATCAAACTAAAACTAGAATATCTACTCAAATGTAGACATAGAAAAAAATAAACAAAATAAATAAAAAATTCGTCTCACAAAAAAGTGAGATTATCTCGATTTTTTTTTGTTGAGATATTTTGTATCCTGCAGGTGAGATCTACATTTTTAATAATATATCAGCCGCTGGATATGCCCATTATTTGTGTGATACTTTAACTGGATTTGAATTAAACGTTTCATATTGTTGGCTTAGGACACATTGCCATCTATTCTATAATTAATTGAATATTTATTAATATACAATAGACGTCATTTCTCGTGAACTATCCAGTATCTCTATTTCGTGTGAAAATTGAGAAACGAGACCACAAGTTTGTGTTTACGTACAAAACGTATACTACACAATTTTGAATAAGAGTGTTATCATTTGTTATACAATAATGTGTGTTTTTTGTGATCATAGGCATCAATATTTATCGAACCGGGTGGATTCGGTTCAATTTGTTGGTGCTTCCACTCCTGTTTTGTAACATTTTCCCGTGGTATTGAGATGGGGAATTAGACTTTTCAGTTTAAATTTAAACATTTCAGTGTTTCTGGTTCATCGATAAAGCAAAATGGTAAGTTATAAGTTGTTAAATATTACGTCTTCCAGGATACTTTTAACACTATGCGCCGTAGGTACTTGGCGAAACACATGAACACTTAATAAACACATTATAACACTTGTTTATTATTTCGCAAAAAACTTTTTTTTTTTTGACATTTGTCGTTCACGGCACCCCACACATAAAAATCCAAAGGCGTCAAATCACAGCTTCTTGCCGGCCAATTCACGTCACCATTTCGACTGATAAGGCGGCCATCGAATTTTTGACGCAGTTTCGCTATTGTAACGCCCGATGTGTGGCATGGCACACCATCTTGCTGGAACCAAAAGTCGGCGAAACCAATATCTTCACGATATGGCCACAAAAAGATGTTAACATGTGGTGTTAGTTGATTCCGTTGACCGTAACGGTCGCGCCGCCCTCATCTTCGAAGAAATACGGCCCAATAATGCCGCTACGCCACAAGCCGCATCAAACAGTAAAACGCAATGGATACATTGGCTTCTCCACATATTATTGTGGATTTTCCGATCCCCAATTTGTCGCATGCCCACAGCGAATCAATATCGACGAACCCACCGAGATGGAAATGCGCATCATCCGCAAAAAGCAAAATCCTCATCAATTTCGAGTTTCGCAGGCCTCGAATATATCGAATTATATATATATATATATATATATATATATATATATATATATTTTTTTTTTTTTTTTTTTTTTTTTCGTTCAGCGGAAGGATAAAACTAACTTTCTGTCAAATCAGTAGTGACATAACCCTTACCATACTCAAAATAACCGCTAGTTCAAAAAAAGTTAGATGGCCCACCCTGTACTTCAGCCCATAAAAAAATTAAAATTGCCTCCATAAAATATTCGGATCGAATATATTTTATAGTGACATTTTCATTTTTATAGTGGTTTTAGCTTAAAAAGTCTTCTGCAAAATTTTGCATGGATATATTTCTTTTCTTGTCTCTCATGTGCAAAAAGTCAATGTTATATTTCTTTCATTTTGCAGAAGAAAAATGTTGGTCGCATGTAAATGATGGGGTAAAAGATCTAATTATTTTACGTGACTAGTTTTGCGCAAACCAAAACAGCAAAAAATCAAAATCAAAAAAATTAAAACAATAAAAATGTCAGATAAATAGGATAAATTTTAGAAAGAATTAAATTATGAAATAAAAGTTTATAAATAGGATTAAAATAGTTTGAAACTGTACTTGGATAAATTTTGAATATGTCATTGGAAAATCATCAAAAAACTTAAGTATTAAGGAAATATAAACGAAATTGAAATTGCCTGGCAAACAATCCTATATATAAGTATTTTTTTACTATGGAAAAGTTTAATCGCGGTTGCCTGTCACTAACAATAGCTCAATATTTTTTTGATGTTGCATGGCCATTTATACAGCGGCAATGCACACAGTCTTTCTAGAGAAACTAGAGAAATCCAATTAGAATTCTCAAAGCTGAAATGATCGGCGAAAGCTTAAATAAATACAATTCAACATTTAAATATTTAATTGCAATTCTGTTTAAGCAACGAATTACTATAAATTTAAAACTATTAATCAATACACAACAAATACAGATAATTTACATTGTTTTTTTTTATTTCCAAATTGGAAATTTATCTCAATACCTCGAAAGCTCTCTGCACCATTTTTGTTTTCTGTTTATTTTTTTATTTAGTTGGCAATATTTTTTCTAATACCAAAGTGACGATGGTTGGGTCGTCTAGTATTCATTTTTCATATAAAAATAATAAAAATTTTCTTTGTTCATTCAGTAAATAATTTTTTGAATTTTCACCTTTAAAAATTAATTAAAAATTGAATAAAATATTTGTAAAGCATAATTAAACTCATAAGGTACGGTTCTTTGAATTATAGTTTGTAATTAAATGGTTGTTATATTAATTGTCTATTGAAAAAATTTCTTTGTACATTTTTCGTCGCGATTAGATTCAAAATTAAAAACAAAATGTCGATGATTTTTTATTTTAATAATTCCTCCTGTCGTCTTGGTCTTGTGTGTGAAATTTATTATTTAATCAAAATATTTTGTGTGATTCATCAAATGAATTAAATTTAATTCCTATTTGTGGTTTGTAGCAAAATATTATACAACATTTCATGATAATTATGATCTCTGAAAAAGTAAAATAAAATTGTAATATTCTCCACAGCACTTCTGTGGGGCAAAAAAAATATTTATTTGTGTGATGAAGGTTGAAATTAGTTTGATTCACGAAATAAAACTGAAAATCTCCATTTTGTGTCTAAAATGTGTGAAAAATAATTTCATTTAAATATTACATCATAAACTAGAAATAAATTTGTTAGTTGAAAAAATATGGCCTGTGGAAATGTATGAAAGTAAAAAAAATCAATACTCTAGTCCTTATTGCGACTGCAATAATATTGCTACTTACGAATTGTATTGTCTTGAATACACCACAATTCCTT